>JAVJIF010003726.1:0-321623 GCA_038442645.1 Agave tequilana
GACTTAGGTATCCTAGTTTAGATAGTGTTTTAGATCCATGTGTAAAGCTTAGTTTAGTGGATATGCTCAAGTGCACAAAACACACACGATTTATGATTTGGTTTTTGGTTTTTATGAATAGTTGATCAAAACAAGCTTACATATGGTATATGTATAGTAGATGTTTCTATTTATACATACATGCTTTAACTTGGTAAAAAAATTATTTTGATATCCCTATTCATGTTTTGGAAAAATCAAGTTTGACAAAATACAGGTTTTGTTTTTGATAAAATTTGCAAGACTCTAAAATGAATTGATATGTTGATATATTGTCTTGAAATTTCTATCACAGGTTTATGTTTCAATATAAAATGACAAAACAATTTTTATGGAATTTTCAGAAAAGATAAAAGATTTTATAAAATTATTTTTTTCAAAAATTCTGGACCTGATTTGTGCTGACAGGCTGGTCGGTCGACCGTGTCGGTCGACCGTACCAAGGGGCGGTCGACCGGACCCGGTCGACCGACGTGCACAGACGTGCACGTCTGTAGGCACAGATCCGGTCGACCGGGTCGGGCGACCGAAGTGAGAGTTCTGCTCACTGGAAATTTCGGTCGACCGGGCCGGTCGACCGATAGTGCCCAACGGTCATATTTTCTGACCGTTGGCGGTCGACCGGGCGGTCGACCGGTGGCTGTCAGAATTGCCACATCAGCCTAACGGCTAGTTTTCTGTTGGGCTATATAAACCCCATCCTTTGGGATTTTTGGAAAAGGTTTTTAAGAGGAAAAATTCTGGTTTTCAGTAGAGTTTAAAAGAGTTTTTAAAAAGAGTTTTGTGCTTTAAACTTCTAATCTTGATTGTTTTGGGTTTTTTGAAAAATCAAAGAAATAGGAATTTGGGATATTTGTATTGGTTTTCATTCTCCATCTTTTACAAGAAATTCCCAAGTGTTTTCTTTGTTGCTTGTTTTCCAAAAACACTAGTTTCCACTTGAGCTATATCTTCTATCCTAAGTTATTAGGATCTTGTTTTGTGTGGAAAAGAAAAGAGAAAAAGAAAGAAAAGAGAAGTTTGTGGTTGTGGAACCACTTGTTGTAAACTCCTTGCTTTGTGAATCCCTCTTCGGTAGAGGTGATCGGAGTGGTATTGTGATGGTTTGTGAGCCTCTTAGGTAGAGGTGGTTGTTGTATTTGGCTACGGGCCGTATCCTCTTCGGTAGAGTGTGGATTGTGGTTGTATAGCCTCGGTGGCTTTGTACGGTTGAGAGAGGAGTTTGGTACTCCTATAGTGGATTGGGAAATCCTACACGGTGGTGTAGGCGGGGATGTAGAGCTAGGGGCTCGAACTCGAAACACATCTTGGTCTTGCGTTTGATCCAATTTCTCTCAAATCTACTCTTTTTACATTTGTGCAAGCATCATCCATTCATATCACATATATACTTGCTTGTGTTTTGAGCATTGTTTCATATTGCCTTGCATATATTTCTATTGCAATTCATCTATACTTGCTTGGCTTAATTGTGTGCATTGTATTGCTATATCCTTGATTGCTTGGATTGCTTGTGTGTGTGTTCATCATAGCAATTCATTCTTTACTTGTTCGATCATATCTCATACAACACGGTTGCATTGCGCACCTCAACCCATTCAAGGGGAATTGGGAGGAAGGAGTTCAGAACCTCGAAAGGGGTATTCGGCTCTTAGTCGTGTTTTTGAGAGATTGTTGCATCACTCATCTCATCAAGTTTAAAAAGAGCATTAGATTAGCAATTACACCTATTCACCCCCCCTCTAGGTGTATTTCAATATCTTGCTAAATGATCTGAAACTTAAAATCACAAGATTATTAGTAACCATAACTACATGAGTTAATCATCATCAAAACTAGAGTGGAGGCCTCTGGGCCAACAATCTCCCCTTTTGATGATGACAAAACTCATGGAGTTATATATGCATGGATTAAAGTTAAGCTTCAAAGAAGCTCCCCTTAACTCATGCATAAAACAAATAAACATAAATATGCAATGAATGACAATGCAAAAATAATTAAAGGCTCTAGATACCCAATGAAATGTTCAAAACCAAAACATGCTCTAGATACCAATAAAAATTAAACTAAATTAAACTTAATATATGCAAAACATAAATATGCATATATAAAACTCAAACAAACTCAAAATCTTTCTCCCCTTTTTGTCAATCATCAATAAAGGGGTAAAAACAAAACTAAATCAATAAATTTTTTCTCCCCTTTTTGTCTAAAACAAGGAATCAATAAAGGGGTAACAATCAATTAGGATATCAATTGAAAATATGTCAAAGTAGCATTTTGATACCAATTGAAAGTAAACATAGATCAATAAATAAATGGTATATGCTATATACATTCATGAAGAGGAAGACGCTAAGTTAGCTCCCTACAAATATGCATTACATGAAGAAGGGATGACAAGCCCTAATTCACATAAACATAATCTGTAATGTATAAGAGGAGATGTGAAGCTCCCCCTACACACGTGTACCATATAAAGAAGAGTTGTCAAGCTCCTCAATATAAGATACACTCATCATGAATCTATATGTAGAAGAGATGTTAAGCTCTCCTTGCATATAGGAAATATAAATCAAAAAATTTTGAATATCTTCTTTAAACAAAATTTTGAGATACCATTGAAATCATTCAAATAAACATCTTGATATCAAAAGAGAGTAATTTTTTTTAAGAATATGATATTAATTTGAATTTTTTATTTATTTTCTATCATAAAGTAAGGGAGTGGAAATACCAATTGAAATATGAAAATCGAATTTTCTCCCCCTTTATGAAATACAAACTAAACACATGCATAAGCTTGTATAAAAATACCAATTGAAAACTAATCAATTGAAATATGATAGTCATTAGCAATTCAAGCTTAGCATAAACAAAATTTGTGCTCAAGATATAGGGATATAATAAGCACAAATAAAACATATATGTATGAAATTAGATACCAATAGAAATTGATACCATTTGAATTGAAAGTATACATACATAAACAACATATGAGTATACAAGAAGAATCAAAATTGATACCAATTGAAAGAGTTCAATGATACCAATTGAAACAACAATCATAGCAAGTGTATACCTCATATTACTAAACTAAGATTACGAACTAGTTAAATGGAAAATCTTGTTAACGAGTACGAAATCTTCAAGTAAGGAATAAAAACAAATTATTTTTCATAAAACATGAAATTCACATGTTATTCAATACTCAAGTCAATAAAGCACATATAGAACTCATGAAAATAAAACATGAGCAAACAAGTAGGGTGAGTGCATAATTAAAAATGTGAAGATCACGATCATGAAAGTATATTCAATTAAGCTCAATTATTCCTTAAACATAAAAACTCATCAAAAAACTATTTAATCTTCAAGGTATATGTATGTCTTATACAATCTAAAGTATACATACATATCCAAACACAACGAGTCCACTAAGATATATGCATGAAGGCACGTGGCTCAAAAGGATGTATATGTATAATCAATAGTTTGAACAAGATGGACATATACATGAAGTTAAACATAAACACATGAAAACATGGATAACATGAAAAACTAAATTTCCATTAAAAACAAATTTGTACTTCAAGGTATATGTATGATTTGTCAACACAAAAAGTATACATACATATCCCTAAACACAATTGAGTCCATATATATATATAGATTTGCATGAAAGGCAAATGACTCAAGGGGTATACATGTATATCTTAAAGTTTGGCAAAATAGACATATACATGAAATGAAAACACATGATCATAAAATAAATTCAAAATGGAAATACAAGTTTAAAATGTATGGATCATCAAAATTAGACTATACTAGCACATCTAATGGGTTCAAATAAGCATTCAAGCACAAACATATATAGATTTATTTGTGACCCACTATATGTACAAGTATAAATCTTAGTTTTAATGAAAACTAACATTTAAACATGTAATCAAAACATGAAGCATCAAAAATAAGATAAAATCATCATGACAACTAAACATGATTATTATGTAAATCCACATGTCATTAGAACTATGATGTACATGATAGCTAAACTAAGGTGAGAACACTAAATATGGGTCCATATAATCATGGGTGTCTCAAATACTATACATGTATGTCATAAGTCTAATTATCATGGCATTTTTATAATAATCTAAAAACAATAAATCATGCTATAAACACTAATTATGAAAGCATGTAAACAATAATTGGGAGTAAGAGATTTACACCAAAACCGATGAGGGCATCTCTCTAGTCTCCAAAACATGCTGGTCATCTCCACCAAACTTCCCTTGAAAGTGATGCATCCAAATAGTTTCTTTAAGCACGGAACGCATCTACTCCAAGGTACCGCTACTCTCACGTCATGTGAGAGCCCACACCTACATCATAAACAATAGGGGTGGTCTTTGGTACCCATATCTTTTTGGGTCCATGGGGGTTAGTACCTTCTCTAACCCAAACAAAATTATTTGCTAAATTAGAAACATGTATACGATCATACAAAATTTAGCAAGGTGGCCCTTACGTCCACAATGTGTACAAGTGTACACATGAGCATACAAGTGATGATGGTGTCCGTGGGAAGCATGTGTATGCCGTGGAGGGTGTGCATGCATAATAGATGGAACTAGTTTCTTTTGAAACAAAGTTTCCAAACGTGTATGGCTCTTGGCACATTGGCTCAAAGTGGAGCTCAAACAATCTACACTCTTCTTTAACAAACAAATATCATCATTAATCTTAGAAGAAGAGGTGCATGCAATGGGTGTGCTAGAAGGTGAAGTTACACTAGCATGGCAAACATGAGAATCTATTTTATTTTCTAAAACTTCATTTTTCTTTAAACAAACATTTAAATCATTTGAAATAAAAAATTATTTTATTTTTCAAAGCAACATTTCTTTTAAAACAAAACTAACTTTTGAAGACAAATTTTCATTTTTCTTCAAAACATCATTACAATCATTGTTAGATTTTAAAAATTTGTTTTCTTTTAGAGCAAGGTCTAGTTGAGATCTCAATGAATCCCTTTCATTATAGACCTCAACCTTCTCTTGCAAAACATTGTTAAGTCTAGAATGCAAACTTTTATTTTCATTAACAATTCCTAGACTTTCTTTTTCAACAAATTATATTTTTCAATTAATTTTTCACAAACAATGGATAGTTCTTCATTCAAAGCATGGGCATCAACAAATTCATCACATGAAGAAGTAGAATCAAAACTATCTAGTTGAGTTTCCGATTGTACCTCAAGGGAGTCATCCCTTGGACCATTAAGCATTGTGACTCGGATTCTCCACTAGACTCCTCTTCTTGTTGGATTGGCATTTGAAGCTTGGAGGAGGATGTGGTTGTCAACATGTTCCACACTGCAAATGCGGAATCAAAGTTAGAAACATGCATAAGATCTTCTTTAGAAAGCGTGCTTCTAATAGCCTCAAGGGCTTGTGCATTAGCCTCTATATGCTTGCTATCACTAAGATAGGATTCCTTGGTAATGGCAAGGTGAACCTTATATCCTAGGGCTTGTAGGTAAATGGACATCCTAGTCTTCCAAACAACAATGTTGGAAGGGTCAAACATAGGAGGGGTCATGAAGTCCATGGGTCCAAACTAAATGTGTGCAAACAAAAATATGTGCAAATGCAAATGATAGATTAGCTAAACCAAGATCTCACTCCTAGATTGTTAAACCTAAGTATCAGGAGCGTAGGCTCTGATACCAATTGAAAACCACCTAGAGGGGGGGTGAATAGGTGATAAGGCTAATCTAGAAACTAAATGCGGAAGCTAAAACTATTTTGCACAAACTTAATACAACCAACAAGTGTAGCTGAATTCCCCGTGAAGGGCTCTGGACTAACTCCTCTTGATTCCCCTAGATAAGGGTTGAGGTGCTATATGAAGCTCTTGTGGTTAAGTACAAGTGAGGCACACAAGCAACCAAGCATACAATAGATATGACAATATAAAAGATGCAAGGCACAAATGCAAGCAATAAGATATGAATGATATGACAATAAGAATGATGCTATGCACAACACAAATAAAGAGAGAGAGATAAGAGTCAATGGATCAAACGCAAACACAAAGATATGTTCCGAGGTTCGAGCCCCTAGCTCTACATCCCCGCCTTCACCGAGAAGGATTTCTAATCCACTATACTCCCACCGAGGGAACCTCCACCAAAGAGGATTTGTTACAATACAAGGAGTATCGAACTCCTCTCTCAAACACCACCTCACAACCGAGGGGTAGGTAGGCCCGTAGCCAAACAACAACCACAATCACCTCTACCGAAGAGGGATACAAACCACCAAGCTCCACCTCACACAAGAGGGAGCAAACACCAATCTCTGCCTCTACCAAAGAGGGAGCAAAGCACAACCAAATACACAACCTCAACCTCTACCAAAGAGGGAGCAACCAACAAATGAGGGTTTACAACAAGTGATCACAAAAGATCACAAACTCTATCTCTTTTTCACAAACAAAAGATCCTAAATAGATTAGGATAGAAAATAGCTCAAGTGTGGAAAACAAAGTGTTTTGATCAAAGAAAATCTCTTGGGAAAATATCAAATTAATATAGAAATGAAGAACAAGAAACTAATTCCAAAAAACCTATTTCTTTGAAAATAACAAAACACTTTAAAACAAATAAAATGAATCTTTTTCTCTTTAAACACTTTTGAAAACTTGTTTTTAAAACCAGAGAATGGGGAAAAATTTGCTCTGAAAATCTTAGCCAAAATCTCAAAGAAATGAGGTTTATATAGGCCAAAAAGAAAACTAGCCGTTAGGCTGATCTGTCAGCCTGACAGGCTTGCGGTCGACCGGCCGGTCGACCGCCAACGGTCATAAATATGACTTGGGGCATCCCGGTCGACCGACCGGTCGACCGCCTAAAAACAGAGAGCAAAGCTCTCAGGCCGGTCGACCCGTTCGGTCGACCGTGCCCTGTGCCTGGCCAACGTGCACAAGTCTGTGCACGTCGGTCGACCCAGTCGACCGACCCTGGAACACGGTCGACCGTCCGGGTCGACCGCCAGAGCCTGGCAGGCAACAGTTTGGGTCAGAAAAACTTGTTAAAAATATTCTAATAAATACTTAAAAATCTTCTAAAAATCCCCAAAAATAGTTTTAACATTTTGCATTGATATATAAACATGTGATAAAAAGTTCAACTCAAATATCAAGAAATTCAAACTATTTTTGTGTTTTGAAAGTTTTACCAAAAACCAAAACTTGTATTTTATCAAACATGTATTTTTCAACATATGAATAGGAAAGTCAAAATAAGTTTGTATAAGAAGTTAAAGCATGCATGTATAACTAGAATACATCTACTATACATATAAACCATTTAAACTTATTTTGATCAATCATGAAAAACCAATATCGGTTAAACTAAAAACCGAAAAAAAACCATAAAACGTGTGTGTTGTGCACTTGAGCATATCAACTATTCTAAGCTTTACAAATGGATCTAAAACACACTAAACTAAACTAGGATACCTAAGTCTTCTTGACGATCTTCAATCTTCAAGTAGACTCGATCCCAAACGTGATCCACCGAGTGCAAAGGTATGATCTTGATGCTCGGGCACTTGAATCACCATGAAAAGCTTTTAAACTCCTTGTTGAAGCTAATCACCAACTAATATCTTGCTAAATGATCTGAAACTTAAAATCACAAGATTATTAGTAACCATAACTACATGAGTTAATCATCATCAAAACTAGAGTGGAAGGCCTCTGGGTCAACAAGCCATCCACACCCAAGAAAGGCCTACAGCTCATCTTAAACCCTTGAATGCAACTCTTGAAAGACACAAATATCCTTTGAAATTCTCTGTCAGTTTTTAGTAGGTAATTAACATGATTCTCAGGATTTCTTGCTACGAATTTTGTTTTCAGAGCAGGAGTATAATTGTAGCTTTTTTCAACATTCCCAAATATCAACTCCTTAGCTCTTTCCTTAGCTCTCCAAGCTCTACCATAAGGGAGTTTTAGAGAAAAATTTCTTATCTACAAGATTTATTATCTCTCCTGAGTCATATTGGGATTCTCCGTCACATCTTTCACCAACATCATGGTCACCCACTTAGAAGGTGGGCTCTTATTACCAGACTTGTAAACTCCACAACATGAGTGATTTGGATTCAGTATCTTTAGCTCAAATATCTGACCATCTTGTAGTCTGCTAGCTCTCATAAACTATTTACATATCTTATCAACACATTTTACATACTTGTCACTCTTATCCCATCTAAAATTGAAGTTTTGACAATGCTGAATTTAGATCCAACCTGAAAATTAGGGTGCTCAAAGTCTATATCAAACACTGCATTGCCCTCAATGATTTTTACTCTATTATATGTTGCCATTAAGTCCCCTTCATCTATGTTCCTTTGTTCCTCCTCCTCGTCCTCCTCATTTGATTTCTCTTCTGGATAAATATCATCAACTTCATCCTCTGAAAAATCATCATTATCAATCTCTACTTTGTCATCCTCCTCATATTGAAAAGATGCTGGCATTGAGGATGTAGAGATTGAAGAGCTATTTGTTCTAACTCTTATTGCAATTGCATTTTGCATCTTCAGCAACTCTATCAATAGACTGCTATTCATCATCAGAGAGCTTAATGTTTTGTTCCCCTCTTTCTCTAATTGACCTGAGGTGCCTTCTTCTCCTTCTAAACATGCTTAGATTCTCTCTCCAATCCTGACCCCTAGCTCTACTACTACTTATTCAACAGCAGCTGCCCTTGCTCTTCTCAGGTTACTGATGCTGTCGCTAATCAATGAAACTTAATGCCTTTCTTCCCTGGTTTATCTCGTCTTCTGATTCCTTTAATAGTAATCGAGTAGCAATTGTTGCAGCTGATCATCAAATTTCACCACTTCATATACTTTTAGTTTTGTCACAGGAAAAAGTTGCACTTATTACAGGGATGGAATCATCCCTCCAAGGTGCAATTGCAAGATGATAATCTTGAACATCTTGCAAATTTGGTATTATATAACTCAAATATCATGACCTTTTGATTCCCACACACATACTTCTTCCTCCAAGATCTCTGAATTTTATTCCAATAAACCCAAATCTTATCAATGTTATCATTGTGATATAAACATTTCTGCAACAAATAATAAAAAAGAAATCAATCAGAAATAAATACAACCAACACAATGAGAAATGAACCAGGACATACTGAAAATAATTTCATGCATAAAAGCATAAGAATGTGAAACCACCATATTATATACACCATAAAAGCACAATAGTGTATTGTACAGAAATAAAAGATCAAGATAGTAAAATCTATCAACACACTAATATCATCATTATACTTAAGTACTCAAAAGAACTTTGCATTAATTTCATTGGCAAAAATACGAGCAAACAAGTTTTAATTTGCTTCTTTTAACTTTAAAAATCTGTATAGTCTAAAAGTACTAAATAGACCATCATTATATATTTTACAAGATTTATAAATAAATGCTAACATTCAAGTTAATGTACAAACTGATCGTAGTTAATCGATAATCATCATACAAAAACCTGAAAATATTCCAATTACAGCTTCATCAAGATTGTCATTTCAGTAAATTGAAATTTAAAGAAAATCAATTCAGAATTAACAGACCAACATGAGAACAGGTAGAGGAGGAAGAGGCTCCTGTATATGACTAAGGATGAACGAAACCAGCAACAACTACATATGATGATGATGATGATGGTGAAAACTAGAAAAGTCGTTTGAAAACTTCAACCTGCTTAAAAAATTTCAGCAAATTTCGTTTGGAACCTCTTGAAGCTTGCTCAAAAAATTCAATTATAGCTCCATAAATATAATGGGTAAAATAAGGGGACAACAGGAAGATGAATTATAAAGATGAGTTAGCAAAGTAGAATCACTAACATTCTTCCAGGAGTCATGATCTCTTCTCTAGAGCTTTCTCCAACTTTTATTGTTCCACGAGCTTCAATCCACACTCAAGCCAACTCCTGCTTCTAAATTGAGGTCCAAAACGATGCCAATCGTAACGATTTGCAATTGAGGTTGCAATACAGGGCCCGGGGGGGGGGGGGGGGGATCTAGGGTCGCTTGGTGTTTTGAGAGAGTGAACGAGTGTTTAAGAATTAGAGTGGGGATGCAGAATAGAGAGAGAAGGAAGAGAAGAGAGAGCGGCGAAGATCGCCAGCGAAGAGAGAGCGGCGAAGACCGCTCTAAGTTTTACCGTGTTTTTTGAGTTTTTTGAGAAAGAGAGTTTGAGAGAAAGCGAGTCAGAGAAGAGAGAGAAGAGTGGGTGTAATTTGATAATTTTTTTTCTAAACCGTTAAAAAACTAACAACAGTTTACAAAGGAGTAAATTTGATTGTTTTTAAAGAATTGAAGAGTAATTGAGCAATTATAATAATTTAAAAGGAAATTTCAGAAATATAAAAAATTAGAGGGGAAATATGAGAATAAACTTTTTTTGCCCGTTCCTTTTTTTCCTCCTCAATTCACAATAAATCAATAGAGAGAGCCGTTTAAGTTATGATCTCATCCAAACTTTCCCCAATTTCTTTCATTTGTGATAAAATCTGGTCTGCTTGCAAAAAAAAACCTAGGTTTCTTGATTTTCTTTGATCTTATCCGATCTCTGAAATCCAATCCGATAGATCTCGCCGCGATCGCCAATATGATGTCCAGATCGTACACCAACCTGCTGGATCTCGCGTCGGGGAACTTCCGGCGGTCTCCGGTGGCGGGGGAATGCGATCCTCCAAGCGCCTCTCCCGCGTGATGACCGTCCCGGTACCCTCGCCGAGCTCGACGACGAGGATCGCGCCAACAGCGTCTCGTCGGACGTCCAGTCGTCGCTCATCCAGGATAGGATCATCATCGTCGCGAATCAGCTGCCGGTCAAGGCCAAGCGCCGGCCCGATAACAGCGGGTGGAGCTTCTCGTGGGACGAGGACTCGCTCCTCCTTCAGTTGAAGGACGGGCTGCCTGACGACATGGAGGTGATCTACGTCGGCACTCTTCGGGTCGAGGTCTCGGGCAGCGAGCAGGACGATGTCTCTCAAGCGCTTCTTGAACGATTCAAGTGCGTACCGGCGTTCTTGCCCGCAGATTTGCTGGATAAGTTCTATCATGGGTTCTGCAAGCAGTTGCTTTGGCCGTTGTTTCATTACATGCTGCCGTTCTCGGCCGACCATGGTGGCCGATTCGATCGGTCGCTTTGGGAAGCTTATGTTTGGCTAACAAGTTGTTCTCGCAGAAAGTGATTGAGGTGATTAATCCCGAGGACGACTACGTTTGGATCCATGACTATCATTTGATGGCGCTGCCCACTTTCTTGAGGAGGAGGTTCAATAGGCTGCGAATGGGGTTCTTTCTTCACAGCCCGTTCCCATCATCGGAGATTTATCGGTCCCTTCCGGTGAGACTGGAGATTTTGAAGGCTCTGTTGAATTGTGACTTGATTGGGTTCCATACGTTTGATTATGCGAGGCATTTCCTTTCTTGTTGTAGTAGGATGCTTGGGATTGAGTACCAATCGAAGAGAGGGTATATTGGGGTGGATTATTTTGGGAGGACTGTGGGGATTAAGATCATGCCGGTTGGGATTCATATGGGTCAGATTGAGAAGACGCTCGCCTTGGCCGATAGGGAGTGGAGGGTCAATGAGCTGAGGCAGCAGTTTGCTGGAAAGACTGTTCTTTTGGGTGTTGATGATATGGATATATTTAAAGGATCAATTTGAAAATGCTTGCTTTTGAACAGTGTTGAAGATTCATCCCAAGTGGCAAGGGAGGGCGGTTTTGGTTCAGATTGCTAATCCAGCGAGAGGAAGGGGAAGGAATCTTGAGGATATACAGGCAGAGATTGTGGAGAGTTGTAGAAGGATCAATTCCCAATTTGGGAACTCTGAGTATAGTCCTGTGGTTTTCATTGATCGCCCAATATCCGCAGTGGAGAGGATTGCTTACTATACTATTGCGAGTGTGTCGTGGTTACCCCTGTCAGGGATGGAATGAACCTGACCCTTATGAGTACATTGTGTGCCGCCATGGGATTAATGGATCTGATCCAAGTCCGGAAGCTGAAGGGCCAAGGAAGAGCATGCTGGTGGTCTCGGAGTTCATTGGGTGTTCTCCTTCACTAAGTGGGGCGATCCGGATCAATCCATGGAACACAGATGCCACGGCAGAGGCACTGAATGAGGCGATTTCGATGTCAGAAGCTGAGAAGCAGCTGCGGCATGAGAAGCATTACAAATATGTTAGCACCCATGATGTGGCTTACTGGGCAAAGAGCTTCCTGCAAGACTTGGAGAGGTGCTGCAAGGATCATTTCAGAAGGAGTTGTTGGGGGATCGGGTTAGGATTTGGTTTCAGGGTAGTGGCTCTTGATCCTAATTTTAGGAAGCTCAATGTGGACGCTATTGTCTCTGCATATGAGAGGTCCAGGAGCAGGGCGATATTTTTGGATTATGATGGAACTGTGGTGCCTCAAACAGCCATTGACAAGAACCCAAGTGCGGAAGTTATCTCAATCATCAATAATCTCTGTGGTGATAAGAAGAATGTGGTGTTATTGTTAGTGGGAGGGGCAGGGATAGCTTGGGGAAGTGGTTTGCACCATGCAGAAAGCTTGGAATCGCCGCGGAACATGGCTACTTCTTGAGGTATTATACTTCTTTCTTCGTTTCAATTATGAACCTGATTCTTTTAGTTTCATAGTATAAGTAAATGAAGATCAAATTTTCCACAAAATGGGAACTTAATGGGCTATGGAATAACAATATCTGGCACTATTAGTTATATAATGAATATAAAATGGACAACCTTTGGCATTTGGCATTCTTTAGATATTGCGGGCAATGCTAGAATCTCTATATACACAGCGAGAACATAGTTAAGGGGTAATACTCTAAGGACTATGCAGAACCAAGATCATAATTGTTATTATGTCAACGAATGACTATTTTGGATCCTTTTCAATACTTTGAGGCGAAAAGTTTATGTAAGATATATAACATTAGTTGATGAGAGTATCCATAAATTAATATTGTAGAAGCTTCCTCAAGGAATGGGTAGATGACCTGAAGTTTTTACTCACTAATTTTATTCTGTTACTATGCGATGTGCTACTCGGTTATTATGGAAGGGTTTTTTATAAAATTTCCGTGTAAACGCATTTTAGAATGTCATTGCAGCAGCATATTTGGTAGTTGGACAATGTTGAATTGAATGTTTTGTAAGCATATTTGGTATACAATGTTGAATTGAATGTTTTGTAACATTAGACGATGGCTGGAAAATAAAGGTTGAAAAAGTTTTCTGTTACTTAATGAGCTAAATATGGGGCTTTGTTTTTTTTTGGGAAATAAAAGTTTTTCTTTCCTTTTGTTTTGGTTGGAAAATAGTATGATTCCTTTGCTGCTTAGAAACAGAGTTTCTTTATATGGCCTCAATGTTCTCCATGTTGGAGAAATAGGTGGTACACCTTTCTAGTTTTATACTGTTCATGAAAAGAAGAAAGAACGAGAAGGGTGATTGGAGATGCTAGCCTTTGCAAAATGCTAACATTACCCCCATTTTGATCTGGAAGAGCACATGTCCTTAGTCACGGAAGCATACTCTTTGAAATGCAAGGTTAAAGGTTGGATGTATTTGACATTCTCCTGTCGCTGCTATGGCAAGAGCCTTGTGCACGGGTGTCCTTTTCTTTTCTTTTTTTGCCTAAAGGTGATTGGATTGTAATCCTTCCCCTCTTTTTTGTACTTGCAGGTGGAATAAGGATGAAGAGTGGGAAACCTGCAGTCAGGGAAGTACTGACTTCAGATGGATGCATATGGCTGAACCGGTTATGAAACTGTACACAGAATCTACTGATGGATCATATATGGAAGCTAAAGAAAGTGCCCTTGTATGGCACCATCAAGATGCCGACCCAGGCTTTGGTTCTGCACAGGCAAAAGAGATGCTTGAACATCTGGAGAGTGTGCTTGCAAATGAACCAGCCTCAGTAAAGCCTGGACATCTTATTGTAGAAGTGAAGCCTCAGGTATGTGTATGTTTTTGTGTCATTACTATGTTTCCAAATGGTTTTATTTTTCTACCGTTTTGCAGAATGCATCATGTAAGCCTCTAAATCTTTTACAACTATCCTAATGCTAGGATCACATCCATGACTCTCCACAAAATGGAGAATTTGGATCCCCACTTGAATTGTAATCTCAATCAAGTCTTTTACCCTTTCTTTATTTTCCTTTTTTAAGTGAATTGGTTGGGTTTTACTTTAGCCCGTCTCTTTGCATTTCAAAAAGTTGAGTGTGATGAAAATCCTCCTTATTTTTGACTTACTCAGTTGCCTTATTATCCCAATCCGAAGGCACTTAATTGAACTTAATTGACCATGTAGACTACAAATATTTATGTTAAAATGATTTGGGGATACTTGGTAGTCGTAGCGGCATCTTCCCTTGTCTCTCTAGAGTTTTGTTCTCGTTGAAGCTTCCAATTTCCATTCAGATACAAATTACTAATTTAATTTATCTAGTTGGAGTTAGCATACGTCGCTATGATCATATCTCGATTTCATCAATTGAGCGCAATGAATACAATTTTATTTGGTTGCTAAATTGGAATTTGGTTTAACCAGCAAATATTCCTCATCTTTCCTCCTTTTCAGTCATGGTGCTGACCTATAACCTCAAGCGGTAAATTATGATGAGAACAAACTGGGGAGACAATAATGACCATCCATTACCTGGAGTCCCTTCCAAATGTATACACGATCATACTGTTTTGCCTTGGGTGTGTAGATGATATATTTTTCTGTCTACTTGGTGGTGTTGCAATGCAGGGCGTGAGCAAAGGTGTAGTGGCGGAGAAGATCTTAGCATCTATGGTCGAGACCGCGAGGCAGGCGGACTTTGTGCTGTGCATCGGTGATGACAGATCGGATGAGGACATGTTTGAAGGCATTGCTGGTGTCAAGACGAATGACCTGGTGGCTGCAAACACACCAGTGTTCGCGTGCACTGTTGGGCAGAAGCCGAGCAAAGCCAGATATTATCTTGATGACACAAGCGATGTCGTTAACATGCTCGGAGCTCTTGCTGATGTTTCGGATCCCTCTTCTCCTACCCCTGAACCGACATCCCCTACCTCTGATGCCGAATCTAATCCTTCTCCACCCCGGGAAGTTAGCGCTGGCACTTCACCATCGCCTTCTTAATGGAAAGTTCGGGAGGTCTTATTAGGTCACTGCTAAAAAGCATGAAGCCTCTTTTGATTTGGGAAGCAATGTGTTGATGAATTCATTTCAGTGTGGGGATCAAAAGAGGTTTCTGGGCAAACAAACAATCTTGTTCATACTTCTAATTGGGAGAGTGAGATTCTGGAGGTGAAAAAGCTTCATGGATTGACAATGGCACAAGGCCAAGTCCCCTAAAAGAGGGTGTATAATTCTTTTTTCTGACAGGAGAGAGGGTGAGCTTTTAAGCAGGGAAGTGGACAATACAAAACTGGTTCTCTCTTTCATGTTTGTTGCATGCCCTTCTTCTTGCTGTTGGGCTTATGCAGTGGAGAAAGCTCTAGTGCTGACTTGAAGAGTAAGAGGGGTGATGACTTGTTGATGAGCTGGGAATATTTTTAGTGATAACAGAAGTTTGTTGTTTTTAGTAGTGACAAGTATTCCAAAAAAAAAAAAAATTCTTCTCTCTCCATAATTTGAGTCATCTGACTCATATTTCTTTTTAGAAGCTCTGATAGATTTGATTGATTGCCCCATTCCTCTCTTTGGAAACATTTTTTGGATTGAGTGGAGAAAACAGTGGTCCCTATGGTGAAAGGATAGGGGGGAGTGTCTCACAGAAGAGTTTGATGTCTTTGTCTGTTGTGGCATAAAATTACAAGGGCAATTCTGTATCTTTTGCTGTCAAGAACTATCAAGGAGAGTATAGTGTGCAATTGACTTGACAGATAAGTTGTTTGCATGCATTAATTGCTATACAAAGCTACAGAGGATTTTGCATTCGGTACAAAATTAATGAGAATTGTTTCCTTTGTCACTGCAGGTGAGGTCCTTCTTTGGCAGTGAGGATGATAATAGTTTGAGAGTACCGTCAAATCTTGCTAATTTTTGGAAGTAATTTAAAATTGATGAGAATCCGAAGGTTTCTTCTCTAAATAATTTATAATTACTCTTAAAAGCAAGTAGTACAAAGCATGTGTATTTTCTTTTACTATCTATTTTTTTCTATCATTTATTTTTTAATTTTATTTATTTTATTTATAATTGAACTCTTTATCTATAACAAAAAAGAAAAGAAAAAAAAACCCCCCTGCCCCCCGGGTGGTTTAATCTTCTTTCTATCCCCTCTCCCTCTCTTTCTCTCTTGGCAAATTATTCACCCACCCTCCTCCTCTCTCCGCTTGGATGAAGACGCTCAGAGCCATCGTTTACAGTGTCCTATCTTCTTTATGTTGTCATATCTCTTTGTTATTCTTTTCGTGATGTTCCATAGTGAAAAGGATCAAGATGAGTGTGTTAGGTTTTGTTCTCATTTTTTTGGTTGTTGATTAGTTCATGAGCTAATTCTCACTTGTGATTTTTTTTATAATGCGCGAACTCGAGAAAGAGTTTGAAGAGGACGTTGTGTTGAGTTCTTACTTGGGTTGTTATTCCTGCTCTTAATATTACCATATTATATACAACTCGTGAAATTTCTAATTTACAGTGATTTTGATTCTTCACTGTTAGAAATTATTTACTCCTTTTTTTTTTTCATGTTTTTCTTTTCTTTTAGTACATTCATTATCTTCTTTTTTATCTTTTATTTCTTTGTTTTTGATTCTTTTTCTCTTTAGTTTCTATATTTTTATTTTTTTTTATATTCTTTGTTTTTTTATCTCCAATATTCATTTATTTTTTTATAAAGCTTATTAACCTTTTTTTTTTTTTTTCAAATTACTCCTTTGATTTTTAATCTAGATAGTTTTATCTAATTTTTTATCATTCTTTTTTCTTTCATTTACCCAAAATTTTCCTTTCTATTTTTGATTATTATTATTATTTTTTTACTTCTTTCTTATTTTCACAATTCTTTTCTACTTTTTTTAATTTTTAATTTTTTGGGATTCTATTTATTTGTTCTTTCTTTTCTTTATTTCCCAATTTTTATTTTCAATTTTCATGTGTCTCTCTTATTTTCTTTTTTTCAATTCTTTTTCCCTCATATTTTTAATATCCTTTATAAATTTTGAATATAATATGTTTAACTTTTTATTTTGACTTTTCCTTTTTTTATTTCTTATTTTCTTAATTGATTCCCTATTTTCTTTATCTCTATTTTTTTCTTTTTCTCATTATTCTTTTTTCATTTCCAAATTTTCTTTTTTTTCTTTTTATTTAGTTCTATTATTTTTTCTAGTTCTATTATTTTTTCTTGTCTTTTTTAACAACTTATTTCTTATTCTTTATTTTCATTTTTTTTCTTGACTCCTTTTTTTTTCTTTTCTCTAATCCTTTCTTTTCTTTTTCTTTCTAATTTTTTTACCATTTTTGCTTGTTTTATGATTTCATTCTACTGTTTCGTATTTTTTTTGTTTTACTTTTTCTCTATTTCACATACTCTGTTTTCTTAATTTTCCCTTCTCTCCTTCCTTTTTCCAGATTATTTTTTCTTATAAAGTTTCTTTCATTTATTTTTCTATTACTCTTTCGTTTCCTTTCAGATTTTTCTTTTATTTTTTTTTATTATGTTTTACTTTTTTTTTCTTTCTCCATATTTTTTCTTGATTGTTTTTAAATTTTACTTGTTAGGTTTGGAAGAAAACAGATGATACTACCCTCACTTGTGCTACACTCTGATAATTATTACTTTAACACTCTCTCTCAAACTCACGATGATATGGTATTGAGAGTTTGTTCAACTAAAATAAAAAATATAAATACTGTCACTATTAATATGCTAAAGATAACTTCTCAAACCATCAAGAACTAGGAGGAATATGATGAGGAGGAGATCAGGCGATAGAGAGCAATTACTGAAAAAGAAAACTATGATGGATGCAGAACTCTGGATAAAGAATCCACTAGAGAGATGGATTCTGATAGAGACGGAGCACTTGCTGAATGTGATTTATCTAAGTCTCTTTCGCATGTTGCAAGATGGACTTCAAGCCTGTAAGTCTCTTTAGTATACACAAGATAGACTTAAAAACCTATGAAAAGTCTCTTTTACGTGAAGCAAGGTGGACGTTAATTGAGTGCAAATTTCATCGATGGAGATTATGATATCTATGATAAGAATAGTGCAAGAGAGAAGAAACATCCAAGAAAAAAGAATATGCAACCAGGAAAAGCGGTTTCAACATCAACAAGGAGAGGCCGACATCACTAGAAGTGGATGATGATGATGATACAGGAGCCCGGAAGAGAAGGAAAGAACACCTGTCAGAAGAGAAGAGGCAATCATCGTTAATAGAAGAGGATTTGATCGACAATGACGTGGTGGCCTGTAAGCTCTACAAGAAGAAGAGGAGGAAGTCCTGTCAGCATAGTCAAAGAAGAGGAGAAGAGCTCACCATGTCTGAATCAGAATCAGAATAGGAAACAGGTTTGGATTCAATTTGGATTCAATTTGAAGAAAGAAGACCAGTTGATGAGAAATGATGTTGGCAATGTAGATCCTTTGTTAAGATTAGAACATAGATTGCAAGAGATAGCAAATGAAAATCAAAGACAATAGACCAAAGACGATGAGGACCCAAAAAAGAAAACCTTAAAGATACACAAGCGAAAAGTGGCCTAACGCTAGGCTCACACTACATTGAACACGGCCTAGCGCAAGCTCAAGAACGATGTGAGAGCAACAATCTTCGAAGAAAATTTTAATGGCAGAAAGAATTTCAGAGATATGACTCTGATACCTATAAGATATTTTCTGATTCGATCCATACCCTATTTTCTATCCTATATCAGACACACGTGCAACTTAATGTACTAAGTTATAAAGGTCGGTGAAATCTAGTACTGCTATCTTATTAGGGTTAGGGGCATTATGGGAAGGCCACTAATCAAAGGATTATATATAGAGAGAAAGTCCCTCTCTGCAGCCACGCATTGATCTCCACCCATAGGAGGCTAGGTTTAGCAGAGAGAAGGCTCTTCATCTCGTTTTCTACAGCGAAGATCAAAAACTCGGGTATAGTTCTGAAATACACCTAGAGGGGGGTGAATAGGTGTAATTGCTAATCTAATGATCTTTTTAAACTTATGAAATGAGTGATGCAACAATCTCTCAAAAACACGACTAAGAGCCGAATACCCCTTGCGAGGTTCTGAACTCCTTCCTCCCAATTCCCCTTAAATGGGTTAGAGGTGCACAATGCAACCGTGTTGTATTGAGGTGTGATTGATCAATGCCAAGTATGATGATGAAAATGAAAGGCTCACAATGTAACACAACAAGAATAGCAACACAAGATTCCACAAGTAGAGGGTTAGTTACTCAAACAAATAATTCAAGGCAATATAAAACAAGAGAAATTGAAAGCAAGAAGAACGCAAAGGCAATCGCAAACAAGGATGATTTGTTTCGAGGTTCGAGCCCGTTGCTCTAGTCCCCGCCTTCACCTCCGTGAAGGGTTTCCACTATCCCCTTAGGATCCCGTACAAGTTAGGCCTCCAAAGACCTCAAGCCCGTAGCTTCACCTTACAAAGAAACTCCACGAGGAGCTTGTCTCCACAAGAACAAGGATTACAAATAGTGATCTTAACTAGACCACAACACTCTTTTACAAACACTCTCACTCTTTTACAACTTCACTTATAGAAAGAATATGAAATTTTGGCTCTATGAAGTGTGGTGAGAAAAGCTTCAGTTGTAGAGTGATATTAGAGATCAAACAACAACTGAAAAACCAATTTGAAAGAATGGAAATGAAAGCTTTAAACTATTTTTCTCTTTCTCTTGAAAACAATGAAAACTTGTATTTTTCTTGGTAAATAACTAAGGCCTATTCCCCACTATTTATAGGGAGAGAATAGGTTAAAAACTCTGATTTTTCCAGCTAATTTGATCAGAAAAAGAGTCCCAACAACTCCTAAAAACTCTGTTAAAGAGAAAACCAAAAAACAGTTTTTCAGAAATGCCCAAAGAGGAAAGAGCCGTTATGGCTTGTTGCAGGCCTACCGGTCGACTGCCGGTCGACCGGGTCCCTGCTGGCAAAAGAGCCGTTGGGGCTCCGGTCGACTGCCAGTCGACCGATCTCAATTAGGAAACACAGTTTCCTTCTATCGGTCGACCGACCCAGTCGACCGAAAAGATACAGAGAGCAAACATCTATTTTCGGTCGACCGGTATGTAGGATCGGTCGACCGACAGACATGCACAGCCTGTGCATGTCTGGACACAGCAGCCGGTCGACTGCCGGTCGACCGGTCTGCCTGAAATAGTTCTTTTCTGGGCAGATTTTTGAGTTAGAAAAATTTGTAAAAAATCTTTTAAAAAACTCTGAAGCTAAGTGTTATGCAGAAAATAGTTTATATCATGTTTTAAACAAGTTTTTGAAGATATAAAGCTTTGAGTACATGTATGTATAAACTAAGGCATAAACTTAGAAATAAACATTTTCAAAAACAAAGGAAACATACAAAACAAATGTGTGTGCAAATCCTAGAGCCAAATTTCACATATTCTATCTTTAACAAAACTACACTTACAAACTTCTAGGTCTTCAAGACTTCAACATGGGCAATCTTCACTTGATCTTCAATATTGCACTTTGAGCCCAATTTGACTTGTCTTGAATCCAATACACCTTCCTTTAGGGAAGTAATCAACTCTTTAAGATATGAACCTGAAACACACTTAAACAACAGTTGATATTAGTACAAATAACTAATATGTTTTGTAATCATCAAAATACACTAAACAAGGGTGATTGTAACCTTGGGCCAACAATCTCCCCCTTTTTGATGATGACAAAACATATGAGTTATTAAACAAATAAAAGAGGAAAGAGCTTGGAAAGCTCCCCCTTAAACAATGCTATGTATTTAACATGAATTTGAACAACTATGTAAGCATACATAAAGCATTGAAAAATATCATCACCAAAAATAAACTATCATAAGGAATAACAAAATTTAAAACAACCAACATATATTATATATTTTCTCCATATATTTTCTCCATATATTTTCTCCCCCTTTTTGTCATACATCAAAAAAGGGTTAAAAAAAAAAATTTAAGACAAAAACAAAACAAACATATTAGAAACCAAAACAAAACAAACTAAGATATTTTAAGTATCAATCTTACATACATTCAATTCACCACAAATAAATGAAAATCTTGCATAATCTAAAGGTTTTGTGAAAATATCTGCAAGTTGAAAATCTGTGGAAAC
Organism: Agave tequilana; assembly: GCA_038442645.1. Taxonomy (NCBI): domain Eukaryota; kingdom Viridiplantae; phylum Streptophyta; class Magnoliopsida; order Asparagales; family Asparagaceae; genus Agave; species Agave tequilana. Next base: position 21,478 of record JAVJIF010003726.1, read on the forward strand.
AAAATCGATATCAATGTCACCTTTTTCAAAGTGATCTCTAAGAAAATGATATCTAATGTCTATATGTTTGGTTTTACTATGTTGATTAGCATTTTTGGTCATGTGAATAGCACTAGTATTATCACAATAAATCTTAACATGATCAAAATGTAAATCAAAATCGAGAAGAGTATGTTTCATCCAGAGTACTTGTGCACAACAAGCTCCGGCTGCTACATACTCTGCCTCGGCGGTTGAAAGGGCTACACTATTTTGCTTCTTGGAAGACCAAGACACAAGACAATTGCCCAAGAATTGGCAAGTGCCACTTGTGCTCTTCCTATCTACCCTACAACCGGCATAGTCGGCATCCGAATAACTAGTCATGGTAAATTGGTTAGTTTTCGGATACCACAAACCTAAATCAATTGTGCCCCTAAGATACCTAATTATGCGTTTTACCGCTATTAAGTGTGATTCCTTAGGACATGATTGAAAACGTGCACATAAACATACGGAAAACATTATATCCGGCCTACTAGCCGTAAGATAGAGTAAACTACCAATCATGCTACGAAATAATTTGATGTCTACTTCCTTACCTTGTTCGTCCTTGTCAAGTTTCGTAGTGGTTGCCATGGGAGTCTTTGCTACTTTGGATCCTTCAAGCCCGAACCTCTTGATGAGTTCTTTGGTGTACTTGGCTTGGTTGATGAATGTCCCATCACTACGTTGCTTGATTTGAAGTCCAAGGAAGAAGTTGAGCTCCCCCATCATAGACATCTCGAATTCCTTTTTCATGCATGACTCAAAATTCTTGCAAAGTGAAACATTAGTAGATCCAAAAATAATGTCATCAACATAAATTTGAACTATGAGGATATCTTGATCTATATGTTTGGTAAATAATGTTTTATCAACTTTTCCTTTCTTAAAATCATTTGAAAGCAAAAATGAAGAAAATCTTTCATACCAAGCCCTAGGGGCTTGTTTCAAACCATATAGTGCTTTATCTAATTTATAAACATAATTAGGGTGTGTAGGATCAACAAACCCGGGGGGTTGTTCAACATACACCTCCTCATCAATATAACCATTAAGAAAAGCACTCTTTACATCCATTTGAAATAACTTAAAATCTTTAAATGAGGCATATGCTAAGGTCAAGGTTTCTTCAAAATCGATTCCCTCGATTTGAGTGTAACCTTGGGCAACTAACCTAGCCTTGTTTCTAACTACATTACCCGATTCATCCAACTTGTTCTTAAAGATCCATTTAGTACCAATAGTTGGTCTATCTTGGGGCCTAGGAACAAGATGCCATACTTGGTTGCGCTCAAATTGATTGAGCTCCTCTTGCATAGCAAGCAACCAATATGAATCGGCCTCGGCCTCGAGGACATTTTTAGGTTCTATGTGTGAAATAAAAGCAAAATTACCACAAAAATCTTGAATCTTAGAGCGAGTGGTTACCCCTTTTGATACTTCACCTATGACGAGGTCCTTGGGATGATGAGGATTGAATCTCCAATCCTTTGGTAGTGGTTGAGAGGGCTCCTCTTCATTTGCTTGATGTTCATTTCCTTGAGCCTCTTCCACTTTGGCTTCACTTCCATCACCATCCTTTGGCTTGTCTCCCATGGTAGAAGCATCCTCCAAGGTCACTTTCTCCAACCCTTCATCTAAAGCATCAATTTCTACACAATTCTTAACAAACTTGTTAGATTCCTCAAATTTAACATGAATAGATTCCTCAATAGTCAAAGTTGACCTATTGAAGACTCTATAAGCCTTACTAGTATTTGAGTAACCTACAAAAATAGCCTCATATGATCTAGCATCAAATTTTCCAAATTAATATTTGTATTTAAAACAAAAACATCTGCAACCAAACACTTTGAAATAAGAAACATTAGATTTTCTAGAAAAATACATCTCATAAGAAGTCTTAGTAGTATTTTTACATAGGAAAACACGATTTGCAATGTAACATGAAGTATGAACGGCCTCGGCCCACAAATATGTGGTAGACCATATTCATTTAACATTGTCCTAGCCATCTCTTGTAAAGTACGATTTTTCCGCTCAACTACTCCATTTTGTTGTGGAGTTCTAGGACAAGAAAGTTCATGTTTTATTCCATGTTCCTCACAAAAAGTGGTAAAGGGAAGGTTAATGAACTCACCTCCTCTATCACTTCTTATTTTAATTATTGAGGAGTCATTTCCTTTTCAACTCTTTTCTTAAAGGCTTGAAAATGTGAAAAGGTTGACTTTTATCTTCAAGAAAATAAACCCAAGTAAAAACGCGAAAAATTATCTACTAAAACATAAGCAAATCTACTCCCACTTAAACTTTTGGTTTGTGTAGGGCCAAATAAATCCATGTGGATTAGCTCCAATGGACGTGATGACATGATATCCTTAATTGATTTGAATGAGGACTTAGTTTGTTTCCCAAATTGACATGCGTCACAAACTCGGTCCTTTTCAAAGTTCAATGAAGGAATACCCTTCACCATTTCCTTAGAGTTAAGCCTAGAAATATGGTCAAATGAAACGTGGCCTAATCTCCTATGCCATAACCAAGAGTCGTCATCGAGGGCTTTTAAACATGTTATATTACAAGACATATTTAGCATATCTATCATATATACATTACTTTCACGAAAACCGGAAAATACACAAACATTAGAATTTTTGTCAACTATTTTACAAGCAATATCATCAAAAATAACATTAAATCCTTTATCACATAATTGACTAATGCTCAAAAGATTATGCTTGAGCCCGTCTACTAAAACTACATTTTCAATTAAAGGAGAAGTGCCAAGCTTTACATTACCAATACCAATGATTTTACCCTTGGCGTCATCTCCGAAGGTGACGGTGCCACCTTCATGATATCTTGATAGGGTTGCGAAATTGTTGATGTCCCAAGTCATGTGCCTTGAGCAACCGCTATCAAGATACCATAAACCTCTACGTCTTTGAGCTTTGGAAAGTACCTACATTATTTAAAACAATAGTTGATTTTGGTACCCAAACTTTCTTGGGTCCTTGAAAGTTAGTGTTACGAACCCAAACATTATGAGATGATGCACTTAGTCTATCATAGCAAAAATTAGCTAAGTGTCCTTTCCGTCCACAATGTGAACATGTGTACACTTTTCTATACATAAATGCATGGTGTGTATGTGAAGTGTGAGCATGCTTTGGGGGTTTACCATGATGCATAGGTTGTGTAGCATGTACATGAGCATGAGCATGATGAACATTTTTCTTAGGAGCTTGTTTCTTAGGAAACATATTCTCCATCTTCTTCTTATCAAACTCACTACACTTTTTCAAAACAACATCTAATGAGTCTAATCTTTCCTTAAGCATGGCAATCTCATTAGAATCTACAAATGGGGTCTTTCCTTTACAAGCAATCTTATATTTTTCAAAATCATTTTTAGTGAAAACTAAAGAAGAATGCAAGTCATTATTTTCTTTAGAAAGATTTAACACTTGAATACTCAAAGATTCATTATCCTTTTTCATTTTCAAGTACTTTTTCTTCATGAAGTCATAATTTTGAGAAAGTTCTATAAATGCTTCACTTAACTCATCCATGGATAAATCTTCATCAAAAGGAGTTGAGGGGGTTACCTTGCTTGTGCTCTCATTTGCCATGAAGCACATATTGGCGGTGTCGATCTCCTCCTCGGATTCACTTTCGTCATCCCATGTTGCTTTCATAGCCTTCTTCTTGTATGGCTTCTTGGATGAAGATGGCTTCACTTGGTCCGGACACTCCGCTACTATGTGTCCCAGCTTTTGGCAATTAAAGCAAATGATCTTCCTTTCTTCCTTGCCTCCTTGCCATCTCCTCCGTCCTTGGAACTTTGCCTTGTTGTACATCCTCCGGACGTTTTTGACTAGAAGTGAGAGCTCATCGTCATCTTCTTCTTCATCATCTTCGTCGGAGTAAGTAGCATGACTTTTGAAGGCAATAGTCTTCTTCTTGGAGGGTGCCATGTCCTCCCTTGCCTTCCTCTCCATCTCATGGGTTTTTAAATTCCCAATGAGTCCGATGAGCTCAATCTCATCTTTATCATTGAGTTCCTTCAATGTTGTAGCTTTCACTTCCCATGATGGAGGAAGAGCCGGATGATCTTTCTCACCCTTTGGTCGTTGTTGATGTCTTCACCTAGAGAAGAAAGCCCATTAGTAATCTTAGTAAATTTAGTAACCATATCATCTATGGTTTCATGTTCTTGCATGCTAAAATTTTCATATTGGGACCGAAGAAGGTCTATCTTGGCCCTCTTCACTTGTGATGTCCCCTCATGTGTTACTAGCAAATGGGTCCAAATCTCATAGGCGGATTTGCAATGGATGACTCTAGCTATGTCATCATCATTGAGGGCTTGTAGGAGTGCATAATGAGCCCTAGCATTGGCATCAAACTCCTTGGTCTCAATTTCGGACCAAGTAGATTCATCACCATCGGGGGTACTAAATTGTTTAGTCACGGCCTTTGCAACTCGGCTACCTAGAGATTGCAAGAAAACAGTCATCTTAACCTTCCATATGGGAAAGTTAAGTCCATCAAACTTAGGGGGTGTCTTAATACCATCGGCCATGTTTACTATGTGGAAATGAATGAAATGATTAGCAATATGAGGATCTCTCTAAGGTTGTTAAGCCAAATCCTAGAGTCCAAGCTCTGATACCAATTGAAATACACCTAGAGGGGGGGTGAATAGGTGTAATTGCTAATCTAATGATCTTTTTAAACTATGAAATGAGTGATGCAACAATCTCTCAAAAACACGACTAAGAGCCGAATACCCCTTGCGAGGTTCTGAACTCCTTCCTCTCAATTCCCCTTAAATGGGTTAGAGGTGCACAATGCAACCGTGTTGTATTGAGGTGTGATTGATCAATGCCAAGTATGATGATGAAAATGAAAGGCTCACAATGTAACACAACAAGAATAGCAACACAAGATTCCACAAGTAGAGGGTTAGTTACTCAAACAAATAATTCAAGGCAATATAAAACAAGAGAAATTGAAAGCAAGAAGAACGCAAAGGCAATCGCAAACAAGGATGATTTGTTTCGAGGTTCGAGCCCGTTGCTCTAGTCCCCGCCTTCACCTCCGTGAAGGGTTTCCACTATCCCCTTAGGATCCCGTACAAGTTAGGCCTCCAAAGACCTCAAGCCCGTAGCTTCACCTTACAAAGAAACTCCACCGAGGAGCTTGTCTCCACAAGAACAAGGATTACAAATAGTGATCTTTAACTAGACCACAACACTCTTTTACAAACACTCTCACTCTTTTACAACTTCACTTATAGAAAGAATATGAAATTTTGGCTCTATGAAGTGTGGTGAGAAAAGCTTCAGTTGTAGAGTGATATTAGAGATCAAACAACAACTGAAAAACCAATTTGAAAGAATGGAAATGAAAGTTTTAAACTATTTTTCTTTCTCTTGAAAACAATGAAAACTTGTATTTTTCTTGGTAAATAACTAAGGCCTATTCCCCACTATTTATAGGGAGAGAATAGGTTAAAAACTCTGATTTTTCCAGCTAATTTGATCAGAAAAAGAGTCCCAACAACTCCTAAAAACTCTGTTAAAGAGAAAATCAAAAACAGTTTTTCAGAAATGCCCAAAGAGGAAAGAGCCGTTATGGCTTGTTGCAGGCCTACCGGTCACTGCCGGTCGACCGGGTCCCTGCTGGCAAAAGAGCCGTTGGGGCTCTGGTCGACTGCCAGTCGACCGATCTCAATTAGGAAACACAGTTTCCTTCTATCGGTCGACCGACCCAGTCGACCGAAAAGATACAGAGAGCAAACATCTATTTTCGGTCGACCGGTATGTAGGATCGGTCGACCGACAGATATGCACAGCCTGTGCATGTCTGGACACAGCAGTCGGTCGACTGCCGGTCGACCGGTCTGCCTGAAAATAGTTCTTTTCTGGGCAGATTTTTGAGTTAGAAAAATTTGTAAAAAATCTTTTAAAAAACTCTGAAGCTAAGTGTTATGCAGAAAATAGTTTATATCATGTTTTAAACAAATTTTTGAAAATATAAAGCTTTGAGTACATGTATGTATAAACTAAGGCATAAACTTAGAAATAAACATTTTCAAAAACAAAGGAAACATACAAAACAAATGTGTGTGCAAATCCTAGAGCCAAATTTCACATATTCTATCTTTAACAAAACTACACTTACAAACTTCTAGGTCTTCAAGACTTCAACATGGGCAATCTTCACTTGATCTTCAATATTGCACTTTGAGCCCAATTTGACTTGTCTTGAATCCAATACACCTTCCTTTAGGGAAGTAATCAACTCTTTAAGATATGAACCTGAAACACACTTAAACAACAGTTGATATTAGTACAAATAACTAATATGTTTTGTAATCATCAAAATACACTAAACAAGGGTGATTGTAACCTTGGGCCAACAAGTTCATCAATTTCCTAAGAGATATGTCTTCTACAGATTCTCTATAATTCATAATATTTATCATGCATGCTATTTAGATCAATACATAGATGCAGCTTATCCTTTTCTATGATAGATAAATTCTAACATGTGGTATCAGAGCCTATCTATGTCATTGGGATCTAATCATGTATGATTAATGTTAATTTTTGTTTGAGAAAATATTATTTTTTTAGAACTATTATGTTGAAAGTTTGAATTGAAAGGACAGATGGAAAGAGACGAGGACTGCCGAGGGATTAGTTTTGAGTATGGTTACTTTTCTATTTAGGTTTTTAAACAATTTATTTCATTTTTCTTCTTCTTGCCTTTTTGAAGAGGCAGCTGTTTTTTGGGAGGATCTAGGTTTTGTTTATTTTTTGAAATTGTTTATTGGCCTTTAGAGTTAGATTTTGAGGAATTGATTGTTTTCAGATTATTGAATTAATTATTTTTGGATCATATCCTTGTATGCTTTGCCTATGACATTCCAAATTTAATCTTTCCAAAGATAAAAATTATCCAAAGAGTCCCATGTGACAATTGAGTATGTAGATGAACACTAAATATATTGTTTAGGTTGGAAATGAGATAAGTTCTCTTTCCTACCTTAATTGTCTTTTAATTTAAAAAAATCTCTTGTAATATTATCTCTTATTTTGATAATAAATAATGAAGTTATAGATTGAGATTGGTAGATTGGATAATTTTTATCCAAAATATATGAATCCAAATGACTAGCTAATTTACTTCTGTAAGAGAATGTTCTCTCTCAGGTTGAATTTTTCAAATTTACAGAAAACTATTTTAGAGTTTCATGTGAAGGATATGAAAAGATGTCTTGACAATTTTTAAATTATCTATTCACAGATTCTGTATTCGAGTTTTATGTATTATCTATTCGTGAGCATTCTTAAATTGCAACAATTTTGTATTTCTTGGAGATTTTCATTTGAAAATTTTTAATTAAAGAATTTGATATCTTTGAATCCGAATAAAAAAATTTACTATTGATATTCATCAAATAATTAAGGCATGTCATGTATTCTCCATCATCTTTTGTGCATACAAGTAAGATAAATTTTAAATCTCAATAAAAAAAGATAAGTTTTTTTTCTTTTATTAAGATATCATTAGAGATACACATACTTCAGTGTTCAAATGCAAAAAGAAAAAAGGGGGGCAATTACATTCTTCAATGTCTAAATTGTTTGCTTGAACTAGATGCATGTGACAAATTTGAAAATTTATTTTACATTTTAATTGTTGTTTTAGTATTAGATTTGGACCCTATTAGTTTTATATTATGTGGATTATCAATCTACATTATTTTCTTAAAAATTGTGAAGATTTTCAAACTATGATTTTGTAATTGAAACACAAATGGTATTAAATAGCATACTGATTAAATATATGGTACAATTACAATAATTGTAACGGTCCCAGTTAATAATTTCTATTCAGACTACAATCATCACAGATCATTCTTAATCCAAGCGTGGGACCCATAACGATACAATACTTCAATTCGGCTAACATCAGCCGGCTTTATACTTTACATCAATATCCACTTTGATAGCATATATGATCTTACCATGATTTAGCACTTTTCAAAATATTGATCGACAACTCATTAGAAAACATAGTCTAATACATTACTATTCCACAATATAATACAGGATTTGAGTCTAACACCAAGCATTTCAATATTTACAAGTTCATAGTAAACATTCAATTAGAAGTTTTTGCATAGTTTTCTAAAACAATATACATATCACAAGAACAAGAAAAAAAAAAGGGTAAAAATGTCCCCGTTGACACCTATCCCGCATGTGTTTCCATTAAACGGGTCCCTTGCCTTTGTCCAAAGGTGAAGGTGATAATGAGAACAGAGTGGGCTCGACAGCTCAGTGAGTAAAACAGTGTTATATGTATGTCCATTACGTAGGTTATTTGAAATTTTATCATCAAGTTAACACTTGTAATTGATACTATTTTTACACATTTTTGGGTATGGAAATTCCTGACCAAAACACAGTAACAGGTCCTGATAGTCAACTAACTCATACCTATAGTTGACTAACTGTACCTTAAGTCGACTTATATAGAAGCTATAGTCGACTAGGGTCTTTTAAAAAGTGTTAATTCTCTGCTGGCTGCCTATAACTTAACTAGTCGACTAACCTATCTGGTATAGTCGACTACACATGGTACTAATCGACTTACAGGTCAACTGTAGTTGACTAATTCTGGATCAAAAAGATAGGTGCTCACTGTTTGTTACTTATAACCAATTCTAGTCGACTACCCTTTCTGGTGTAGTCGACTACACTAGGTACTAGTTGACTTACAGGTCAACTATAGTCGACGAATCATGTTTAAAAGAAGTTGTTCACTCTCTATTTATTTCCTGTAACTGAGGCTAGTCGACTTACAGTTTATATATAGTCGACTAAGAGTGTTTACCTGAGACTTATATACCTGCTTTTCCCATCTATAGTCGACTTAGCCCAAGGGCTAGTTGACTAACCCTATTGAAAATGCCAGGGTAAGTCGACTATTACAGAGTCTAGTTTTAAGGTTTATATCTAGTTTCAACATGCAATTTCTATCTTAACCATATTTACATACATGATCAACATAAATATAATCTCCCCTTCGATCACCTCCGGTTCAACCCGGTCCCTTCCTCCGATACGTTTACCACGTATTATTCTCCCCTTCGATCACCTCCGGTTAACCCGATCCCTTCCTCCGATACGTTTACCACGTATTATTCTCCCCTTCGATCACCTCTGCTTCAACCCGGTCCCTTCCTCTAAATATACAAATATCATATCCTTCATGTAATAACCACATGCAAGGTTCATAAGACAATAACAATCATAAAAGATTCACATGATTCCTACTTTACATGATGCCAATATTAAGAAAGACATTAACATGTATAAGTAACCACTTATTAAACTAACAACATGCAAGCCTTTTTAAGATAACCAACATGTTATATCATTCCAATATATGTGTAGCCAAACATATGCATGAAATCAAGTATGATATTCATTCATAAAACTATTTCTTTTTAAGAGGCATGTGTTAGACTACTATGCATATACAATAACGTATCGATCATGCACCCATGTAAGCATTCATGAGAAATATAACCACATAACACCACATGATTGTTCATAATGTATACATTAACATATAAACCATGCACAAACATTATAGTTCATTTTCTCGTCCATTTATAACTTAGCAATTTTCCCACTTTATTTCAAGTTTTACTTTACCTACTATATTACTAGGGTTCGAATGTTCTACTCACCCTTGAAGAGAGTATCTCCTTATCAAGCTTGGTTTCCCGCTATATTCAAGTCTACAAGGTCACAAAATCATCATAATTAGTTTTTAGTTAAAAGAGTGTAAGAGGGGTAGAACTCTTAAGGATATGCTTACCTTTCAACCAATATCACTCTCCTAACTCGCTATCCTAGATCAACCTTGTCTTCAAGAATTTCCTTTTAGGTGATGTTAGATAACCACTTTATCTTGTTCTATTTGGTCTTTGGAGGAGATAAAACATGTAAAGGAAGTCTTTTTGTTGTATAATAGGAAGTAGGGAAGTTTGTGAGGGAATGAGAGGGAGAAAGAGAGGGTGTGTGAAGAAGAAATGGGGGAAAAGAAGCTTGGTTGCTGGCTGCTTTTCTGCTACTGCTGCTGTTTTTCTTTTCTTTTTTTTTGCTGGCAGCAAAAGTAGAGAGAGAAGTTTGGAAAAGTTAGAATGAAGAGAGAGAGAGAGAGTGTGTGTGTGTGTGTTGTGTGTGTGTATGTTGCCAAATGAGGTTCTTCTCTTCATCCCCCTATTTATAGCCCAATCTCTTCAATAATATCATGACAAGTGCCCCTCCCTAACCCCATCTCTCTACTCTTATATCTTACACCTATAGGCAAGGTCCCATCCCTCTCCCCTTCATGAGGTACTACTATGGCAAAGTCAACAAGCATGTGGTTGTATTTCATTTATATACATATATACATATATATACATACTAATATGTATAGTATAATGTATAGTATTCTTCATGAATACTTACTCCCCCATCACCTCCCTAAAGCATTTAAATATTAGGAAAAAGGTGATTAGTTAAGACAAGTGTTACATCCTACCCTCCTTATAGAAGTTTCGTCCTCGAAACTTAACGTACCTTAGAATAAATGTGGATAGTCCTTCTGTATCTCCTCTTCTTGTTCCCAAGTTGTTTCTTCCATATGTTGATTCCTCCATAAAATCTTGACCAAAGAAATAATCTTACTTCTCAATTGTTTCTCCTGATGATCTAGGATTTGCACTGGCTCTTCCGTATATGACATATCTTTTTGTATTTGCAGAGGTCCATAGGAGATTATGTGATCAGGATCAGGTACATACTTCCTCAGCTGAGAGACATGAAATACATCGTGCATCTTCTCCAAAGCAGGAGGCAAGGCTAAACGATAAGCAACCGGTCCAATTCTATCTAATATTTCAAATGGTCCCACATATCTAGGAACTAATTTGTTCTTACTGCCGGTGCGTAATACTCCCTTCATTGGAGATACTTTCAGGAAAACTTTATCCACTACCTCAAATTCCAGTGGTCTGCGACAATTGTCTGCGTAAGCTTTCTGCCTGCTCTATGCTGCTTTCATCTTTTCCTTAATCAACTTGATCTTATCAGTAGCTCTTGAATCACATCAGGGCTGAATATCCTTCTATCCCCAACTTCCTCCCAACAAATCGGTGATCTACATTTTCTACCATACAATGCTTCAAACGGAGGCATACCAATGGTGGACTGATAACTATTATTATAAGCAAACTCCACTAAGGGTAAATAGTTGTCCCAACTTTCCCCGAAATCTAATACACAAGTTCTCAACATATCTTCCAATATTTGAATGGTCCTCTCTGACTGTCCATCTGTTTGGGGATGTGCTGCTGTACTGAGTTGTAATTTAGTGCCCATAACTGTAAGTACACCTAGAGGGGGTGAAATAGGTGTACCGCTAATCTAATGAACTAAATGCGAAAATTAAAACTAATTTGCAACAACACTTAGTGCAACCAACGAGTGTAGCCGAATTTCCCGTGAAGGGCTCTGGACTAACTCCTCTTGATTCCTCTGAATCAGAGTTGAGGCGCTATATGAAACTCTCGTGGTTAAGCACAAGTGAGGCACACAAGCAAACACAACCAAGCATATAGGATTAAGCAATATGAATCAATGCAAGGCACAACACAAGCATATAAGATATGACAATATGAATGATGCTATGCACAAAAGTAAAGAGAGAGAGAGAGAGTTGAGAGTCAATCAATCAAACGCAAACAACAAGATGTGTTTCGAGGTTCGAGCACCGAGCTCTACGTCCCCGCCTTCACCGAGAAGGATTTCCAATCACTAGGAGTACCGAACTCCTCTCTCAACTAATAAAACCTCCACCGAGGCAATACAAATGGTCTACCGAAGACCGGAGTACCGAACTCCACCAATACAACCAAATCCACCTCACCGAGAGGGATACAAGCACAATCCACCTCTACCGAAGAGGGATACAAATACCAACCAACTCCACCTCACCAAGAGGGAGTAAACACAACCTCAACCTCTATCAAAGAGGGAGCAACCAACAACCCAAATCAACCTCTACCAAAGAGGGATATCACAAATGAAAGGGTTTACAACTTGGAGGTTTCTACAACCTCAAACAATTTCTTTTCCCACAAATAAATGATCCTAATAGAATAGGATAGGAGATATGGCTCAAGTGTGGAGAAAACCAAGAGTTTGGAAATCAAAAACTCAAAGAAAAACTCTAGGGAAAACTCTAGATAAAATAGATAATTAAGATCAAAACAATTCCCTAAGAATTTCCTTTTCAAAATGATTTTCCAACTCTTTTTTTTTAAAACAAAGCAAGATCAAATCTTTTTAACTCTAAAAACTCTTTTGAATCTTGAAACAAAACACTAGAAGGTAGGAAAATTTTGGCTCATAAAAACTTAACCAAAAACCCTAAAGAGATGGGGTATTTATATCCCCAAACAAAAACTAGCCGTTGGGGCTGATCTGTCAGCCTTGGCGGCGGTAAAAAAATTCACCGTTGGAAGCCAGCGGTCGACCGGCCAGTCGACCGTAAAAATCCAGAGAGCAAAGCTCTCTGGCTGGTCGACCGCACGGTCGACCACCCAAGTGCCTGGCCAACGTGCACAGGTTGTGTGCACGTCGGTCGGTCGACCCACCGACTCTGGGTTCGGTCGACCGGCCCGGTCGACCGCCAGAACCTGGCAGAAGGCAATCTGGGTCAGAAAATTTGGTTTTAAATAATTCTAATAAATCCCATAAAACTTCTAAAAATTCACAAAAATAGTTTATAACATTATATATGATATACAAACATGTGTTAAAAATTTCAACACAAATATCAAACATATTGAACCATTTTTGTGTTATGAAAAAATTACCGAAAACCAAAACCCGTATTTTTCCAAACTTGGATTTTTCAAAAGAAAATTTGTTTGTCCAAAACTCATCCAAATACAAAAAAATGATACTTAATCATTTTAAAACATGTTGCATATGGACATAGGTCCAATATACATGAAACATATACGTATCATTGTTTTTGTCTTTTATTTCCAAAAATATGTTTTGTTAAAAACACAAAACACCAAACCTCATGAATAGGCATCTCAACATAAGTTTGTCTAGGAAATTAAGCTTACATGTATATAGAATATATCTAATATACACTTAAACAAAGTAAACTTGTATTGATACTATCTATTCATGAAAACCAATATCGATTAAACCAAAAAAACCGAAAAACCGAATCCAAAACATGAAACATGTGTGTATTGTGAACTTGAGCATATCACGCTATCTAGTCTTTACACATGGATCTAAAATACAAACTAAACTAGGATACCTAAGTCTTCTTGACGATCTCTATCTTCAAGTCGACTCGATCCAAACCGTGATCCACCGAGCTTGACTCCAACGAGTGCTATGTATGATCTTGATGCTCGGGCTCTGGAATCACCATGTGAAAGCTTCCAAACCATCTTGTTGAAGCAATCACCAACTAATATCTTAATTAAATGACCTGAAACTAAACATCACAAGATAATTAGTAAACATAACTACATGAGTTAATCATCATCAAAACTAGAGTGGAAGGCCACTGGGCCAATAATAACTTCGGATAGGCTCCTCCAAAATCTAGATTGAAATCTAGGATCCTGATCTGATACAATGGACTCAGGTATTCCATGCAGTTTAACTATTTCTCGGATATATATTTGAGCCAATCTTTCCATTGAATAATTGATCGGATAGGCAGAAAGTGGGCAGATTTAGTAAGTCTGTCTACCACTACCCAGACTGTATCTAGTCCTTGGGATGTCCGAGGAAGTCCAGTAACAAAGTCCATGGCAATGTGACACCATTTTCATTTGGGAATTGGTAATGATACTAGCAATCTTGGGGGCTTCTTATGTTCTGCTTTTACTTGTTGACAGACTAAGCACTTGTGGACAAAATTGAAAATATCCATTTTCATTCCATCCCACCAAAAGTTTTGACGTAGATCTTGATACATTTTTGTGCTTTCCGGATGAGCTATATACGGGGTACAATGAGCCTCCCGCATTATATCTTCTTTGATCTCTGTTACATTCGGCACACATAATCTGCGTCTGAATCTCAGTACATCATCTTCTATTTGAAACACCTTGAGTTCTCCTTCTTGTACTTTCTTCATAGCCTTCCTTATATGAGTATCTCTTTGTTGGCCCTCTTTGATTTTGTCATATAGATCAAATTGAATGCTTACTTGATTTAGTTGATACCTAGTATTGAAAGAATCAATGATTCACACCTCTATTTGCATTTCCTCTAGATCTCTTAATATTCTTCTTTGGCGAGTTATTAGAGTGGCCACTGTTCCTCCTGATTTCCGACTCAAGGCATCAGCCACCACATTGACCTTTTCAGGGTGGTATTAGATAGTAATATCATAGTGCTTCATTAGTTCTAGCCATCTCCTCTGCCTCATATTCAATTCTTTTTGTGTGAAAATGTACTTCAAACTTTTATGATCAGTAAAATTTCACAAGACACTCCATACAAATAATGTCGCCAGATCTTTAAAGTAAAAATCACAGTGGCTAATTTTAAATCATGAGTGGGATAATTTCTTTCATGAGTTTTCAATTGTCGGGATGTATAGGCAATAACTCTCCCATGTTGCATTAACACACATCCCAGTCCCAATTTTGACGCATCACTGTAGATGGCAAATCCTTCAGTCCCTGAAGGTACAATTAGGACAGGAGCAGATGTTAGCTTCGTCTTAACTTCAAGGAAGCTCTTATCTTGTTCTTCTCCCCATACAAATTTCTTATTCTTTCTAGTTAGCTGTGTTAATAGTGCCACAATTAGAGAGAATCCTTTTACGAATCTCCTGTAGTATCCAGCTAATCCCAAGAAACTTCGAACTTCGGTGACATTTGTGGGTCTAGGCCAGTCTTTGATTGCTTTGATTTTCATTGGATCTACTGATATTCCCTCTTTGGATATAATATGGCCAAGAAACCCTACTTGTTCTAACCAAAATTCACATTTCTTCAATTTAGCATAAAGTTGCTTCTTCCTCAAGATTTGGAGGACAATTTTAAGATGATTCTCATGATCTTCTCTATTCTTTGAATAGATCAAAATATCATCGATAAAGACCACCACATACTGATCAAGATATGGTTGGAACACTCGATTCATTAGGTCCATAAATGCTGCTGGGGCATTAGTGAGTTCAAAAGGCATGACTAGGAATTCAAAATGTCCATATCTTGTCCTAAAAGCCGATTTAGACGCATCTTCTGGCTTGACCTTTAACTGATGATACCACGACCTAAGGTCTATCTTAGAAAATATACAAGACCCTTGTAATTGATCAAATAAGTCATCAATCCGAGGAAGAGGGTACCTATTTTTGATAGTGGCCTTATTCAATTCCCGATAGTCAACACATAATCTCATACTTCATCCTTCTTCTTAACAAATAGTACTGGTGCTTCCCAGGGAGATACACTTGGTCAGGTGAAACCTTTATCTAATAATTTCTATAGTTGAGTTTTAAGTTCCTTTATTTCTTCAGGGGCCATACGATACAGTGCCTTTGAAATTGGGGCAGTACCGGGCATCATATTTATTGCAAATTCTACATACCGATCTGGGGGCAAGCCTGATAAATCTTCCGGGAATACATCAGGAAACTCATTCACAATTGGAATAGTCTGAATTTTGATATCAGTTCTAGTGGTATCCAAAACTGAAGCCAGAAATTCTTGACATTCTTGCCTCATTAACTTGGTGGCTTTAATGGCCGATATGCAGGGTATATCATGACTAACTTTTATCCCTTCAAAAATAAACTCCGGGGCTCCTTCTATTCTAAAGATGATCCTCTTCCTATTACAATCCACCTAGGCACCACAAGCGGATAACCAATCCATTCCTAGTATTGCATCAAACTCCATCTCGCCCAACTTAATCAAATCAATAGATATTTTCATCTCCCCAATCATCACTTCACAGTTCACATATCTAGTACTAGCTATTTTCTTTATCCCTATGGGTGTGGATACAACCAACTGAAATCCTAGGGGTTCTGATACTTGATTTAATTTATAAGCAAAAGCACTAGATATGAATGAATGAGTAGCTCCAGGATCAAACAATGCATGGGTAATATATCCTGATATGGACATCATACCTTCCACTACTACATTTGAGGCCATTGCTTCTCGGTGGGTTAATGCAAAAGTTCTTCCTTGCACTCGTGGCTGTTGAACAGATGACTGAGTTGCAGCAGGTCGTGGAGCATTACTGGGCGGCATAAAATTTACTGGTTGGTCCCCTGGGAGGGTTCATTCTCATAGCTGGCCTCCCACTTCTTCTACTCTGTCCTTAGCTTCCGCGCCTCGCCGGGCAATTTTTCTTTAAATGCCCCCACTCCTCCACAAAAATAGCAAGTCCTATCTTTGAGACAGTCTCCAAAATGGTTTGTTCTACACTTCTGACACCAAGGCGATTCCGAGATTCTGGGATGGGACACAGAGGTAGCCTGTACTTTCGAGAAAGTGTCTCTTTTCCTCAACCATGTTCCTCTGCCTCTGGCCCATCCTCCCCTTTGAAGAGTGGTATTAAACCCAAATCCTTTATTTCTGGTGGATCCTGATGCCACCGACATTGATGGTCTTTGATATCGGGGGCGCTTTGAATTGGAATTTCCTTCACCCAGTCTTCATGACCCTCTTGTATATCCATTTCTACCTCCAAGGCTTTTTTCACAGCTTGGAGATAATTCTTCAGTTGTAGAGAAATCAATCTGCCTCGAATTTTTGATCTCAGGCCCATCACGAACCTCTTTGTCTTTCTGCTTCACTCTTCACCAAGGCATCAGCATACCTGGATAATTGAGTGAACCTTTGGTCGTATTGGGACACATTCATCTGGCCTAGCCGTAATTCTAGAAATTCTGACGCCATCTGTCTCTGGCCGTCTCTGGGATATATTTTTCAGTGAATTTATTCACTAAAAATTCTCAAGTGATTGATTCTCTTGTAATTTCTTCACCGCCCTCCACCAATGTTCCGCTTCCTTTTGAAACATGAAGGAAGAGAAAAATACTCTTTACTCATCGGTGCAGTTCATTACATCTAGGATCTTCTCTATCTGGAGAAGCCATGCTTCAACTTGTAAGGGATCCACCTCCCCTTCAAATACAGGCGATTTCATTTTCTGAAACTGTTCCAATGCTCGGTGGGAGTTGTTATTATTTGCTCTGGTCATTAACTGAGTGAGCCACTCTGCATCACCTCTGGAGTTCCATGACCTCCTCCTATCTGGACTTCAGAATCTTCATTATTGTCCATGGGGTGTGCACTCCCCATCACACTATAGTGTGACACACCGAGCGATAAAGACTCATTTGGTGGTAGTTGATTTAGATCCATGCGTCCTTCCTATAAGATAAGGACGTCTAGTCAACATACTTCACATATGAAAACAATTTTAGATAAAATTTTAGTATAATACAATTGCTTTAATACCATATTCATTATCACTTGCAAACAAGCAACTTGTTATATATATATATATATATATATATATATATATATATATATATATATATATATATATATATATATATATATATATATATGTATGTATATGTATATTTATATGTATATATATATGTATATGTATATATACATATATATATATGTATATGTATATTTATATGTATATATATATGTATATGTATATATATATGTATATGTATATTTATATGTACATCTCAAAATGGATATAAAAATATTACACTGATATATCTACCCTTTGGATATCCGAACTAGCCCATGCGCATACATATAAGATGTGCCAGGGCATATACAACAAACTCTTAAGATATCCATCAACTAGCACGCTAGGCTTGTACATATATATATACATATCAAAAGTATTTGCTCATAGATTCACCCTTCATAGGGTAGAGTCTTATCACTTGAGTCCCCGCTGGTACTGCTACTATCCTCACTATCACCCATGCCTTCCTCGGAGTCTTCCCCTGGTAATTCATCTCCTGCGCAACACCAGTCATCTAGATCATCGTATAGGTCTATGTCATATTCCCATGTTTCATCCCAGAAGACACCTCCATAGGTGAATCCTCTTCGGGTCTTCTCCTTTATTATACTAGCATCCTCCATCTCTACTACATCAAGTAAATCCCCAACCAAGCTCTCCGTATCAACAATGGTTAGTTCAGGCTCATTAGACGCCTGAGACTCAACCTCCTCATAATCTATGTGGTCTAGGGCTGCAAATATGACCTCTGGGTCAGTCTCATCCGACTCATATCCCCAATCCATAGAATCTGCCGTCCAAGTCACACTCGAACTATCTGAGCTAGAGACTGGCCAATAAATGTCAGAGTCCCTTATCTACATGCAAACAAGGAGTCATATCAATCTCAATCCCATAAAATAGTCTCAACATACTGCTATAATCAGAAAGAATCAACATATATATATATATATATATATACACAACTTGTACTTACACTTATCCTTAGTTTACCCGTAAGTCTCATGTTTTAGAATAACTTAGCTTCAATAGATAATTCAATACATTCCCACGTCCCAGTGTTCCATACCACTAGAAGTTGTTACTGAGAGCCCGCACCCTCAGTCAACTCACCCGAATCAGGATGTGCGGGCACCCTGATTCTGATGCGAGGAAATACTCAATTACCGCTTGACTCATGGTTAATCCGTCACATAAAACTCACTACCTAACTATAGTCACATATCCATACATATGAGCCTAACAATTTCATTGTCTCCTACCTCTGACTTAACCTCCTCCTTCTACCTATAACCCTTAGCTCTGAACCAACTGTAACAGTCCAAGTTAATAATTTCCATTCAGACTACAATTATCACAGATCATCCTTAATCCAAGCGTGGGACCCATAAAGATACAATACTTCAATTCGGCTAACATCAGTCGGCTCTATACTTTACATCAATATCCACTTTGATAACATGTATGATCTTACCATGATTTAGCATTTTCCAAAATATTAATCCGATAACTCATTAGAAAACATAGTCTAATATATTACTATTCCATAATATAATACAGGATTTGAGTCTAGCACCAAGCATTTCAATATTTACAAGTTCATAGTAACGTCCAATTAGAAGTTTTTGCATAGTTTTCTAAAATAATATAAATATCAAAAGAATAAGCAAAAAGGGTAAAAATGTCTCCGTTGATACCTATCCCGCATGTGTTGCCATTAAGCGGGTCCCTTACCTTTATCCAAACCTGAAGGTGATAATGAGAACAGAGTGAGCTCGATAGCTCAGTGAGTAAAACAGTGTTATATGTATGTCCATTACGTAGGTTATTTGAAATTTTATCATCAAGTTAACACTTGTAATTGATACTATTTTTACACATTTTTGGGTATGAAAATTCCTGACCAAAACACAGTAACAGGTCCTGATAGTTGACTAACTCATACCTATAGTCGACTAACTGTACCTTAAGTCGACTTATATAGAAGCTATAGTCGACTAGGGTCTTTTAAAAAAGTGTTAATTCTCTGCTGGCAGCCTATAACTTAACTAGTAGACTAACCTATCTGGTATAGTCGACTACACATGGTACTAATCGACTTACAGGTCAACTGTACTCGACTAATTCTAGATCAAAAAGATAGGTGCTCACTGTTTGTTACTTATAACCAATTCTAGTCGACTACCCTTTCTGGTGTAGTCGACTACACTAGGTACTAGTCGACTTACAGGTCAACTGTAGTCGACTAATCATGTTTAAAAGAAATTGTTCATTCTCTATTTATTTCCTGTAACTGAGGCTAGTCGACTTACAGTTTTTATATAGTCGACTAAGAGTGTTTTCCTGAGACTTGTATACCTTTTTTTCCCATCTATAGTCGACTTAGCCCAAGGGCTAGTCGACTAACCTTGTTGAAAATGCCTGGGTAAGTCGACTATTATAGAGTCTAGTTTTAGGGTTTATATATAGTTTCAACATGCAATTTCTATCTTAACCATATTAACTTACATGATCAACATAAAATATAATCTCCCTTCGATCACCTCCGGTTCAACCCGGTTCCTTCCTCCGATACATTTACCACGTATTATTCTCCCTTTCGATCACCTCCGGTTCAACCCGGTCCCTTTCTCTGATACGTTTACCACGTATTATTCTCCCCTTCGATCACCTCCGGTTCAACCCGGTCCTTTCCTCCAAACATGCAAATATCATATCCTTTATGTAATAACCACATGCAAGGATTCATAAGATAATAACAATTATAAAGGATTCACATGATTCCTACTTTACATGATGCCAATATTAAGAAGGACATAACATGTATACGTAACCACTTATTAAACTAACAACATGCAAACCTTTTCAAGATAACCAACATGTTATATTATTCCAATATATGTGTAGCCAAACATATGCATGAAGTCAAGTAAGATGTTCATTCATAAAACTATTTATTTTTAAGAGGCATGTGTTAGACTACTATGCATACACAATAACATGTCGATCATGCACCCATGTAAGCATTCATGAGAAATACAACAATATAACACCACATGATTGTTCATAATGTATACATTAACATATAAACCATGCACAAGCATTATCGTTCATTTTCTCGTCCATTTATAACTTAGCAATTTTCCCACTTTATTTTAAGTTTTACTTTACCTACTATATTATTAGGGTTCGAATGTTATACTCACCCTTGAAGAGAGTATCTCCTTATCAAGCTTGGTTTCCCGCTATATTAAGTCTACAAGGTCACAAAATCATCATAATTAGTTCTTAATTAAAAGAGTGTAAGAGGGGTAGAAATTCTTACCTTTCAACCAATATCACCCCCTATCTCGCTATCCTAGATCAACCTTGTCTTCAAGAATTTTCTTTTAAGGTGATGTTAGATCACCACTATGTCTTGTTCTATTTGGTCTTTGGAGGAGATAAAATATGTAAAGGAAGTCTTTTCTTGTATAATAGGAAGTAGGAAAGTTTTGTGAGGGAATGAGAGGGAGAAAGAGAGAGTGTGTGAAGAAGAAATGGGGAAAAGAAGCTTGGTTGCTGGCTATTTTTCTGCTGCTGCTGTTGCTGTTTTTCTTTTCTTTCTTTTTTTTCTTTTTGCTGGCAGCAAAAGGAGAGAGAAAGAAATTTGGTGAAGTTAGAATGAAGAGAGAGTGTGTGTGTGTGTTACCAAATGAGGTTCTTCTCTTCATCCCCCTGTTTATAGCCCAATCTCTTCAATAATATCAGGACAAGTGCCCCTCTCTAACCCCATCTCTCTACTCCTATATCTTACACCTATAGGTAAGGTCCCATCCCTCCCCCCTTCATGAGGTACTAGTACCCACAAGCATTGTGGGGGGGTATGGTGGCAAAGTCAATAAGCATGTGGTTGTATTTCATTTATATACATACATACATATATATACATACTAATATGTATAGTATAATGTATAGTATTCTTCATGAATACTTACTTCCCCATCACCTCCCTAAAGCATTTAAATGTTAGGAAAAAGGTGATTAGTTAAGATAAGTGTTATAATGATGATCACAGTGACTAGGCATTTCATGTCTTATTTATCCATTTGGTTGTGAATTCTCAGAAGTATGGCTATTTGACCATTTGTTTGCTTACAGTTCAAAGTTTTTTTTATTATGAAACTGTTCAAGTTGAGAATTTGCAAATCCAATTTATAATATTTGGGGTTGTAATTGAGATACTGAATTTCATCTAAATCCAGTCTCTCTTGTCGATTAGATGTATTTGAAATATTAATTGTTACTATTTAAAATCATGTAATGCCATGAATGATAAGATTCATATGCTTTGCAAGTGAACTAATTCTAATCTTAAATAGCAAATTTTGAGTTACAGATACAAGTATATTTGAAATTCAGTATGTACCATCATAATTTTCCTTTTAAGTTTGTATAAATTTTATATTAGTTTCGCATAAGTTCATGAAAGTATTATTATCCTATATAATCGACGGTCCCAGTAAAGCTTAGTTTAAGGTAAAAGTGATTTTTCTGTTCAAGCTGTGAGTGTGAATATCATTACATGTGTTCAATTAAAGAGTTTCACCAAAATTTTATTGGTGAAAATAAATATTATTACATTCCATAAAGTAAAGTATTTCCAATAGGGTTTATGTGAGATAAGATTAACGATCGTTTGAGTAAAACCTAATATGACTAGATGGATTTGTCCAAAGGTAAACAATTTAGTAACATATTTTGTTTTACTCTAATTTTGGAGTCCTCTAGTTGTGACCCATTAAGATTGACAATGGTGCTAGATTACTTAAAGTTTTATATATTATCTAAAGGTAATTATAGATTTTTCGGCAACCTAGTTGGGTAAGATAGACTACACGTGTCGGTAAGATTAGGACAACTCTAAGTCCAAAGGATAGAAAGTGTCTATAATTGAACCGAACGTGATAAGTCTAGTCTTAAGCATGATTTTATAATCAACTGGGTACAATCATAGTTAGTCATTGCCCAAAGGCAAGATTAAATTATTGATTATCAGACCCGCAAAGTGGAAAGGCATAAACCCTGAACACATTAATGCCACTCTGACTCGACCATCCTAACCCCGGATAGACTCGTAATAGTAAATAATTAATACATATATATTCACATAATTTTATATTATGTGTCAATAAATATTAATCTAGTTAAGAATTTATTTTCGCTGCAATTATGGATCTCACCTTAATTCAGAAGCACTTGGCTGGAATAAAGTCCTTGACATACTCAAATTATTCATCATGAAAGATGAAACTCCAAATAGTATTGTGTTATTTTGACTATAATTTTGTGCTGACTGAAGACAAGCCCATTATGGACCCAACAGCTACTGGTGCTCAAAAGGCGGTAATTCAGGTATTCATTGATAAATGAGTAATGACAAACAAGATGAGTATTCTCATAATTAAGTGTTCTACAGATCCTATTATATTCACTGAAATTTCTGAAAAGGAGAATGCTAAAGATTTACTTGTTGTCATCAAGCATCAGTTTGAGGGATCTACGAAGGGTAGGCAATATAATGGAGTTCATAGGAACTTTCGGACAAGTTTTAAATTCTGGTCATATTTTAGATTTGAAAGAAATCTTTTATGTGCCATCTTTGAGGCATATGTTGATCTATGTTCTAGAATAATTTCTTTAGATATGATGTCATTTTTAAGAGTTCTGGTCGTGGTGTTAATTTGAATGAATCTGGTTTTATTATCCACCTCCATGGTGATTTTGTTGATTCTGGTTTGCTGGTTAATGGTTTATTCGAACTGACATTGGATGAATCATATGAACAGTTTTTACCAGGTGCCTCCTTCTCATAACCTTTTGTCTACTTCTGCAAAACGCTTTAGAATTTTCTTACAGTCCTCTAAGTTATGACATAAATATTTGGGCATATTTTCAAAGAGAAATTGCATTATCTTGTGAAGATATGTGTTCTTGACTCCCTAGATTTTCTGATTTCTCCACATGTTCTGATTGTAATCAAGGGTGCTGACTAAATTGAGAAAATTTGAGTCAGAAAAGACTACATATCTGCTTCAGGTTATCCACACTGATATTTGTAGACCTTTCCCAACCCTTCTCGAGGAGGTCATAGATATTTCATCACATTCATTGATGATTCCTCTTGTTATGCTCATGCCTTTCTCCTTCACCAGAAATCTGATTTCTTAAAAGTTTTCAAGATCTTTCCATTAGAAGTTGAGCGGTAGTTGAATCGGAAGATAAAGGTTGTAAGGTCTGATCGAGTGGGAGAATACTATGGCTAGATCGATCAGGATAATCAACACTTTGAACTTTTTTGTAGATTTATGAAAGATCAAAACATTGTTGTTAAGAACACCATACCCGATTTCAATTATCTTGTTGTAGCATAGAGTGATATCGTTTTTTGATCTATCATTGCTTTTTGATCTTACAAGAGCTCTTTAGCTTAGTAAAGAAATTACCTTATAGAGTGTTGGACTATATATTGATTGATTAGATCACTTTTGACTTATATAGTTGATTAGTTATTAATATCACATGGTGATATTTTGGTCTCGTAACTGGATAGCTGAGTGAAATTATGCATTACTCATCGAATGGTTTCATTTTTTCACCCTAACTTTAGGCTGGCACCATAAATGAATAAAATTGAATTATGAAAGATTTTACTTTTAGGTGCACGACAATTTAGTATTAGTTTTTTTTTTGGGTCAATCTTATGTACTAATTTTGATATAGTGCATAAGTCCACACTGGAGAATATTACAGGCCTACTCACCAAAAGACTCTTATTGATAATCTTTCAGGGACATCGTGCAGGCATGGGTATACTAGAGTCATCTTGATTATTATTTTTCTGAGTGAGAGTATATCTGTAATTGTCTTTTTGAGTGAGAGTTTTTATGTCAATTTTCAATAATGCTATTTGTATATTTAGTACACTCTATATTTCAGTTTCATAAGATTTTTCTCAGACAGTTATTATGATGGCATACAGTTATTATATGATATTTTATTTCAGCTGATATTATTAAATGCGTATTTATAATGTTAAAGTTAAAATTGTGCAATTACACAGGTTAAAGTATAAAGTACTTTTAGAGAAAACTATTAAGAATTCTCAAGATCGCTTGGGTTGGACGTAAGTATGCTCCACAACCTTAAGGCTTCATCTCAATATGAGCGGTGGTATTCACATGACGGTCGTCTAAATATTGAGATAATGTGTGTCTGGTAAGCACACGTTGCAGAACACTTATGAAAATGTATTATACACACTACATGTACATTTGTTATATACGTACTAAACTCTACCAATAAAGTATCCTCTCGAAAACTGTTAGGGTCAAGCCCGAAAGTTCACGATACAAATTAGGTAAAAGTATAAAGCTTGACCGAAATTTGTCTGTGAACCGTGCTAGTCATCCTCTCAGTCATAGAGTGTCAGTAGTTTGAGTGCATCATGACTAACGATAAATTTTATGTGTGATTTTTTTCAAAAATCAAAGGATGGCCATCCGCTGTTAAAATAAATTGTGATATGGGATGTTAAAGTTTTTCAAAATAAATATTTTTTAAAAAATTTCAGTCGGGTATGTCTCAAGTGAGAGATAGTAAGATATTTCTAATTCAATCCATATTATATTTCCTATACCATATCATGACACACGTGCAACTTATGTTGGTCAACATATTAGGTGTGTCTAATAGGTGCACTAAGTTATAAAGGTCGATGTGACATAGTACTACTCTCTTATTAGGCTAGGGGCATATTGGAAGGCCACTAAGGGTTATATAGAGAGGAAGTTCTCTCTGCAACCACGCATTGATCTCCACCCATAGGAGACTAGATTTAGCAGAGAGAAGGCTCTCCATCTTGTTTGCTACAGCGAAGATCCATAACTTGGGTACAGTTCATCAATTTCCAAGAGGTATGTCTTCTAAAAGTTCTCTATAGTTCATAATATTTATCATACATACTATTTAGATCAATACATAGATGCAGTTGATCTTTTTCTATGTTAGATAAATTCTAACAATACCATTTTAGGTTTAGGAGAAAATAGAAGGCTTGACGACTTAACGCTAGATTGAGATAGCCTCTCTTTATATAGATGAAATAAACAGAGAATTACAATACTAACCGCTGTTAAACTACGAAAAGACTACATATTTATTGATATTAAGAAGATTTATAAAAATACAATGACATAAAGTCATAAGCAAGCAATCCCCTTTTTATACAGACTCATGCAAGACAACATTCAATTTAAATTATAACTCATAATACCATTAGGACTATAAAAGATTCTAAATTCTATTAGGATTAAATAACTAAATAACTACTTATTAGCTAATTAATTAATATATCTAACATCCCCCATCAAACTTAAGATGATATGACATCGAGAGTTTGTCTAACAAAAACTGAAAATACTAAATTATTAATACAAGTGCAGAATAACTGAATTCCCGATGCCGAAGTACGTATTATTGATTCAGATACTGAATATTTAATGTTGATACCGAACTGAAGGAAACCACTCTAAACGAACTCAAATGATCTTCCCTTGAAACCTCAAATGATCCTCTTTTAGAATGTCAAACAATCCTCCTTTGAGAACTCAAACGATCCTCTTCTGAGGAGTCAAACAAATGATCCTCCTTGAGATCTCAAATGATCTTAAATAAACTCAAATGATCCTCCCTGTGATCTCAAACGAACTCAAACAATTCGTCTCTCATCTGCAAAAGTTGCAAGACCGAGAACCAACCAAGGTGAACTAAATCTGAACCAAGACGAATTGCCAAAGACAAGCTGCCAAATATCGAATTCAAACCAGACCAAAAGAGTAGTTTTCCAAAATGAAAGTGATACTGAAACAAATCTGAACCAAACTGAATCTTCCTGGCGACTTCACCAGCGTATCTTACTCTTATTGTGTGACTAGACGCAGACCAAATAAAAACAATGATTGCAAAACCAAAATACTAAACAAGACCTCATCTCCAAAGTGCTCAGATCGGATCTTAAAGTGTCAATTATAACACGAATCCACACAAAATCTGCTCTAAACAGTAGAATATGTGAAATCCACTTTCACTATCGCGTTGTTCAGAACATCTAAAAACCTTGAAATCGACTCCAAGATCATCAAAATCGAATACTAATCCATCGATCTATGATCAAAACAAATTGAGCTGTTTGATCTACAGGATTCCAGTTTGTCCCTGTTTTTGTTTTGTCACCCAACAACTGCTTTTCCTGTTTGAGAGCCAAAAGAAGCCCTTCGGATCTGATTTCAAACAAGGTGCAAATAAGATCACTAAAGAAAGATGGACGCAAATCTAAAAAGAATTTTTTGATGAGAAAATCATAACAAATCCTGAACGAAGATAGAGGAGGACAAACTGAAGGAAAACAAAAGATTGCGAGCAAAATTATCAATTTACCAAAAAGATTATGGACAAATTCAGATTTTAGATTGATAACACATTCAAATTCAGATTGTGGACAAATTCAATTTTTAAAGATGGGACAAATTTGAAGACAAAAGCATAAGAACAAATGGGGAGGAGGAGCATAAGAACAGACCAAACTAAACCTGTGACACGCAGATTATTAAACTCTAATTGAAAACTTTAATACCCGATCAATGTGTATATAAAAAATAATTAGAGATGATACTTTGATTACTTTTGTATGATAAGAAATTTGATTATTTAATTAATAAATAATTAATTATGTTTAAGTTCTAAACATGTATGTATGTAGGATAAGAAGGGATAAATATAAAGTATTATATATATTTATAAAGTATTATATATGAGAAAAATGTACCTCAGCCGACAGCTGAGAGAGACTCTCTCAGCTGTCACTTCAATATGGTCGCAAACTTACTGCAACATAGTCGCAGTCCACTGTAACATGGTCGCAATCCTAAAAAAATCATATATTTTTAGTGTAATTAGGACTGTGACCATTGTAGCAGTCCTCAGAAAAAGACTGCGACCTTGGTCGCAGTCTTCAGAGAAAGACTGCGACCATGGCAACAGTTCTCATAAAAACACTGCGACTTAATCACAATCATCATATAAAACTACGACCATGGTACTAGCACTCAAAATTGTGGTTAAAATTAAGACACGAAGTGACAGCTGAGAGAGTCTCTCTCAGCTGTCAGCTGAGGTACAGATCCCTCATTATATATATATATATATATATATATATATATATATATATATATATATATATATATATAGAGAGAGAGAGAGAGAGATGTATCTCAGTCGCCAACTGAAAGAGACTCTCTTAGCTGTTACTTCAATATGGTCACAAACTTACTGCAACATGGTCGCAGTCCTCTCTAACATGATCGCAGTCTTAAAAAATCATATATTTTCAGTGTAATTAGGACTGCGACCATGGTAGCAGTTCTTAGAAAAAGACTGCAACCATGACAACAGTTCTCATAAAAACACTGCGACTCAATCACAGTCCTCATATAAAACTGCGACCATGGTTCCAGCACCCAAAATTGTGGTTGAAATTCAGCCACATTGCGCCAGCTGAGAGAGTCTCTCTCAGCTGACGGCTGAGGTTCCTCATATATATATATATATATATATATATATATATATATATATATATATATATATATATATATATATATATATATATATATGTGCTTCCAAAAGGATTTGAGCCCGAATCCTTTCAACTTAAATGCAACCCTCCGACATTCGAATATAAGATCCACTCCGTTGAAGTTGATCTATATTATTTCAAGTATCTATAAACCAAAAATCAAGTATTTTGAATAATTTTTGCCTATCCATCAAGCGGCGCAAAATGGACGGCCGAAATTAGTGAGTTGGCTCAATCTATGTAATTAGACATACAAATTCTCGATCCGGCCATTTGATCATGATCTAAACATTTAAAAACCCTACAAACTAATTTTTGTTAGGTTTCAAATATTTTATACTGTTAAACTAACCAACTCACTATTTAGGCCGTCTGTTTTTTCTCTACTTGATGCATGGACAAAAAATATTCAAAATACTTGATTTTTAGTTTATAAATATATGAAATAATATAAATTAACTTTAATGGAGTGGATCTTGTATTCGAATGTCAGATTTGGTATTTAAGTGGGAGAATTCGACCTCGAATCCTTCCGGAATGACACAAGTCTCTCTCTCTCTCTCTCTCTCTCTCTCTCTCTATATATATATATATATATATATATATATATATATATATATATATTATATATATATATATAGAGAGAGAGAGAGAGGAGAGATGAATGAAGACAAAGAGTTACAGAGAAAGAGCTCTAGATTACTGTAGAGCTATAGGGGGGAGAACTCTAGATTTTTTTTTTAAGATATGGAAATTATCACCAAAATATTTTCTTATCTATTTATACTATCTCTTGAGTTATATCCTCAATTCTCCCCTCTTTCCCATTTGAGGAAAAAAACCTCTTTCTCCTACAAATTATGATGTGGGACGGATGGTGGATTTAGGGTTTATGGTGGGATGTTGGTGGAATTAAGAAAGAACAATGGAATTGGAGTTGGATATAACCACGGATCGCAATCTGGATCTTGGCTTCACCACCTATGATTCAATCCATGAGATTAGAACCAATACCAAAGCAAATAGCTTTCAAATTTTCATCAAAATCATTCAATCTCCATTTTCAAAAAACACTACATGGCTATATATAGCCTACAACACGTAAATTGTACATGCAATTATTGATAATATCAATGAAAAGCACACCTAGAGGGGGGGTGAATAGGTGTACTTGCTAATCTAGAAACTAAATGCGCTAAATGCGGAAGCTAATGCAAATTTTGCAACACACTTAATACAACACACAAGTGTAGACGAATTCCCCGTGAAGGGCTCTGGACTAACTCCTCTTGATTCCTCTTGAATGGGTTGAGGTGCTATGTGAAGCTCTTGTGGTTAAGTATAAGTGAGGCACACACACAATCAAGCCAAGCATATAAGGATGAGCAATATAAAAGATGCAAGGCAATACACAAGCAAATATGATATGTATGATGTGAATGATGCTTTGCACAAAATAAAGAGAGAGAGAGTTGAGAGACAATGGATTAAACGCAAAGGCAAAGATATGTTGCGAGGTTTGAGCACCCAGCTCTACATCCCCGCCTACACCACCGTGTAGGATTTTCAATCCACTATCTCCCACCGAGGGAACCTCCAACGAGGAGGATTTGTTACAACAAAGGGAGTACCGAACTCCTCTCTCAAACACCGCCTCACAACCTAGGGTAGGCCCGTAGCCAATACAACAACAACACCTCTACCGAAGAGGGTTTACAAACCAAACTCCACCTCTCACTAGAGGGATCAAACACCAAGCCTCAACCTCTACCAAAGAGGGAGCAAACCAATCACCCGATCAACCTCTACCAAAGAGGGATACAACAAAATCAAGGGTGTACAACAAGTGGTTTCTTTCAACCACAAACAATCTCTCTTTATTTTCTCTTTTTTCACAAAACAAAAGATCCTAATAGTTTAGGATAGAAGATAGCTCAAGTGTGGAATCAAGGTATTTTTGGAAACAAGCAACAAAGAGAAACTACTTGGGAAATCTCTTGTAAATGATAGAAAATGAAAACTAATACAATATCCCAAAAACCTAGTTCTCTTTGATTTTCTAAAAACCCAAACAATAAAGATGAAATCTTTTTAGCACAAAAACTATTTTGAAAACATGTTTAAACACTAGAGAAACACTGAAATTTTCTTCTTGAAAATCTTATCAAAACAGCCCAAGAGTTGGGGTATTTATAGCCCCAAAACAAAACTAGCCGTTAGGCTGATGTGGCAGCCTGACAGGCTTAGCGGTCGGCCGCCCGGTCGACCGCCAACGGTCAAAAATGTGACCGTTGGGCAAACCCGGTCGACCGCCCGTCGACCCAAATATACAGAGAGCAGAGCTCTCAGTTACGGTCAACCGTCCGGGTCGACCGCCCTTTTGTCTGCCAGACGTGCACGGCTCTGTGCACGTCGGTCGACCTCACGGGTCGACCTGCCCTTGGTGCGGTCGACCCATGCGGTCGACCGACCTGGCCTGTCGGTCACAGTTCAGGGCAGAAAAACATAAGTTAAAATATTTCTAAAAATTCTTTTATCTCTTCTAAAATTCCATAAAACTTGTTTTAACATTTTGTATTGAAACACAAACTTGTGATAAAATTTCAAGACATATATCAACATATTCAAATTATTTTTGTATCTTGCAAGTTTTATCAAAAATCAAAACATGTATTTTTATCAAACTTTGATTTTTCAATACATGAATAGGAAAGTCAAAATAAGTTTGTATAAGTCAAGTAAGCAGTTATGTATAAGTAGAATACATCTATTATACATATAA
This sequence comes from Agave tequilana, assembly GCA_038442645.1. NCBI lineage: Eukaryota > Viridiplantae > Streptophyta > Magnoliopsida > Asparagales > Asparagaceae > Agave > Agave tequilana. The sequence continues at coordinate 52,598 of JAVJIF010003726.1, forward strand.
ACTATTTAAACTTGTTTTGATCAATCTATTCATGAAAACAAATATCGGTTAAACTAAAAACCGAAAAACCAATATCCAAACATAAAACTTGTGTGTGTTGTGCACTTGAGCATATCAACTATACTAAGCTTTACAAATGGATCTAAATACACTAAACACTAGGATACCTAAGTCTTCTTGACGATCTTCATCTTCAAGTCGACTCGGTCCAAACTCCGTGATCCACCGAGTGCAAAGGTATGATCTTGATGCTCGGGCACGGGAATCACCATGTGACGGCTTCCAAACTCCTCTTTTTGAAGCAATCACCAACTAATATCTTATTACATGATCTGAAACTAAAAATCACAAGATTATTAGTAAACATAACTACATGAGTTAATCATCATCAAAACTAGGGTGGAAGGCCTTTGGGCCAACAATCTCCCCCTTTTTGATGATGACAAAACTCATGGAGTTATATATGCATGGATTAAAGTTAAGCTTCAAAGAAGCTCCCCTTAACTCATGCATAACCAAATAAATATAAGATATGCAATGAAAGCTCTTAAACATGAATGCATACATAGATATGCATAAACAATAAAAAGGTTCTAGATACTAATGAAATGTTCAAAAATAAAACATGCTCTAGATACCAATTAAAATTAAACTAAATTAAACTTAATATATACAAAACACAAATATGCATATATAAACCACAATCTTTCTCCCCCTTTTTGTCAATCATCAACAAAGGGGTAAAAACAAAACAAAATCTTCTCCTCTTTTTAATATAAAGAAACAACCTTCGATGAGGGGTAAAAACAAAACCAAATCAACAAATCTTTCTCTCCCTTTTTGTTCGAAATAAAAGGTTGAAAATAAGAAAAGCAATATTCTCCCCCCTTTTTGTCTAAAACAAAGTCAATTAGGGGTGACAATCAATTAAGTACCAATTGAAAATATGTCAAAGAATAGCATCTTGATACCAATTGAAAGGAAACAAATAAAAAAAATATTGATACCAATTTTAAGCAAAAATACATGAAAATCTTGATACCAATTGAAATTAAACATAATGAATTTTGAATGTATAAACAAAAATTTTGATACCAATTGTAAATATTTTCATTTTGAACATATGATACCAAATTTAAATTTTCAATCATAAAGTATGGGAGTACAAATACCAATTGAAAGACAAAATCAAATTTTCTCCCCTTTATGAAATACCAACTAAAACAATGCGTAGGCTTGATACCAATTTAAAAGTAATCAATTGAAACAAAATTGAAACTCAAGCTTAGCATAAACACAAACATATATATGTATGGAAAATAGATACCAATTGAAATTGATATTCTTGGAATAGAAAGCATACATACAATACAAACATATATGAGTATACAAGAAATGTCAAGATTGATACCAATTGAAAGAATTCAATGATACCAATTGAAATAATAATAAGATCAAGTGTATATCTCATATTATCTACCTCCCAATCATGGTTCAAGATTTAAATGATTTTCATTTTAAAGCATACATGAACATGATCTCCCATCCATCCTCCCATAGAAGGTAGGGGTTTTCAAAAATAGATTGAAAAATAAGCTTTGTTTGAAAAACTCTATCAAAATGAAGAATACCATAACTAGTTAAATGGAAAAACTTTTAAACTAGTACGAAATCCTTCAAGCAAGGAATAAAACAAAAATATTTTTCATGAAACATGAAATCCACATGATAATCAACACTCTAATTCAATAAGCATAAATATAACTCATGAAAACAAACACATGAGCAAATAATAAATGTGAGTGTACAAATACAATGTGAAGATCATAATCATGAAATATCGGCAATTAAGCTCAATTAATTCCTTGAAACACGAAAACATAAAAATCATCAAAACTTATTTAATCTTCAAGGTAATATGTATGTCTTATACAAATTAAAGTATACATACATATCCAAACATAACGAGTCCACAAAGATATATGCATGAAGGCACGTGGCTCAAAAAGGATGTATATGTATAATAATAATTTGGATAAAATGGACATATACATGAAGTTAAACATAAACACATGAAAACATGAAAATTTAAATTTCTATTAAAACAAGTTTCATTTCAAGGCATATGTATGATTTGTCAACACAAAAAGTATACATACATATCCCTAAACACAATTGAGTCCATATGTATAGATTTGCATGAAAGGCAAATGACTCAAGGGGTATACATGTATCTTAAAGTTTGGTAAAATTACACATATACATGAAATGAAAACTCATACCCATAAAAACAAATCCAAAAATAGGAATATAAGTTTAAAATGTATGAATCATCAAAACTAGACTATACTAGCACATCTAATGGGTTCAAATAAGCAATCAAGCTCAAACATATATAGATTTATTTGTGGCCCACTATATGCACAAGTATAAATCCTAATTTTAATGATAACTAACATCTAAACATGTAACCAACACATGAAGCATAAAACACGATAAAAATCAACATGATAAACATAAACATGATTATTATGAATATCCACATGTTATTAGAAATATGATATACGCAATAGCAACCATATAGTGAGAACACAAGAGAATTTATCCATATTAAACATGGGTGTCTCAAAAAACTAAACATGTATATCACTAATCTAATAAGCATGGCATTTTCTCAACAAACATCAAAACATGCTATGAAAGATAAATATGGAAAGCATGTAAACATAAGGAGTTAGAGATTGGATACCAAAACCAATGAGGGCACCGCTCTAGTTCTCCAAACCAAGGTGGTCTTCCCACCAAACTTCCCTTGAAAGTGATGCATCCATATGATTTTCATAAAACTCGGAACGCATCCACTCTAAGGTACGGCAACTCTCACGTCATGTGAGAGCCCACACCTACATCAAAAATAAGAGGGGTGGTCTTTGGTACCCATATCTTCTTGGGTCCATGGGGGTTAGTACCTTCTCTAACCCAAACAAACTTCTTTGCTAAATTACAATCATGTATACGATCAAAACAAAATTTAGCAAGGTGGCCCTTACGTCCACAATGTGTACAAGTGTACACATGAGCATATATGTGATGGGTGTGTCCGTGAGGAGCATGTGTATGCCGTGGAGGGTGTGCATGAAAAGGTGGAACTTGTTTCTTTCGAAACAAAGATTCCAATCGTGTATGGCCCACAACACATTGGCTCAAAGTGGAGCCCAAACAATCTACACTCTTCTTAAGTATGGATATATCATTGTTAATTAAAGAAGAAGTGTGGCATGCAATAGGTGAAGTGTGTGATACTACCCTAGCATGGCAAACATGTGCATCAATCTTGTTTTTCAAAGAAACATTTTTATTTAAACAAATTTCTAATTCTTTTGAAATAAAATCAATTTCTCTTTTTAAAGAATTATTTTCTTTTAAAACAAAATCAACTTTTGAAGACAAATTTTCATTTTTCTTCAAAAGAGTTTCACAATCATTTTTAGATTTTAAAAACTCATTTTCTTTTAGTGCAAGGTCTAGTTGAGATCTCAATGAATCCCTTTCATTATAGACCTCAACTTTTTCTTGCAAAACATTGTTAAGTCTAGAATGCAAACTTTTATTTTCTTTTTCAATTTCTAGACTTTTCTTTTTCAAAACTTTATATTTTTCTATTAATTTTTCACACACAATAGATAGTTCTTCATTTAAAGCATGGGCATCGACAAAGTCATTTGAAGAACTAGCACAATCATCACTATCTAGTTGAGTTTCCGATTGTACCTCAAGGGAGTCATTCCCTTGGACCATGAAGCATTGAGAGTCGGATTTTCCACTAGATTCCTCTTCTTGTTAGATAGGCGTTTGAAGCTTGGAGGTGGTGGTTGTTATCAACTTGTTCCACACTGCAAAGGCGGAATCAAGGTTAGAAACATGCACAAGATATTCTTTTGAAAGCGTGCTTCTAATGGCCTCAAGGGCTTGTGCATTGGCCCCTATATGATTGCGGTCACCAAGATAACATCTCTTGGTAGCGGCAAGGAAAACATGCAATCCTAGGGTCTTCAAATAGCTACTCATCATAACCTTCCAAATCTCAAGTCTAAAAATGTCAAACATAGGAGGGCTATCCATGAGGGCAAACTAAATGTGTGCAAACAAACAAATGCAAACAAGATTAGCCTAAAATGAGGATCTTTAACTCTAGGTTGTTAGACCCAAAATCAGAGTACCAAGCTCTGATACCAATTGAAAAGCACACCTAGAGGGGGGGTGAATAGGTGTACTTGCTAATCTAGAAACTAAATGCGCTAAATGCGGAAGCTAATGCAAATTTTGCAACACACTTAATACAACACACAAGTGTAGCTGAATTTCCCGTGAAGGGCTCTGGACTAACTCCTCTTGATTCTCCTTGAATAGGTTGAGGTGCTATGTGAAGCTCTTGTGGTTAAGTATAAGTGAGGCACACACACAATCAAGCCAAGCATATAAGGATGAGCAATATGAAAGATGCAAGGCAATACACAAGCAAATATTATATGTATGATGTGAATGATGCTTTGCACAAAATAAAGAGATAGAGAGTTGAGAGACAATGGATCAAACGCAAAGGCAAAGATATGTTTCGAGGTTCGAGCACCCTGCTCTACATCCCCGCCTACACCACCGTGTAGGATTTTCAATCCACTATCTCCCACCGAGGGAACCTCCACCGAGGAGGATTTGTTACAACAAAGGGAGTACCGAACTCCTCTTTCAAACACCGCCTCACAATCGAGGGGTAGGCCCGTAGCCAATACAACAACACCACCTCTACCGAAGAGGGTTTACAAACCAAACTCTACCTCTCACTAGAGGGAGCAAACACCAAGCCTCAACCTCTACCAAAGAGGGAGCAAACCAATCACCTGATCGACCTCTACCAAAGAGGGATACAACAAAATCAAGGGTGTACAACAAGTGGTTTCTTTCAACCACAAACAATCTCTCTTTCTTTCTCTTTTCCACAAAATAAAAGATCCTAATAGATTAGGATAGAAGATAGCTCAAGTGTGGAATCAAGGTGTTTTTGGAAACAAGCAACAAAGAGAAACTACTTGGGAAATCTCTTGTAAATGATAGAAAATGAAAACCAATACAATATCCCAAAAAACTAGTTCTCTTTGATTTTTCAAAAACCCAAAACAATAAAGATGAAATCTTTTTAGCACAAAAACTATTTTGAAAACTTGTTTAAACACTAGAGAAACACTGAAATTTTCTTCTTGAAAATCTTATCAAAACAGCCCAAGAGTTGGGGTATTTATAGCCCAAAACAAAACTAGCCGTTAGACTGATGTGGCAGCCTGACAGGCTTGGCGGTCGGCCGCCCGGTCGACCGCCAACGGTCAAAAATGTGACCGTTAGGCAAACCCGGTCGACCGCCCGTCGACCCAAATATACAGAGAGCAGAGCTCTCAGTTACGGTCGACCGTCCGGGTCGACCGCCCTTGTGTCTGCCAGACGTGCACGGCTCTGTGCACGTCGGTCGACCTCACGGGTCGACCGGCCCTTGGTGCAGTCGACCCATGCAGTCGACCGACCTGGCCTGTCAGTCACAGTTCAGGACAGAAAAACATAAGTTAAAATATTTCTAAAAATTCTTTTATCTCTTCTAAAATTTCATAAAACTTGTTTTAACATTTTGTATTGAAACACAAACTTATGATAAAAATTTCAAGACATATATCAACATATTCAAATTATTTTTGTGTCTTGTAAGTTTTATAAAAAACCAAAACATGTATTTTTATCAAACTTAGATTTTTCAATACATGAATAGGAAAGTCAAAATAAGTTTGTATAAGTCAAGTAAGCAGTTATGTATAACTAGAATACATCTATTATACATATAAACTATTTAAACTTGTTTTGATCAATCTATTCATGAAAACAAATATCGGTTAAACTAAAAACCGAAAAACCAATATCCAAACATAAAACTTGTGTGTGTTGTGCACTTGAGCATATCAACTATACTAAGCTTTACAAATGGATCTAAACACACTAAACACTAGGATACCTAAGTCTTCTTGACGATCTTCATCTTCAAGTCGACTCGGTCCAAACTCCGTGATCCACCGAGTGCAAAGGTATGATCTTGATGCTCGGGCACGGGAATCACCATGTGACGGCTTCCAAACTCCTCTTTTTGAAGCAATCACCAACTAATATCTTGTTACATAATCTGAAACTAAAAATCACTAGATTATTAGTAAACATAACTACATGAGTTAATCATCATCAAAACTAGGGTGGAAGGCCTTTGGGCCAACAATCAAATCTCACCAAATCTAATAAATCTTCTCATTTTTAAATTCAAATAACTCCCAAATCTCAACCAAATCTACCTAAATCTAATTTAAATAAAAATCTCAAATCTATTAAATCTAAACCGTTTGTTTTCTTCCAACATTCTCCCCGGCTTGAAAATATTCATCCCCGATGAATGTAGTGGTAGGTAGAAGGTAAGCACAATCATGTTGAACCATATCATGAATCCTCAATCAGGCCAACTTGGTGATTGAAAAATCAACACTGATGCGTCACGACTGAACCAAGGTGGTGGAGGTGAAATTGGCTTCTGTGACCAAACCGGCTGCGGTCGATGGTACCTTGAAAAAGACACATGCAACATGCCGAGGCAAAACTTTCCCGCTGAAGACTAGACCGATTGTACTTTGTACCATAAAAATTCTAAAATCCTTTGAACATGTCGCCTCTAGAAGAATCTGCAAAAGATCGTATACATCAGGCAACCTCAGGGGTAAAGGAACCCTCACAGCTGCTGGCGAAGAAGGCACTAGTTTCATGACAAACTCTGCTGATAGGTCTGTTGAAGTCTCTACAAGAGGTTCTTCTATCTCTGGCTCTGGCTCGGCCTCATTAACAACTGCTGACTCTGACTCTGACTTTGGCTCAGTTGCAACTTCTGCTTCTGACTCTAGCTCCAGCTCAGCTACAACTTTTATTTTGGTTCTGGCTTTCTGTCAATCACTGTAGCCTGACTTGCTACATATCTCTCCAGGGCCTCCCGAATCTCAGTGCATATATCAGTAATTGTTCGGTTGTCGGGCTCTTACTCAACATTAGACTCTTTGCAGTATGCGTAAAGAAAATGTGAAGCATATCAAGTATGAAGAAAATTTTGCAATCGAGACCAACATCACAGGACCTGTAGTTATCATTTACCTAATGATATAGCTCTTCCACCAACTTCATTCAGGCATAATGACATGTCTGCTCAGATGTTAAAATGAACTAACTGAAGAAAAGATCCAAGATTGCTTTCCCAGACTTCGTAACCATAAAGGTCATAAAACCCCCGAAAAATCGAAACAGCATACATATCATTCTTCACTTGCTTTAGATCACTCTTAGTACGGACATATTAGCCACAAAAGTAAAAACCCATGATGTAAATTCAGTATATAAGTTCAAAAATTATCCAAGAATCTCAGCCGCTCAAACTGAGCTCAAATCAAGTTAGAAACGGGGTCTGAAACGCTGATCTTCTGTTGCAGGAACGATATCGGCACCCAGCATAAGTTTGTAGAAGTCATACCTATTGTACAATTGCTGTGAACTTTTTATAGGCACTCCGAGGCTCAGTTACGCATCTAACGTTTCAGACGAAACTCGAATCGGACTCCGAATGGGCCTGAAATGGACTTCGGACTCCGGCTGTGTCTGTAGTAAATAGTAATTGTGAACAGTAAATTTACTGTTTACAGAACAATAAAAAAAAATTTAAGTGGATTTTGTAGAAGGGAAAGAAGGAAATTAAGTTTTGATACTAAATTGATGTGGGACGGATGGTGGATTTAAGGTTTGTTGTGGGATGTTGGTGGAATTAGGGAAAAACGGTGGAATTGGAGCTGGATATGATCACGGATCGCAACTCGGATCTTGGCTGCACCGCCTATGATTCAATCCACAAGATTAAAACCAATACTAAAGCAAATAGCTTTCAAATTTTCATCAAAATCATTCAGTCTTCATTTTCAAAGATCACTACATGGTTATATATAACCTACAACACGTGAATTATACAAGCAATTATCTATAACATCAAATCTCACCAAATCCAATCACATCTAAATTCAAATAACTCTCAAATCTCAATCAAGTTTATTCAAATCTAATTTAAATAAAAATCTCAAATCTACTAAATCTAAACTGTTTGTTTCCCCATCAGATTATTTCACCTTTTAATTCTCTTTTCTCTCTGTTTCTCTTCTTTTCTATTTATCTTCTTTTCTCCTCAATGGAGTCGAGACGAACCCAACCTCAACTTGAGATCGGACTCGAGTAAAGTTGGATCAACCAAATCTGACTCAAGAGCAAGAAAGAGGGGGAGGAGGTGGAGGTGTACGCTTGGTGGTTTATTAATCAAATAATTAATCAATTTTGGTGGTAAACTAGCACCTCTTGTAGTTTACTTAAATTTCTTTGATTAATAATTATATACTAACACTAATTTCTAATATATAAAAAAATTAAATAAAAAATTGACGTGGCAATTCTGTGAACTTCATTGATATCGAAAAATCGCCGAATCAAAAAGTGAGTAAAGTTTCTCTCTTGTTCTCGCTTGATTTTCATAGTTAAATTTTGACATTTTAATTTGTGTATCCTATTAAAAACTTGTCATATAAACCCTAGGCTCGTTTCACAATTGATATCCCCAAAAATTATGCAAATTACAAAGTTTGATAATATTTATAGGTCAAGATTATGGTGTAATTTGTGTCACTTGTGAGGGGATTGAAATAATGTATCGATGTCGGTAAAAGACAAATCTTAAATCCATTACCGAGCAATTCATAAACTGAAAACTTGTATCAATATGTTCTTGTTGTGTTATATGAATGAACGTTGTGTGCTATGATATACATATAATGCATTGCATAGTATGGAGAAAGGTTTGCTGATGAGGGAAGACGGGGAAGCTATATATGTATGTTCGTGTGTGTAAGCTGTCTAAAAATTACTGAAGACTAAGCCTCAGACGCGGGTTTCATGCCAAATGTGAGGGTTGCGTTTCAACCCAAACGCAGACCTCGCATCCTTTGTCGAATGCGGATGTCATGTTTCAACCCCAAATACGGACCTAGGGCCTCATGTCGACATGAAGGTCGCGTTTCAACTCAAACGCGGATGTCGCACCTAAACAAATGCGACGCAAGGCTTGCGTTCTGTGCCAAACAGATGGCCATGCTGCTCTTCAATACGTGGACCTCTGGGTAGTGTTTTCAACATCAAAACGCAAGGTCCGTGTCTAACGGTGAGGTCCGCGTCTAACGAGACCCGCGTTTCTGATGTAATGACAGCAGTTATTGGGTCAATCAATACCCACTTTCTCTCCACATAATGGGACATAAATCCCTATTATAGAGCAATCAACACCTACTTTCTCTCCTCATAATGGGACATAATGGAGAGATTTAATGGGGCGGTTATCCCCTTGAAAACTCCTATAAATAGCTATGAAAGTTAGGGGCTAAAGGAGGCGGAACCCAAGAAGCAAAAAGCTAGAGAAGGAGAATCCCTAAAGGGCACACTTGTTGCTTGAAGCTGGATAATCACAGAAGGTTGAAAACTATACACAAGGTTGCTGAACACACATTGTGTTGGAGGAGAAAACTCTACAAACTTGCTGAGTTTAAGTTGATTTTCTAATCTCTTTGAGATTGTAGCCGCTGATTAAAATTTCATATCTGACCATTGCGCTTCCAACGCGATCAAGAAGAAGATCCAGAGATAAGCTTTTGGCTCAGCTCATCAACAGAGAATAAGAATCACTCTCCACCGCTACATCAAGAACCCCCGCCTTAAACAAAGGGAGATTCAACTATTTTTTTCTCTTTTGTAATTGGGGATTTTGATCCGTTGTAATTTTCTTTGCAATCAATTAAAAATTTTACACGCTTGTTTTCGAGAAAACAAAAGATGGTGACTTCTCTGGGGACTGTTTTCTTTACCAGTGAGAAAGTCATAGTGCAAGTCGACCTCAAACTTCTCGGATCAACCGTCGAATCGCTCGTCGTCGAAACGATCAAGAGTAGTTCGAACAACTTCTCCCCTCGGGCTCCAATAAGACCCGCTCTCAAATCTGTTCAGAGACTTCTCAGCCCATACGCTTTTTGTCAAAGCAAGTGGCTCAACCTCTCTAGAGGTCCTGATAACCTCTTGTGGAGCCAACATGGCTTGCGACAACGTCTCTTGAGAGGCCTGCAAGACCAGTGTCTTGGCTCACGACCAACACAATGATGGAGACCAATCTCACCACCAAACTCCTCCCGAGGCTTAACAAACTCAGTTTGCAGGGGGTTCGCATCAACTCCCACGAGCTAAACAGATTGCTCATCGTCAACGAAGATGTCGAGCTCGTCATCAGCAAACAAAAGCTGAAGACAATGTTGTTGGCACTAAACGCGAAGCCCACAATCAGCCACGCAATTCTGTGACAAAACATGATGCTCACAGTCATAAGATGCGCGTTTCAGTGCCAAAACGTGAAGCTCGTGTTTAGTCTCAAACTCTGCCAAAACATGAGGTCCGCATCTCATTTCGAAAATGTGAGACCCGCATTCAACCTAAGGCCGTGCCAGAATGCGATCTTCACATTTTTCTTCAGAAGCGCGAGACCCGCGTTCAGCAGGAGGTTGCGCCAGAACACGACCTTCATGTTTCACTTTAGAAATGTGCGGTTCACATCTAATCCCAAGAAGCCAAGTTCAAATGTGAACTGAGAAATCCTCACTGTCAGGGGTTTGAGGCTAGTTCTTAAGATATTCTTGCAACTGATCTAAGCGACTACTGTAATACCCCGTTCCCGGAATACGTACTTAGTTGCGTATTCAGATTTTCGATCGTATTTTCCGATTTGTTTCCTGTATTTATTCTGTATCATGAATTCTTTACACGATTATTTTATGTTGGATTTGGATTCGTGGACTCGGAGTCAGCCCTAGTCTGAGCCAAGGGCCCGATCATAGTGTATTCTTCGATTTGGTATTTCTGACATGTAGAATTGACCGATTTCAGTTTTAAATGTTATTTTCCAATTTATTAGACTTTCTGTGATTTTCTGGATTTTTCTCGGATTAAATTGAATTTCTTCAAAACCGGTGTCGGCCAGTGTCGCTGACCGCTTCCCGGATTTTTATTTCATAAACCACTTGGAATTTCCAGAAGAGTCTTTAGACTTTTCTTCTTAGAATCGCATTTCTTATTTAAATACTTTTTCGGAAGATTTTACGAATTTATGGATTTTCCGCCGGAGTCGGCAGTAGACTGATTCCAGTATTTTTAATTCTCAAACTGCTTGGAATTTCATGGTGATCCTTTAGACTTTATTTCTCGGAATCATATTTTCTATCTATATTCTTTTTCTGAGGATTTTACGATTTTATGGAAATTCTTTCGGAGTCGGTAAATCACTGATTCCGGGATTTTTAATTTTAAATCTATTCAGTATTTCTTCGAACGGATTTCACTATTGGTCTTTATATATTATTCTTGATTTTTGGTTAAATTTTCATATCATTCCGAAATACTTGAATTTCGGGCATTTTTTCAATATTTGCAAATTCCTTTTTCCACTTCACTTGCCACCTCATTTCCCACTCAACCCTTACCTACCCCCACTCACTCTCCCTCTCAACCACAGCCGGCCATGTGGCCAAGGGAGGGGACACCTCACCCCCTTTCTTTTGCAATAAAGCCCTTCACTTCCAACCAATTTCCAAACCCTTTACAAATATCCCAAGCTATAAATCACTTCCATTTGCAAAGTTGCCCTTTTTTCTCATTCCTTCACCAAGAGAAGAAATCTCCTCTCAAAATTCCCCTTCTTCTTCCTCAAGAACCCTAGCTTCAAGAGAACCCCAAATCCCTTCACTTCCACCTCAAGATCTTAGGGTTTTCTTCAAGGGACCTCCATCTTCAACCAAGGCTTCATCAAGGCAACTTCAAGTTCATCTCCTTCAACTCAAGCTTCAACAACTTGTGGATTTGGAGTCATCACCTCCTCCATTTGGATCAAGCTCCAATTGAACCCCATCCTAGTGAGTTTCTTACTCACCAAGACCTATTTAACACCCCACATGCTAGTGATTGAGATCCATGTACACTTGTAGATAAAAATCACATTTTTAGGGCATCACAACACAAATCCAACTCTCCCATGTGAATATTTTAATCATCATAGCTATTCTCTGTTTTAGGGTGCTTGTATTGGTAGATCAGGTCACCTAATACCATAAAAAAAATCCTACCTTTAGGCTATTAGAACAACCCCATAAAAATCTGATTTTTCTGCCCTAATAATACAATCTGTTAATGTCTGTCCAAAACTGAAACCAGAATCTTGGGGTTTCTTTCGTAGGGATGTTCAATAAGGAATAGGTCATGTAATATACCGTTAGAAAGCTAATCGAGTCTACTTTCCAACGGTTCATACCATGTCATCATCGGATACCTGTAACTTAAGCTATGACTGAAACATTGAAGGTTGGTCAAAACTGTCATGCTGCAGAATTCAGCACAGCTGATAGGTTTTTGAATTTCTGGAGCAGTTTGGTTAATCAAAACCTATCATGTAATAGGTCATTGGGAAGGTAGTGGAGTCTAGTTTCTAATAAATCTTTCCTCGTTCTATTCCTATACGTAGAATGAAAGTTATCATAAAAACTCCGTTGGTTACACCACTTACACTCCATAAATTGTTATCATGTATCCCCATGTTAGGACTTGTTGATTGATGCATATGTGCTGTTTTAGTCTTGTCTCATGCTTCATACTTGTATTGTATAATATGTTTCACGATGAATCTTATGTTTGGGTCATGTGATTGAACCTTGTACCTAATAACCTATTTCTTGTAGTATATCACTCTAGTCACTCATCTTGTCATGTTTATGTATGCCCATGCTATTACTTGTCTTATTTTTATACTTGTACATTGCCGTGATATTATTACTTCCCTATTTTATAACATGCGTGGCAGACCCTTCGAGGTCGTTGAATCCTAGGTTGTTCTATGTTCCACCTGTCTTACCTTATAACAACCTTGTCAGTTAATTATTCTCTTTTAACACATGTATATCACGTAACACCTAACTTGTACTCACTTGACCAACTGACATGCCACCACCCTGTTAGGCCGATTGTTATGTCATGATTGACCCGGCCCATTGTACATTTATTGTTATGTTTTACTTCTTGCTATACATCACCACCTTGTCATGCTATCCCTTAAACCAAGCATGATACACTTGACTGTATGATTATCTTATTTACGGGAACCCTGCCCTGTTTTATGGAACTAAGTGCCACGTGGAACAAAGTGCCACACCACACGGTGGGGGCCACCTCTTGAATCCACGGGGGCCACCTCTAGAATCCACTCCCTCAGAACAAAGTGCCACATGGAACAAAGTGCCACACCACACGGTGGGGGCCACCTCTTGAAACCCATGGGGGCCACCTCTTGAGTCTGTAGGGCTATTCCTGTCATGTTCACTTATTTCCCGTAAACTGATAATCCTAAATAAGCTACAACTTGAATGGGTATGGGAGGAAGTGATGGATGCCGGAATGATATCTTGCTTATAGCTTGGGAATATGTTACCTGATTACTTTTACGTACCTCTATAAGTAGAGATAGATATCTCGCTTATAGCTTGGGAATATGTTACATGATTACTTCTACGTACCTCTATAAGAAAAGATATCAGTTCTCCATCTACTTCCGGTAACAAACCTCGAATAGCTTATATATGGATGTATGTGAGTTGGGATCGATACCGAGACACATACCTAGATATACGAGTTAGGCGAATAATAATAATAATAATAATAGGTTCAGTTATGGTTACTGTTATGTTTAGTGTTTCTTGTTATAGTTCCCATCATGACTCATGATACATTATGACCCCTGTTTTACTTGTTATGGTACCAGTGAGGATTCCGGTTACTTGGTTGGTGTCTTTCTCATTATGACACACGTCTTTCTTGTTATGCATTCACGTTATGATTATCGCATGATTTGCAAATTCTGATTTTATATGCTTGGGATTGCTGTGGTATGAGACAAGGGTATATTTATGAGGGTTTCCTTGTTTGGATTATTCCTTCGACGTACTAGTCTCATAGGACCGTAACTTAAGCATATACAATCACTTTTGCTCGTAGTTAGCATTACCTTTGATTTCCCGTTTCATGATTATTATATTATACCGTTCTTATATTCTATACTCGTGTTTTGACCCTACTCATGTGTCCTAGCCATTTGGCATGCAGTTCTTTTATTTATTATATGTCTTGATCCCTTGGATTTGCACATTCAGGTTCTGTAGCTAGATCGGAGTGGAGTTGTCCACAGTAGCTCGAGCTCTCTTGCGAGCGGGCATCCTAGCTTCAGCTCCTTGTGCCTGACTTCTTTTGACTCACGGGATCTCCATCCTACTCGTGAGCCTTTTGTACTTTTGCTGTATATTTTACTTTTGGACTGGGTTGTGATAACTGATACATGTAAGATGTAATGTTTATCATATCCTATGATGACTCGTATTGTACTTATGTTGGCATATAGGTGTGTATACCATGCTTTGCGTTGCACTCTGATCATTTCTTGTTGTACTTTATGCTTAGCGTATATGCGTGGGGGCACTTCCTGACCTACGTATATGCGTCGCAGTGACGTCCCCGTATCTGCAGAATCGGGGCGTTACAGGTTGGTATCAGAGCCTAGGTTCAGCTTAGGCTCTTACCTCTATAGTACAACAAGTAGCAAATTCTGGTAATTTGCGGATGCCAACATCAATGTACAAAGTTGTCTAGTCCTTTTTGATTTATCTAGTTCTCCTTGATTCCATCCTTCACATCCTGAAATCCTTCCATTTCCTTTCCAGCTCCTTCCAGTCTATCCATTCCTAGTATCGATGGAGAGGAGATCGGGCCGCAGCCACTCGGGATCAGCATCGGATGGAGCAGCAAGAGAGAATGTGGATATATTGAGGGTTGTCCAGACCATGATAGAGAACCAGCAGCAGCAGATGGACAATCAACAGCAACAGACCGAGCTTCTCCGGCAAGAGATAGCAGCACCTAAGGAACGGAGGCCGGGGAATATATCAGACTTCAGGAGACTGCAGCCAGCTACATTCACGGGTGGAGAGAGACCCTTGGATGCTGAGCAGTGGCTGACAGACACTTCAGATTTGTTGAATGCAGCCAGGGTTCCACAGGAGAACCAAGTGGAAGTTGCCAAGATTCAGCTAAAGGACATAGCCAGGACTTGGTGGCTAGCAGAGGAGGCCAGACTGGAGAAGCCTGTCACTTGGGACACCTTCTCCAAGAGTTTCTACAGCAGGTTCTTCCCTGTCACAGCTCAGAAGGACATGGAAGAACAATTCATCAGACTTCGGCAGGGGAGTAGATCCGTGGATGAGTATGCCGCGGAGTTTCTCAGGTTGAGCCGCTTCGCCCCGTACATGGTGACGGATGAAGAGAAACGGGCAAGCAGATTTCAGCAAGGTCTGCAGATGGACCTACAGGTATTCCTGGTACCCCAGCAGCTGAAGACATACTCAGAGGTTCTCACCATAGCTCGAGAGGTAGAGCGTGTACTGGAGAAGAAGAAGGAGAGTCAGATGAGAAGCCAAGCCAAGAAGAGGCCTTTTGAGTTGATGGATGAGGAGGATGAGGATAGGGCAACCCAGGGCCCGATGATGGAGAGACCATCCCAGACTCCTCTTTCTCAGATCACATGCAATTACTGCCACAGGCCCGGGCATTATAAGAGGGATTGTCGAGTAGCCCTGAGATTATGTATGGCATGTGGGTCAGGGAGTCATAAGCTGAGGGGTTGCCCACACAGAAAGTTTATGCATGTGGCACCAGTCAGACCAGCTCTTCCAGCTCCAGCACATCCAGCCCCAGCACTTCCAGCGCCGCCACTGAGGAGGTACCCAGAACCTGTGGATCGAAGAGTTCCGTTTCCGCCCCAGCAGTATGCTCATCAGCAGAGAGGATTGAGGCCTAGAGCAGATCAGGGTAGAGGCCAAGTTCACAGCATGGCAGCAGAGACTTCAGGTGTTGTAGCAAAGTGGGAAGATCAGTATCCGGGGCAGGAGCCTTAGGATATCATGGTAACCACTACCCCATTTCTTGTATTTGAGTTGGTTATCATTCTTAATAATTATTTCCATTGTCATTCTATCATTGTTAATTCTGGTCCTTCTTGTATTTATCTTCCTCCCTGTTTTGGTTTTATGATGCCTTTATTCGTGCCTTCGTCCCCTTCTGTGTTCAATTTACCCCTTATGAAATTGCGAGGACGCAATTTTTGTAAGGTGGGTAGATTGTAATACCCCGTTCCCGGAATACGTACTTAGTTGCGTATTCAGATTTTCGATCGTATTTTCCGATTTGTTTCCTGTATTTATTCTGTATCATGAATTCTTTACACGATTATTTTATGTTGGATTTGGATTCGTGGACTCGGAGTCAGCCCTAGTCTGAGCCAAGGGCCCGATCATAGTGTATTCTTCGATTTGGTATTTCTGACATGTAGAATTGACCGATTTCAGTTTTAAATGTTATTTTCCAATTTATTAGACTTTCTGTGATTTTCTGGATTTTTCTCGGATTAAATTGAATTTCTTCAAAACCGGTGTCGGCCAGTGTCGCTGACCGCTTCCCGGATTTTTATTTCATAAACCACTTGGAATTTCCAGAAGAGTCTTTAGACTTTTCTTCTTAGAATCGCATTTCTTATTTAAATACTTTTTCGGAAGATTTACGAATTTATGGATTTTCCGCCGGAGTCGGCAGTAGACTGATTCCAGTATTTTTAATTCTCAAACTGCTTGGAATTTCATGGTGATCCTTTAGACTTTATTTCTCGGAATCATATTTTCTATCTATATTCTTTTTCTGAGGATTTTACGATTTTATGGAAATTCTTTCGGAGTCGGTAAATCACTGATTCCGGGATTTTTAATTTTAAATCTATTCAGTATTTCTTCGAACGGATTTCACTATTAGTCTTTATATATTATTCTTGATTTTTGGTTAAATTTTCATATCATTCCGAAATACTTGAATTTCGGGCATTTTTTCAATATTTGCAAATTCCTTTTTCCACTTCACTTGCCACCTCATTTCCCACTCAACCCTTACCTACCCCCACTCACTCTCCCTCTCAACCACAGCCGGCCATGTGGCCAAGGGAGGGGACACCTCACCCCCTTTCTTTTGCAATAAAGCCCTTCACTTCCAACCAATTTCCAAACCCTTTACAAATATCCCAAGCTATAAATCACTTCCATTTGCAAAGTTGCCCTTTTTTCTCATTCCTTCACCAAGAGAAGAAATCTCCTCTCAAAATTCCCCTTCTTCTTCCTCAAGAACCCTAGCTTCAAGAGAACCCCAAATCCCTTCACTTCCACCTCAAGATCTTAGGGTTTTCTTCAAGGGACCTCCATCTTCAACCAAGGCTTCATCAAGGCAACTTCAAGTTCATCTCCTTCAACTCAAGCTTCAACAACTTGTGGATTTGGAGTCATCACCTCCTCCATTTGGATCAAGCTCCAATTGAACCCCATCCTAGTGAGTTTCTTACTCACCAAGACCTATTTAACACCCCACATGCTAGTGATTGAGATCCATGTACACTTGTAGATAAAAATCACATTTTTAGGGCATCACAACACAAATCCAACTCTCCCATGTGAATATTTTAATCACCATAGCTATTCTCTGTTTTAGGGTGCTTGTATTGGTAGATCAGGTCACCTAATACCATAAAAAAATCCTACCTTTAGGCTATTAGAACAACCCCCATAAAAATCTGATTTTTCTGCCCTAATAATACAATCTGTTAATGTCTGTCCAAAACTGAAACCAGAATCTTGGGGTTTCTTTCGTAGGGATGTTCAATAAGGAATAGGTCATGTAATATACCGTTAGAAAGCTAATCGAGTCTACTTTCCAACGGTTCATACCATGTCATCATCGGATACCTGTAACTTAAGCTATGACTGAAACATTGAAGGTTGGTCAAAACTGTCATGCTGCAGAATTCAGCACAGCTGATAGGTTTTTGAATTTCTGGAGCAGTTTGGTTAATCAAAACCTATCATGTAATAGGTCATTGGGAAGGTAGTGGAGTCTAGTTTCTAATAAATCTTTCCTCGTTCTATTCCTATACGTAGAATGAAAGTTATCATAAAAACTCCGTTGGTTACACCACTTACACTCCATAAATTGTTATCATGTATCCCCATGTTAGGACTTGTTGATTGATGCATATGTGCTGTTTTAGTCTTGTCTCATGCTTCATACTTGTATTGTATAATATGTTTCACGATGAATCTTATGTTTGGGTCATGTGATTGAACCTTGTACCTAATAACCTATTTCTTGTAGTATATCACTCTAGTCACTCATCTTGTCATGTTTATGTATGCCCATGCTATTACTTGTCTTATTTTTATACTTGTACATTGCCGTGATATTATTACTTCCCTATTTTATAACATGCGTGGCAGACCCTTCGAGGTCGTTGAATCCTAGGTTGTTCTATGTTCCACCTGTCTTACCTTATAACAACCTTGTCAGTTAATTATTCTCTTTTAACACATGTATATCACGTAACACCTAACTTGTACTCACTTGACCAACTGACATGCCACCACCCTGTTAGGCCGATTGTTATGTCATGATTGACCCGGCCCATTGTACATTTATTGTTATGTTTTACTGCTTGCTATACATCACCACCTTGTCATGCTATCCCTTAAACCAAGCATGATACACTTGACTGTATGATTATCTTATTTACGGGAACCCTGCCCTGTTTTATGGAACTAAGTGCCACGTGGAACAAAGTGCCACACCACACGGTGGGGGCCACCTCTTGAATCCACGGGGGCCACCTCTAGAATCCACTCCCTCAGAACAAAGTGCCACATGGAACAAAGTGCCACACCACACGGTGGGGGCCACCTCTTGAAACCCATGGGGGCCACCTCTTGAGTCTGTAGGGCTGTTCCTGTCATGTTCACTTATTTCCCGTAAACTGATAATCCTAAATAAGCTACAACTTGAATGGGTATGGGAGGAAGTGATGGATGCCGGAATGATATCTTGCTTATAGCTTGGGAATATGTTACCTGATTACTTTTACGTACCTCTATAAGTAGAGATAGATATCTCGCTTATAGCTTGGGAATATGTTACATGATTACTTCTACGTACCTCTATAAGAAAAGATATCAGTTCTCCATCTACTTCCGGTAACAAACCTCGAATAGCTTATATATGGATGTATGTGAGTTGGGATCGATACCGAGACACATACCTAGATATACGAGTTAGGCGAATAATAATAATAATAATAATAGGTTCAGTTATGGTTACTGTTATGTTTAGTGTTTCTTGTTATAGTTCCCATCATGACTCATGATACATTATGACCCCTGTTTTACTTGTTATGGTACCAGTGAGGATTCCGGTTACTTGGTTGGTGTCTTTCTCATTATGACACACGTCTTTCTTGTTATGCATTCACGTTATGATTATCGCATGATTTGCAAATTCTGATTTTATATGCTTGGGATTGCTGTGGTATGAGACAAGGGTATATTTATGAGGGTTTCCTTGTTTGGATTATTCCTTCGACGTACTAGTCTCATAGGACCGTAACTTAAGCATATACAATCACTTTTGCTCGTAGTTAGCATTACCTTTGATTTCCCGTTTCATGATTATTATATTATACCGTTCTTATATTCTATACTCGTGTTTTGACCCTACTCATGTGTCCTAGCCATTTGGCATGCAGTTCTTTTATTTATTATATGTCTTGATCCCTTGGATTTGCACATTCAGGTTCTGTAGCTAGATCGGAGTGGAGTTGTCCACAGTAGCTCGAGCTCTCTTGCGAGCGGGCATCCTAGCTTCAGCTCCTTGTGCCTGACTTCTTTTGACTCACGGGATCTCCATCCTACTCGTGAGCCTTTTGTACTTTTGCTGTATATTTTACTTTTGGACTGGGTTGTGATAACTGATACATGTAAGATGTAATGTTTATCATATCCTATGATGACTCGTATTGTACTTATGTTGGCATATAGGTGTGTATACCATGCTTTGCGTTGCACTCTGATCATTTCTTGTTGTACTTTATGCTTAGCGTATATGCGTGGGGGCATTTCCTGACCTACGTATATACGTCGCAGTGACGTCCCCGTATCTGCAGAATCGGGGCGTTACAACTACTCAGCAAGAAGTGGAGTGCTCATCAAATCGCTCCTCAGTGCCTTTGCGAGTAGCTAATCTTGGTGGTGTTCTCTGATTGTCACTGCAACTTTCAAATGACTAAACTATCAGTTTGTATCCGATTGTCAAAGGCTTCAAACTCAAACTCTGCTAAGAGGCGACAATCTTGCAAGAAGAAGTCATTCTTTGACGCTGAATACCCAGAGGTAACTTCTAATATGGTAGGTCGAAGCGCCAGACCAAGCAAGTTGAAAGGGAAGCAACTTGCCCTTAGTTCTGAGGAGTCGGATATTGAACGTTCTTCAAGCTTGAAAAAAAATCCTGATCGAGCCTAAAAGAATCTACCAACACACTCGGATCCGAACTAAAGCGATTGCCCTGGTCGACTATAATTTGTTGGCAAAGAGAATTGAGATAAATGATGAGCACTCTACATCGTAAAATCACAACCGTAAAACTCTTACATAGAGACAAAAGCCTTCGCGCATATGGCTGAAATTCCAAAAGAGATAGCCAGGCGATTTGAGGAGCAAGCTCAAGTGCAACAAGCGCAGCATGAGATGCTCCAATCCCAACAAGAGTCTATCAACAATCTCAAGAAGATGATGGCTCTTTTGTTTAAAAAGTCAAAGAAGAAGACGAAGAGTTCAAAGACTAAAGCTTCTTCCTGCAAAAACAAGGGTAAAGAGGATGATGAAAAACTCTACCTCTGAACACTCTGATGGCAATGAGAACAACTTTGGATATCAAAATTTTGATTCTTCTTCTTCTGAAGAATCAGAGAATTTAGAAGATAATTATGCCAAGAGGATAAACGAGCTCGAGAAACACATGGAGGCTATCTCAAATCGAAGCAATCCTCAAGAAGTAGGGGTGGACAGGTTACATCTGTCCGAGTAGGATTCAGCTTCCTATCCTTCCAGGTTCAAGGCACCAACCTTACAAATCTTTGACGGTCAAGGTTCCCGAACCAACATATATACTACTTCAAATCCCAAACAGGGAATGTAGTATCAAACGTTGCCATTCTAGCTCGTTTATTTATCGGCACCCTCAAGGGGGTTACCTTTGAATGGTTCATGAAGTTTCATGCTGGCTCTATCAAGAAATGAGTTGACCTCGAGAAGCTCTACCTGGCGCGATTCTTCGAAGATGACAACGAAGTATTCATGCCAACTCACCTTGCTACAAAGCAAAGAAAGGAGAGTCAATCAAAGCGTTTGTGGAGAGATTTCGGAGTATGGCACTCGACGTCCAAGTGGCATGACACAGTCTACATTGGTAGAGACTTGCCGCCACAACCTGTAAACTACACTCCTAACTCAAATAGTAGTAACTCAAAGTCGTGCCTGAAAGTAACTAGTCTTACAAGACGAACGAGCAGAAGACATAGTTTCAAGAGTCAGCCAGAAAGATTACAAGAGCATATAGCATTGAATCTACCGGCAATGAGGTGATTCGACTTTTATGACGGTCGAGTTTAACAGTTACCTCTGAACTGTCTAAATTATTCCATCAGTATTTGTCGTCCTTATGGAATAAAAATCCTAGAAGTACATCATGTACTACTTCAAAAAAATGTACTATCCATGATCAAGTTAACACCACACCACTGATTAAATAAGTACTTAAAGAGAACGTCAATTTCCCAGTAAATTCTTCGCGGAGTTTATACTTCTATAATCTCCAGCAATATTTTAGAAGTTATTAGTAGAATAACAATCCAACACCTCTAACAGCTAAAGGATAAAGGAACACATTGGCTTTTAAGTCCAATATAAAATTCTTGACAGCTCATCATGCTGAGGAAAATAGCATGGCTAGCCCAACTCAAACGGTAGTTGGTAGAGCCAAATCAAATCCATTAATAGCTAAGATTTGCTAAAAATCTTAAGGGACCTGATCCCTCCAATCCCACCAAAATCCCTAACCAATTTCCTTTCATGAAATGGTAAGACCACGAAAAGTTGCATTCATTTTTCTAACGAAATGATTATAGATCAAACATATCATGTTAACATTAAACCTCTGACTGTAAGACTTCAATATATCCCCAACATGTATAACTTCTACTTGTCAATTTTGTTCAGTAGAATGACAGGTCCACCAAACTGGTCAAATCGTTAGACAAATCCCGGTCAAGTTAACATCACACCTCTGACCAAACTTGTTCAAATCGCAAGACAAATCATTGTTAACTAATACCAACTTCTGACAGTAATTCCTTTTCAGTACTTACCCTCTAGTACTCATCTCACTGTTAAGTTAACGTTACACCTATAACAATTATCTCCTCGATTTTCTCAGTGAAAATGAGATCTTTCAGTGCTAAGTTAACATTACACCTCTAGCACACATTCATGTTATGTTAACATCACACCTCTAACAGTTATGTCCTCAATTTTCTCAGTGAAAACGAGATTTTTTAGTACTAAGTTAACATTACACCTCTAGCACACATTCCTGTTATGTTAACATCATAGCTCTAACAGTTATCTCCTCGATTTTCTTAGTGAAAACAAGATCTTTCAATGCTAAGTTAACATTACATCTCTAGCACACATTTCTTTTATGTTAACATCACACCTCTAACAGTTATCTCATTGATTTTATCAGTGAAAACGAGATCTTTTAGTGCTAAGTTAACATTACATCCTTAACACACATTCTTGTTATGTTAATATCACACCTCTAATAGTTATCTCCTCAATTTTCTCAGTGAAAATGAGACTTTTCAGTGCTAAGTTAATCGTTACCTCTAGCACGCAAAATAAGTCCCTGTTAAGTTAACATCACACATCTGACAATAACTTCCTCTCCTATTCAGCTTCCCCAGTGAAGTTGTCCAAATTTCAATTGCTAAGTTAAACATTACCTCTAACAATCAAAAATAGACTTGCTGATTGAGATCTGACATCTGCAAACTGTTTAACAGTATACTGGCAAAAAAAGTCAATAACTCAACAGGTTCAACAGTACATGATTGGTAGTGAAAAGTGCATATTTTCATACATTTACTATCACATTTTCATATTCATTCATATAATTCTGCACATTTACTAATATTTTATTATTTATTGTGTGCAGGCCTTGAGAAATAAAAATAAAGGAATAAAGCCTCAAAAGAAGCCCAAAAGCCCATATTTAAGCCCAATGCAAAAGTTGCAAGTATTAAATGTCAAAATTGCAATTACACAAGGGCAATAGTTGCAAATACAAAGAAGAGGGAAGGATAGACTTCTATTCAACCCTAAACACTTGCAGGATGAGGATAAAAGCCAAAGAAGAGAGTGCAAAGATAAGGAAATTCGTTTAAAAAGATATTGGGAGATTTGAGATTTAGGTAACTTGCTTCCTAAGTTATCTCGAATTCCCAAGATAAAGAGCCAGGATGCAACTTTCAGAAGACAACGCCCAGATGGACGGACCAGGGGAAGCCAAACGCCTAAGCGCGTGGCCATCTGCCACTACCAGGCCGCGAAAACGCGGCCCAAGCCGCGCTTCCGCGGCAATCCAGTCGACTCTGGCGGTAAGATTTTTTGGTAGAGTCGTCCCGGGACTCTACCTCCTTCTGCACCTATAAATACCCCTGCAGACGCAACAGAAAGGGCGTACAGAAAATACAGAGCAAAAATATAGGGTTTTAGGCTAACTTGTAATTTAGGTTAGGTTTTTTTTTCGTTTTCTTTTGTAATTTTTGTAACTGAGAGGAGAGGATGCTTTCATGGAGGAAGGAGTTCATACTTGTACTTAGGTGACAGCGGTGTAAGTTTTACTTTTCTTCTATTGTTAATTGAATCGACTCGAGGTTTGTCTTTGTCTATTCTTGTTTTATTTCTTTTATTCATGTTTTATCCTTGTTTTATTTTTCTATTCTTGTTTAATTGTTTTTCTCTCTGATTACTTGCAAACCGTGAGAACTGGTCGCTTCGAGACTGCCTAGCCGACGAAGTGCCCTCGATGGCCTATGGAGATGAATAAGCCTTCTCTTTAATTTGTCTTTTCTTTTCATAGTGTAGATCGCGAAGGTGGAAGATCCTATACGCCATACTTGAACGCCTTCAGAGACAAGGCAAGTCGTTGCAAACGGAGCAAAGGTAAACTGGGCAGAAGAGGTAGGTATGTGTTTAATTTTCTTTCTTTTATTTCTTTAGTATAGATCACCACATCTTCCACATCTTTCCAATTTCTTTCCTAACTCATTTAAATAATAAAATAACTAAAAAAAAGAGATAACTTACTTAAACGCTTCCATCGCTAGTCCCTCCCTGAGGATCACGACCCGCATAGCCATTGCTACCGCGGATTAGAATTGAGCACCTTGCACATCTTTACTTCTAAATCTAATATTCTATATTTTGTGTGCAGGAAAAATCTTAATCAAAATTTTGGCGCCGTTGCCGGGGAGGGATGGTAAGTTTTTCTCTAAAAAAAAATATTAACTAATTCTTTTATTCTTTCTGTTTGCAGGTTTGGAGAACAGGAAACAGCAGCAAGGATATATAACAATTCTGTGCCTCTGCCCTCGAAGGCAAAGCAGCAGAGCCTACTACAGTGCCGCGCAAACGCGGCAATAGCCGCGTTTCCGCGGCCTTAGTAGTGAACTACTCACTAAGGTTTCTGCAGGTTGCTGTGAATTAAAATATTTGTTTATTGTTCTGTTAAAATTTGTTCTGTGATAAACCTGTACACTGCTAATAAACCAACAGTAAAATACTTGTTGAAAAAGATAAAAAAATGATTAGACGTTTGCATTTTAGGCACGTGTCTTTTCAATTCATTTATTTTTACTGTTGAAGAGTGCTGGAGTAAGGTACGTTCGCATTGCATGTAGAATAGGACTCATCTCTTGGTTGATTTTCATTGCTTTGAGTGAATCTTATTTACATATCTTGTACACTTGCACAAACTTATCTTAAGGGCACTAACCCATAACAAGATAAGGTGGGGATTTAATCACCCTTCCATGGCCCAAAATCATATTCCAAGCACTCACTAACCCAAGCCTAACTAAAAATGAGTAGACGTTGGCCCTAGGGACATCTCGGACTCAATTAGAAAATTATCCTAAGGGGGAACAGTGTTGGAATTTGACTCCTGCTAAATCAGTGTCTAGAAAGGGGATTGAGGGCCGAAAGCCCGAAGATTGGTGGTTATTTAATAAGGAACGTCTTTGACGGAAAACCTCCCACCACTCTTGCCCTAACCTGGCTGATTAACTTGTGGTCAAAGTCTACACCCTACCTCCCGTGGACAGTCTAACCAGTTAGGAGTCGTCTAGGTCATAGGTCTACCCTAACTTAGGTTAGAATTTTTTTCTTTTTGTTTGCTTATTTGTTTGTTTTCTTTTTCTTTGTTTGTGTTTGTGTGATATGGCATATAACAACAATTTTTCCAATTTTAATCCATATTACACACCAACCTCTCTTTCGGATATTACCAACCCGGCATATCATAACTTTGACCAACCTAGTGTGTCAGAATGGTCTTATCCGAATGAATATAACCCATGCCCCCAATTTTATGACCATAATTTTCATACCACTTTCAACTCTTCACAGAGTTCATGGGGTTTCTCTTCTCCCGAGTCTAATTTTCAACCAAATTATCCTCCATATCAACCTTGTCCACAATATTCCCAAGATTCATACTCAGATCCACCCATTCAGAATAGAAAACCATCTATCCGGGAAATGATGAGTATGCAGGAGTCCAAGCAACAATCACCATCAATCTTAGACATGATGATGCGTGAGTCCACTGACTCACAACTTCATCATGATTACACTTCCTCTTTTCAAGTCCAATCACAAAATGATGCACCAATCGACTATATCGACTATGAAAAGATGCTTAAAACCATGACTCAGGCTAGATTAGCTCGTGATCATGAAATAGATATGATGGTTCAATCTTTACGTTCTCACCGTCCGGCCGATTCTGCTTTCGCTGACCACTCTCTTAAGGCCGAAGAGTCACGTTGCTTTGGACAACAAGATTCTAATTCAGTACCATCATTTGAACTTGCTGAAACTCCAATTTCTGATAATTTGGCGAGTTATTCCTTTCTTGAAATAGAACTTGAGCATGAATATGATCCTGATCTCCCACTTGGTGATTCAATTTTACTTCCTGATTCAATAATGACTCCGGTTCTTCACCTGATTTTACTTTTCCCGAGGCAACATTGGATCCTGTACCAATTCATCATGAAATTGAATCACCCATTTTTGATGATCATATTGAACTTGACCAATTTTGCAATTTTGAAAGTCCCATGGATAAATTGGCAAGTTCTCATTTTTATGATATTGAGCTCAATGAGATATGTGACCTAGATTATCAAATCTGTGATCAAGTTCAAATTCCCGAATCATTATTGACTCCTGTTTTGTTACCCGACTTAGGTAATCTTTTAGAGTCAGTTTTGATTCCTACACCTATCATTCCTGAACTTGAATCACCAATATTGAGTTACATTCCATTTTGGGAAACTGATTGTGGACTTGAGTTTCAGCTTATTGATTTGGACCCACTTCCTGAACCTAGCCCGACTCCTGAACCTTTACTTGATTTAAGTTTCTTTCCTGAGTCGGTATTCGTTCCCGTACTTACGACGTCCAAGTCAATCATTCCATCTTTTCACACTCTATTTTGGGACAAAGCGGTTGACACAATGGACTCTGAATATAATTATGAATTATGAAAATTTGATGGGGTGAAATTGCTAAAAAATGATCATACATACATTTTAGTGGGTTATATAAGAGAAATTTTTGGTGGGTTCCTCCGTGAAATACCACATTATCTTGATTGGGTAGCAACGCTTGGCCCAATTAGACCACCACCGGAACCACCACCTTGAGGTAATTTCTGCCTTCCCTTCTTCTTTTTCATGCATACATGCATACATTCATACATTGAGGATAATGCATGAGATAAGTGTGGGGGGAGGCTTTACTAACATACTAACATAGGTAGAAACTAACAAAAATTTGCTAATATTAAAAAAAAAAGACAATATTTTGACTTATCTTTTGAAAGAAATCTAAATTAGTCTTAAGAATTAGGAAAATCATGATTAGGATTTCTAAAAACTTGGTCAAAATAAATAAATTGTTGAATTTTAGGTATAGGAGGAAAAATTGAATAAGTAATTAGTCTTGATTTTTACCTTAATGAAATGTGCATACCTAATTCATTTACATATCTAGGATTCTAAGACAAAGACTCTTGTGCCCTATAAAAAAAAATTTTTAAAAAAAGGGAAATTCACTAATTAAGCTGGATACATGTGCCTCAAGAAGCATTAATATTCATGCCTAAAGGTGATTTTATAAATAAGCGTCCTTAGTTTTGTGGCCTAGTTCACTCGAATTTGAGTCCGTGGAGTGTTTTCTCACCTGGTGCCCTAAAACTAACCAGTTTGGGAGTCAGCGACTTTAAGTTCGCTACATGGGTGGATTAGAAAGCCTAAGAAAACTAAGAAATATTATATATGTATTAACACATCTAATAATCAATTAGTTAGGTATTAGGGCCTCAAGAAGCCTTGATACTTACACGAAAGAAAATTAGATGAGTTATACATATTAAAAAAATTTTAAAAATATAATAATAATAAAGAGGCATGATAGTCCAAGTTAAGGAATTCCTAGTAAAAATTCACAAGGATGCATATGACTTAGGGTAACGAAAAAGACTATACAAACATTCAAATTTTGACCCTTACCTAAAAAGGAAAACAATTTACTATATAACACTAAGTTTAAGAATGAATAAATATGAGGATCCTAAAAACTTATAGATTACTTAGTCTCTTCAAACGTATTTCAAATATTTTCCTTTTTTATGGATTTTGTGGGTGTCATCCGCTGAAAACCTTCACGAGACAACACTCGTCCTCTAGGGTAACCTAGGGGTTTAACGGCTTATTGCACATGCTAAGTGCAATCGTGATTCCTACGAAAGTGAGTTAGCTAGTTTAGTTTTCTTTTTCTTTTTGATTTTTACTCGAGGACGAGCAAAAAGATAAGTGTGGGGGTGTGATTGGTAGTGAAAAGTGCATATTTTTCCATACATTTACTATCACATTTTCATATTTATTCATATAATTCTGCACATTTACTAATATTTTATTATTTATTGTGTGCAGGCCTTGAGAAATAAAAATAAAGGAATAAAGCCTCAAAAGAAGCCCAAAAGCTCATATTTAAGCCCAATGCAAAAGTTGCAATTATTAAATGTCAAAATTGCAATTACACAAGGGCAATAGTTGCAAATACAAAGAAGAGGGAAGGATAGACTTCTATTCAACCCTAAACACTTACAGGATGAGGATAAAAGTTAAAGAAGAGAGTGCAAAGATAAGGAAATTCGTTTAAAAAGTTATTGGGAGATTTGAGATCTAGGTAACTTGCTTCCTAAGTTATCTCGAATTCCCAAGATAAAGAGCCAGGATGCAACTTCCAGAAGACAACGCCCAGATGGACGGACCAGGGGAAGCCACGCGCCAAAGCACGTGGCCATCTGCCACTACCAGGCCGCGGAAACGCAGCCCAAGCCGCGTTTTCGCGGCAATCCAGTCGACTCTGGCGATAAGATTTTTTGGTAGAGTCGTCCCGGGACTCTACCTCCTTCTGCACCTATAAATACCCCTGCAGACGCAACAGAAAGGGCGTACAGAAAATACAGAGCAAAAATCTAGGGTTTTAGGCTAACTTGTAATTTAGGTTAGGTTTTTTTTTCGTTTTCTTTTGTAATTTTTGTAACTGAGAGGAGAGGATGCTTTCATGGAGGAAGGAGTTCATACTTGTACTTAGGTGACAGCGGTGTAAGTTTTACTTTTCTTCCATTGTTAATTGAATCGACTCGAGGTTTGTCTTTGTTTATTCTTGTTTTATTTCTTTTATTCATGTTTTATCCTTGTTTTATTTTTCTATTCTTGTTTAATTGTTTTTCTCTCTGATTACTTGCAAACCGTGAGAACTGGTCGCTTCGAGACTACCTAGCCGAAGAAGTGCCCTCGATGGCCTATGGAGATGAACAAGCCTTCTCTTTAGTTTGTCTTTTCTTTTCATAGTGTAGATCGCGAAGGTGGAAGATCCTATACGCCATACTTGAACGCCTTCAGAGACAAGGCAAGTCGTTGCAAACGGAGCAAAGGTAAACAGGGCAGAAGAGGTAGGTATGTGTTTAATTTTCTTTCTTTTATTTCTTTAGTATAGATCACCACATCTTCCACATCTTTCCAATTTCTTTCCTAACTCATTGTAAATAATAAAATAACAAAAAAGAGATAACTTACTTAAACGCTTTCATCGCTAGTCCCTCCCTGAGGATCACGACCCTTATAGCCATTGCTACCGCGGATTAGAATTGAGCACCTTGCACATCTTTACTTCTAAATCTAATATTCTATATTTTGTGTGCAGGAAAAATCTCAATCAGTACACTAATAAACAAGTCAAAGCTTATAAAGTTCCAGACTGTTCTTCTGGATACTTACGATGATCTTTCCTAGAGACATCAAGCAGTTCAATAGTACACTCATCAAGACAAGAATATAGACAAGATCAAGCTTAGGGCATTTCAAAAGATTGCCAATCCAATCACAAAAGCCCAAAGCAACATCAAGTTCAAAGTATTTCGAAATCCATCCCAGACAACTCCAGAGTTTTGAAAACTTTAGAAGGGGTTCTGTAGGCTTTCTAAAAATTACTAAAGACTAAGCCTCAGATGCGGGTTTCATGTCAAATGTGAGAGTCGCAATTAAACCCAAATACGGACATCACATCCTTTGTCAAGCGCAAAAGTCATGTTTCAACCCTAAACGCGGACCTAGGGCCTCATGTCGACACGAAGGTCACCGTTTCAACTTACACGCAGATGTCGCACCTCGATAAACGCGACGCGAGGGTCGCGTGAGCCAAATGCGATGGTCGTGATGCTCTTCAATATGCAGACCTCAGGGTAGTGTTTCAACATCAAAATGAAGGTACACGTCCAACGACCAGGTCCGCGTCTAACGAGACCCGCGTTTCTAATGTAACAGACAGCAGTTACTTGGTCAATTAATACCTATTTTCTCTCCACATAATGGGACATAAATCCCCATTATAGAGAGATTTAAGGGGGTAGCTATCCCCTTGAAAACTCTTATCAATAGCTATGAAAGCTAAGGGCTAAAGGAGGCAGAACTTAAGAAGCAAAAGGCTAGAGAAGGCGAATCCCTAAAAGGCACACTTAATACTTGAAGCTGGATAATCACAAAAAGTTGAAAACTAAGCACAAGGCTGCTAGACACACACACTGTATTGGATGAGAAAACTCTATAAACTTGCTGAGTTCATGTTGAGTTTCTAATCTTTTTGAGATTTTAGCCATTGATTAAGTTTTCTTACCTGACCAGTGCGCTTTCAATGAAAGCAAAAAGAAGAATCATAGACAAGCTTCTAGCTCGGCTCGTCAACGGAGAACAAGAATCTGTCTCCATTGGTACGTCAAGAACCCAGCCTTAAATAAAGGGGGGATTCAATCATCTTCCCTCTTTTGTAGAGATTTTGATCCGATGTAATTTTCTTTGCAATCAATAAGAATTTTTACACGTTTAATTTTCCAAGGAAACAGCGTGTGCGTGCGTGTGCGCGTGCGTGTATTATATGTGAGTTGTGTGTGTGTGTGTGTGTGTGTGTGTGTGTGTATTCTTGGAGGAAGGGGTATGTAGAGGGAGGAAGGAGTATGTATATGTGAATATATGTGGCATGCACAAACAAATTTTGTACATGTTTTGTAGAGGTAGGGACCGGAGGGGGAAGATAGGGGCACTATATGCATATATATTGGAGGAAGGTAGTGGGGGGGAAGAGGAAGAATATGAGCATACATGCACTGTATGTTATATGTGTTGTATTCGTGAGATATATGTGTATAAATGCAATGAAATAAAAAGTATTCTATCATGATTCAATAAGATAGTAAGATAATAGAACGACTACTTGATATGTCGCAAGCTCCTATGTGCAAAATATAAAGATGAATTTGGATAAAATATATATATTTATATCCGGTGACATACGAAATATTATTATAAGAGAAAAAATGAATAGCAAAATAAATTAAACTTTGTTGATTGATGAATCGTATCACTTGAATACCTATTTTGTCCACTTTGTCTTTATTGTATCATCGAGCAATGGAGGAAGAGTTATGGAGGAAGTATGCATATGTGAATATATGTAGCATACGCGCACAAATTATTGTACATATTTTATGGAGGGAGGGACTGGAGGGGGAAGATGAGGGCATTATGTGTGTGTGTGCGTGCGCGCGCGCGCACGCGCGCGTGTGTGTGTATTGGAGGAAGGTAGTGTGGGGGAGAACATGAGGAATATATGCATATGTGCATTGTATATCATATGTGTTGTGTGCATGAGACATATGTGTATAAATGCAATGAGATGAAAAGTATTCTATTATGAATTCATTGAGATAGTACGATAATGGAACGACTACTTGATATGTAGTGAGCTCCTATGTGCAAAGTATTGAGATGAACTTGATATATATATATATATATATATATATATATATATATATATATATATATATATATATATATATATATATATATATAATATTCTGTTAAATACAAGATATTATTATAAGAGAATAATAAAATGAATTAAAAAATAAATTGAACTTTCCCAGTTGATGAATCATCTCACTTGAATACCAATTTTGTTCGCTTTCTTTATTGTTTCATCGAGCTCAGTTTTATTTTGTCCAATCTATGTTCATGTTTATTACCTGATGCATAACTCATGTTTCATGTTGTGATATATATACTACTACTTGAACTCTTTGTTTGATTTTACTCACTAGATTACCGAGCTCACCCTATAAATTAACAATATTTTCAGGTAATGATAAGGCAAAGCCCCAGCTTAAAGCTGCTTGGACGGCTCTTTTGGAAATTACATGGAGAAATTCAACTCATGAAATTTGCTTATTGTATGTCACACATGAATAGTTTCATGCTTGTACATAAAAATCATACTTGATATGTATGCTATGTAGTATGTGTAAAACTTATAAGCTAGATAATTTGATCTTTGCATATGTATGATTGTATATGTTATATTAAGTTGATGTTGGAGATGGTTATTATGTTTAGATTGAGGATGCCGAGAGCGCTAGTCTCGAGCTTAAATTTATTATGATTGTTGATAGCCGAGACTATGATCTCGAGGATGTTGTAAGTAGGCCAGTTGTGACCGAAATTTTATATTTGTGATGTATATCACTGTAATAATTATAGATGAGATGTTGCCAAAATTTAGGAGAAAATCGGATATTATCATGTAGATCGAGGATCAAAGAAACTGGGACCATTACAAAATCTTACTCAAATTGTAAAGAAGATTAAAAAAATACTTTTATTGTTCATAGTGAACAGTACCGCCTCGCTATTGTTCGCGTGAACAGTAAACCCTTTGTAATAGATATGAAATCAGATTATGATTGAAAAAGAGTAAAAAAAAAAGAAGAAGAAACAAAAGGAAACAAAAAAAGGAGAAAAAGGAGAAGATATCAACGATAATCTTTTGATGGCAAACGGAGATGTTGACGACGAAGATTACAAAGGATTAAGAACCTTAGGGCTCCGATACCATATTAAACTACCAAAAAAATCTACAGATTTACTGATATTGAGAAGAGTTACAAAAATACAACTTTATAAAGTCACGAGTGATCCCCTTTTTATATAGACCCATGCAAGACCAAATCGTCGTATCGCGTACAGATACGGTGATACGTACACCGGGGAGCAGGGTGTTACACTTATTCAAACTATGAGTCATAATACTATAGGGATTTCATTTCAGCCACCTATATCTGACCGTAATTAAGAAAAAACTCACTTATAAAATTTAATTCGCTTCAGTCATCTCATTTTTTAAAGAAAGGGTATGCCCCACGTGTCAAGCGCAGAAGCGCTACTAAGAATCACACGTCAATGTGTCGAGCACAAAAGCACTTTTGAGCAGGCTTTAGAGTGATAAAAAAGACTTAAATGCTTCTCGCAGTATTAAGCTGAGGACTGCGATCATGATGGCAGTCCTGAAAGAAATTTCCTATTTATCAGTCTTTATTAGGACCACAACTATGATTGCATTTCTCACAAAAATGATCTATTTCTGAGTCACAGTCCTCACAAAAATACTCTATTTCTGAGTTTTTATTAGAACTGCGATCATGATCACAGTTCTCACAAAAATGCCATATTTCTGAGTCTTTATAGAACTGCGACTATGATCACAGTTCTCACAAAAATATCATGTTTCTGAATTTTTATAGGACTGCAATTATGGCAGTCCTCTTTATTATGACTGTGATCATGATCGCAGGCCTCACAAAAATGTCTTATTTTTTAGTCTTTATTACGACTGCGATCATGATCACGGTCCTCACAAAAATGATCTGTTTTTTTAATCTGACTCTCTCTGCTGTGTGAACGATTCGATTCGATCTCATTTATCGTCTCGAGATCGAGATCAAATAATCCATGATGCTGAAACCAATCGTGGCGAGATTCACCTGCAATAGGAAGCACGCTTTCTTGAAACCAAGCAGTGAGGGCAGAGCAACGTCGAGGATGATGGGGAAGGAAAATAACATAAAGAGGTGGTGGTTGGGAGAAATCTATTTATACTAACATAGTATATCTAACATTACTCTACATATTTTCAAATTTATTTCTTTGCTTTCTTGTTCAGATTATTTCTTTTTTTGGTTTTATTTTATTCTACAGCTATTTTTTTCTTTTTAAAAATTTTCTTTTTAACTTTTTTGAATCTTATCCTACTTTTTAGTTCTTTTTTCATGTTTTCCAAAATTTTTATTTTATTTCTTTCTTATTCTTTCACTTCTTTATTTCTAGATTGTCTTTGTTTTTCTTTTATCTTTGTATTCTGATTTTATCCTATTTTATGATTCTTTTTTTCCTATTTAAATTTTTTATTCTTTTTATACTTGAAAATTTTCGCTACAACTACCTACTTTACTTCATAATTAGAAAAAAAAACTCAATTTCATAATTTTATTCACTACAGCTTCTTCCACGTCAGCATAAATTAATTCATCCCAACAACTACTTCTTTATATATATTTATTTTTTTCCCTTCCCCGTCGCCACAACGTTGCTCCCCTAAACCCTGACCCTGATGCAGAGTAATTCGCAGGTCGACCTGTGTGGTTAGGTCACCATAGGAAAGAGTAGAGAGCCCTTCCCGGTTGTCTCAGGTGGCGGAGCCCCGAACAAATTTTTTTTGATATCGACCTTTTACTGATCTCTTGCTTATGATAAATTTTGTTTGTATTTGTGATCGATGTGGTATTTAGATCCGGAAAAAATTGGAAATTATTCGATAACGGTGAATGGAGGTCGATGATGATGATGATGCTAATATAAAGACTGCGACTCGTGATCGCAGTCTTATGTGAGGACTGTGACTATGATCACAGCCTTTTTATTAATTGAAAATTAGGGCATTTTGTAAGGACTGCGATCATTGTCGTGGTCTTAATATAGGCTGAAAATTTGTGTTTTAATAGACTACGATCATGATCGCAGTCATTATAAAGACTAAAAAAATAAGGTATTTTGTAAGGATTATGATAATGATCACAGTCCTGTAAAGACTTAGAAACATATCTTAATAATGAGGACTGTGATCCTATAGAGACTACAAAATAAGACATTTTTGTGAGGACTGCGACTGCGATCGTGATCGCAGTCCTTTAAAGACTCAGAAATAGGGCATTTCTGTGAGGTTTTTGTGAGGACTGCAATCATGATCGCAGTCCTCAAATATAGGGCATTTACGAGGACTGCGATCATGATCGCGGTCCTCAGAAATAGGTTTATTGTGAGGGCTGCGATCATGCTCACAGTCCTCTACATACCAGTAGTCCATATTTTCAAAGCGGTCTCCTTTATTTAAAGCGATTACTGTAGGGCATTTACATCTTTCACTGCTGAAGAACACTTCTGCCCTTGACACGTGGGCACACATGGTTTAAAAAAGGTGGATGAAGCGAATAAAATTATGAAGCTGAGTTTTTTTCCTAATTACAATTTGACATAGGGGTTGTAACGAAATCCCCTTCTTTTGTCTCAGTGCTTTATTTTTCATGAAATATTATTTTCTTCATATACAATTATTATTTTTTTGTTGTTGAAAATAGACATATATTATGTTGAATAATATTATAAAATTTTCAGAATAAATAATTAAAATACAAATATGATACTGATCTCCATGTCAACGTAAGGATAACTGACATTAAAAAACAGGATTTAACATGCATAGCACCTGGACTTTTCGAATACTAATAAGGTCAATAATTTGTGAATCACTATTTAGTAAGAAAATAAAAAAAAAAGGTTAAATTTATATGAGCCTGCTTAGAGAAATAAAAAAAAAGGGAAGAAGAAGAAGACGAAGAAGAAGAAAGAGAAAAGTGTATTTATTACTCGTTTTATTTAGGTCATTCTACAATCTGACAATAATAAATTATGATATTAAATAGAATGAATGGCTTATTTTGCATGCCAACTAAATTCATTATTCACATGAATATTGCCCCTGAAGTTGCAAATAGTGGAGAGTCACAATCTTTTGAGCTTTTTAAACTAGAAGCTTTTAATTTTGTCATCATTCAAAAACCCTATATCTTGTGCTGCTCGTTCTGCCCTTTCCCAATAACTAAGAGCCATATCTAATAATTAATTATACTCTCGTTCTACCCTTTCCAAGTAACTGAGAGCCATGTCTAATAATTAACTATAATAGAATCTTTCTAAATTAACGTTCTTGAAACTCATCCATGCGTATTAATTTAGGACGGTTGTTAATTTGAAGAGTTTTAATTTATTTGTAAATTATTATTTTATTTTAGAAAATGTATATGTTTAATATTTCACGTCTTTCAGGTCTATAGCATTTAATCTCCATAAGAATCTCACTTTAATTGATAAGCTCTTTAAAAATCTCCTTGTAAATATATCTTATCATAAATAAGACTGTTGAAATATTAAATTTGGTTGGAACTTTTTAGTTACGATAAGAAGATGACCACAATAATTTCTTGAAGACAATTCAAAAGATGAAGGATGAAGTGAAAAATATCAAACATGGATAACGATCATGGTTGCAATCCTAATAAAAACTTATATATATAACATTTTTTTAGAACTGCGATCATGATCGCAGTCCTTTATATACATGCAGTCCGCATTTTTGAAGATCTGCTTTTTTCGAAGAGATTACCATGGAGCATTTACGTCTTTCACTGCTGAGGAACGCTTCTGCGTTTGACACATGTGCGCACATGATTGTTTTAAAAAAAGAGGTAATAATTCTCTCTTTTGAGCTTGGCCCGGGTTCTCTCGAGGGGTGTTCCCTTTTTTAGTCTACTTTATTTCTTATAATGTAATTCTATTTATAAACAACAATAAATTGTCTTCTTTTTATTGGCGATGAACGTAATATCTTTTTATTGGCGATGGTTGAAATGTGATCTCTTTTTATTGGCGATGAACGTAATATCTTCACATATTTAATTCTGTTTCCGAATGAAAGATATTCAAGTCAGAAGTTGACGTAAAACAAGAGCTAAATGGGACAAAAAAAAGTGAACTCTTTAGTCCAATACTGAAAGTGATATGCGAATGGATGTGTATGTTCGGCGAACTGACATGTCTATTCGGAACGGTTGCGCCTGTTCTGAACGAATGGATGAGTCTGTTCGAGGACAACCCGTTTCGTCCGAATGGATGTGTCTGTTCGGCGAATGGATATGTCTGCTCAGAACGGTTGCGTCCGTTCTAACTGAACAGATGTATTTGATCGGAATGGTTGTGCACATCCGATAGAACGGCTATGTCTACTCTGAAAGACTTCCTCTGAATTCTTATATAAAGGATAGAATTCCACTCTAAAATGAATCACCCAAAAACTCAGAATAACAACCACAAGAATGAATGAGTTAAAGGAATTTTTATTGAATTCCTTTCAGCATTTTGTCTGAATTCTGGTTTTTGATGTCTTTTTTCTACTTCCGTTTTTTGAACAAGTGAAAGATACGGGTCAACTTTGCATCGACTGTGCGTGATTTAGTAAAGTGCTGCGTAGAATACGTTAAAGATATATCTTGAGAGACCAGCGTCTATTATCCTGTATGCACCGTAGCGGGAGACGTAGTTGCCTTAAGGAGAACTATTTACGCGTACCTCACTCTAAAATCTAATTTTATTATGTTACTCTGTCTTTTTATACTAACGCTCAGTGTTGCAGGAATTATTGTATTCTAATATATTTTCTGTCTATTTGAACAAACGTTCTTATTGAAGGGATTATGCTGAATAATATTTCATGCTGAAATATTTATTTTTGATAAATATTATTGCAAGATAAATTATTATTGAATTATTTATCTTACTGATTTTTATTAATATAAGACTGACTAAATACCAGTCTAATTGGTGTCTAAAAAGGATTAGAAAGGTGGTTCTGTAATTAAAAAAATTTAATTGAACGAAAAAATTCCAACCTGATTTTCAACGACCTGGCTGATTGGACCTGTTAATCTTGATTATGAATTGGATTGTCAGGTCTAACAATCTTAAAACAATTATCTTTTTCTAGTGCAGGTTACATCAGCAATTGATTTTTGTTTTACTGAGATTTCAAATCTTTTAATTTCTATTTTACAAAATACCAAGGGGATCTTTTCTTTAAAAGGTTTATTTTCGGAAGTTATTTAACAATTTTAGGTTTTCTCAAAATAACTGAGGACGTATATTGAAGTTGCTAACTTCTATTCTGTATTGAACTGGAGATAATACTGATACTCTTCAAAGGAGTATCAGTGGGACACTAAGAGTACTGAACTACACTGTCTTGTCTGCTCCGCTTCTTATTCTGAAGATGAAGGATACCAGTACTAAGAAGTTTATTGTATGACATTTCTTGAGTACTAAATGGTATATAGTAAAATTGTGATTAGTCGAAACCATAAGTTTGTTTATAACATACAAAGTCAAGATTGAGAGTCAACTCAACAAAAATGTAAAGATTCTAAAATCCGATCGAGACAAAGAATATGAATCAAATGAATTCAGTGAGTTGTGTGCTAACTTTGATATAATCCACCAAACCATATCATCATACACTTGTCAGCATAATAGGATTGCTAAAAGAAAGAACAGAACCTTAAAAGAGATGATCAATTTCATACTCGTAAGTTCTGAATTACCGCAGAACTTGTAGGGGGAAGTCCTATTAACTGCAAATCAAAGTAACATACAAGAAACTTAGTCTTATTCTATTTAAGTTATGACATGGAAGACCTCCTTCCTACCGTTATCTCAAAACGTGAGGGTGCCATGCAAAGGTACCAATGCTTACTACCTAAGAAGACTAAGTTGGATCTAAAATAGTGGACTGCATTTTCTTAGGCTATGCCTTGAATAGCAATGCCTACAGTTTTCTCGTATACAAATTAGAAATACTGGATATTCATATAAACATGATTATCAAATTAAGAGATATTGTATTTTTTGAAGACGTCTTTCCGTACAAATAGGAAGAAAATAACACTTCTGGGAAAGGAACACATGAAATAGCGTTCAGAGACGAAGGACTCAGTGAACCAACAGTTGATGCAGATGTTGAACCAAGAAGAAATAAGAGATCAAAAATTTCTAAATCCTTCAGTCTAAACTTCATAACATATACGGTTGAAAGTGAGCCTCAGACATTTAAGGAAGCTACGTCTACCCCAGAAGTTCAAATGTGGATAGAAGTTGTAAACAGTGAAAAAGAATCCATCCTAAGCAACCATACTTGGGAGTTGGTAAACCTACCATCTGACAGTAAACCAATTGAGAGTAAGTTAATTTTTAAGAAAAATTAAACTCGATAATCTATCAATAAATACTAAGGAGTGTATCTTGAGATGTGAGAAGTATCCACCTGTACTTAAAGGGTATAGTAATGCAAACTGGATTGCAGATTCTCAGAAATTGAAATCAACTACGAATACATCTTTACTCACAGAGGCGCGATCATATCTTGAAAATCTTCCAAACAAACTTGCATAGCCTGTTCCATAATGAAATCAGAATTTATAGCATTGGATAAAGCTAGAGAAGAAGCAGAATGGCTTCAATAATTTCTGAAAGATATATCATTATGGCCTAAGCCAGTACCCACCATATATATTCACGGCGATAATCAAGCGGCGATATCTAGGGCACAAAATTTTGTGTATAACGGCAAGTCTAGATACATCCGTCGAAGACATAATACTGTTAGATAGTTGCTCTCAAATGATGTTATCTCAATTGACTTTATGGTGTCAAAAGACAACCTAGCGGATCCGTTTACTAAAAAATCGAGTGGAAAGCATATAAACTGCACATCAAAGAGAATGGGGCTAAAAGTCTAACAATACCGAGTCAACATATTGAAAACCTTATTTAGTGACTGGAGATCTCACAAACTAAGTTCAAGAGAAAAAAAACTAGTTATGATTGATTCTGCGAGTAAGCACGTAGGAGCTTAACTCCAACCATTCCTATGATGCACCCAAGTATTTTTACAATTGGATTTAGGATAAGCTAACACTTTTAATGATGCATATAGTTTGTTATCAAAACAAGTGAGGTAAAGTAGATTACTCTTAATAGGACGATCACCTATATGAGTATAGAACTGGAGCTGGCTCTTTGGGAGTATGGACGCTGTGATTCTCTAAACACTCTCTGAAATCAAGAATGTCCAGGGCCGAAATAGACATAACTGAAATCAAAGTTGATTTTAAAAAGAACTGTGTGAGACTTGCTGACTTGACTTACACAAATAGTCAAGACCGTTCACTGATTGGTTAGTAAGTCTGACAAGGCTTTCGCTACGAAAGGCTCAAGATCTAGTTCACCTATCCTGATGCAGTTCTTTCCTAAAGTGTCTTTTATTATAGAATCAGTCTCATAGTGTGTATATTTTCTTGAATTTCTATTCATTGTGGGAGATTGTTGAAAACTTGGAATTGTCCAGAGTTTTTAGGAAAATTTGAGCTATATTTTAGGCGCTGCTCGAGATGTGCAGGAGGTGGTTGAAATGTGTTCTCCTTACATTAGCGATGAACATAATATTGAAAAACACCTAGAGGGGGGGTGAATAGGTGTGATTGCTAATCTTAAAAATTTTAACTCTCTAAATGCGGAACCTAAAACAAGTGAGGCTCAACTTAGTACAATTCAACAAGTGTAGCCGAATTCCTCTTGCGAGGCTCTGGACTAACTCCTCTTGATTCCCCTTGATATGGGTTGAGGCGCTATGTGAAGCTCTTGTTGGATGAGTACGGGATTGGCACACACAAGTATGAAATGGATGATATGAAGAATGATGCAAACACAATGATATATGGCAAGAATTACAAGCAAGCAAATAGTAGCACAAGAGAATTAAACAATATCACAAGTATGCAATAGAAAGCAATAAGGAGCTATTGAAAAGTAAAGTAAGAATTAGACGCAAAGGCAATCGCAAACAAAGTGATTTGTTTCGAGGTTCGAGCCACCGCTCTACTCCCCACCTTCACCTCCGTGAAGGGTTTCCACTA
Organism: Agave tequilana; assembly: GCA_038442645.1. Classification (NCBI taxonomy): domain Eukaryota; kingdom Viridiplantae; phylum Streptophyta; class Magnoliopsida; order Asparagales; family Asparagaceae; genus Agave; species Agave tequilana. The sequence goes on from JAVJIF010003726.1 coordinate 93,611, forward strand.
TCCACCGAGGACGCCTTTACAATTTGGTCTACCGAAGACCGAGCACCGGGCTCCACCGAGTACAAAGGACCTCTACCGAAGAGGTTGCTCCACAAGGAAGGGATTACAAGAACAAAATGATCACAACAAGATCACTACACTTTTTCTCAAACTCTTTTACAAACACTCTCACTTCTATTACAACTTCACTATAGAATGAGTATAGGATTTTTGGCTCTATGAAGTGTGGTGAGAAAAACTTCAGTTGTAGAGTGATATTAGTAATCAAACACAACTGAAAAACAAGCTCAAAAAGAATTGGAATGAAAGCTTTAAACTCTTTTCTTTTCTCTTTTGAAAATAACACAAACTTGAGGATTTTTCTTAGTGATATGCAAGAGAGACTTCTCCTCTATTTATAGGGTTAGAAAATAGGTTAAAAACAATTTCTTTACACCTAATTTGACCTGCAAAAGCTCCCCAACAACTCTCCAAAAATCTGTTAAAGCTGAAAACAAAAACAGTTTTTCAGAATAGCCCAAAGAGGAAAGAGCCGTTAGGCTATAGCAGGCTTGGCGGTCGACCGGTCCGGTCGACCGCAAGGCCAGCTGCAAAGAGCCGTTGGCTCTCGGTCGACCGGTCCGGTCGACCGTCCCAAAAGAGGAAACACAGTTTCCTTCTTCCGGTCGACCGGTCCGGTCGACCGAAAAAACCTGAGAGCAATTTGCTCTCCGTCGGTCGACCGGTCCGGTCGACCGACAGACATGCACAAACAGTGCATGTCCAGACACATCGCCGGTCGACCGGGCCGGTCGGCCGGAGTTGCCTGAAACAGAAAACTGGGCTTGTTTTGAGTTAGAAAATTTTTGAGAAATATTTTAAAAATACATATAACTAAGTATTATGTAGAAAATAGTTTATACATATGTTTTATACAAGATTTTCAAGATATAAAGCTTTTGGTACATGTATATATAAACTAAGGCATAAAACTTAGAAATAACCATTTTCAAAACATAGGAAATATATGAAACAAATGTGTGTGCAAATCCTAGAGCCAAATTTCATATACTCAAACTTTAACATTCTATTTCTTACAATGTTTCTAAGGACTTCAAGATCTTCAATAGGCTTCTTCATATAATCTTCAACACTTGTTCCTTGAGCCCAATTGGAGTTGACTTGAGTCCAAATCCTTGTATTTGTTAGAGAAGACTTCTAGAATGAATAGAAATCTGAAACACACTTAAACAACAATTGTTATTAGTACAAATAACTAATATGTTTTGTAATCATCAAAATACACTAATCATGAGTGATTGTAACCTTGGGCCAACAATCTCCCCCTTTTTGATGATGACAAAACATATAGGTTATTTAAATAAACATGGAAGAAGAGTTTGAAAAACTCCCCCTCAAATGATGCTATGTATAAAAAATTGGACTATTGAAAGCACAATACATAAAGCATTCAATGTACAAAAGTTTTGTCAAAAACTTAATAAACAAACTTTCTTTTTCTACATAAAATAAAACTCAAATAATATCAAAAACTAAATATCAAACTAAACTTATTCTCCCCCTTTTTGTCATACATCAAAAAGGGTTAAAAACAAAACAAGTTGAAAATATTATTTTTAAGAGTCCATAATGCAAACATTTAACTCACCGCAAATAAATGAAAATCTAGCATAGTCTAATGGTTTAGTAAAAATATCGGTAAGTTGAAAATCGGTAGAAACATAATCAATATCAATATCACCTTTCTCATAATGATCTCTAAGAAAGTGATACCTAATGTCAATGTGTTTGGTTTTACTATGTTGATTTGCATTCTTTGTCATGTGAATAGTACTAGTATTATCACAAAATATTTTAATATGATCAAAGTGTAAATCATAGTCGAGGAGAGTATGTTTCATCCAAAGAACTTGTGCACAACAAGCTCCGGCTGCAACATACTCCGCCTCGGCGGTTGAAAGGGCTACCGAATTTTGCTTTTTGGAAGACCAAGATACAAGACAATTACCCAAGAATTGACATGTTCCACTTGTGCTCTTCCTATCTACCCTACAACCCGCATAGTCGGCATCCGAAAAACTCTTCATTTCAAATAATCCGGTTTTAGGATACCACAAACCCATTTCAATAGTGCCTTTAAGGTATCTAATTATGCGTTTAACCGCAATTATGTGAGACTCTTTAGGACAAGATTGAAAACGTGCACAAAGACAAACGGAAAACATAATATCCGGCCTACTAGCCGTCAAATAAAGCAAACTACCAATCATACTACGATATAATTTAATGTCTACACTTTTACCTTGTTCATCCTTGTCAAGCTTTGTAGTTGTTGCCAGGGGAGTTTTGCTTACTTTCGATCCTTCAAGCCCAAACCTTTTGATTAGTTCCTTTGTGTACTTGGCTTGATTGATGAAGATCCCATCCTTCTTTTGCTTGATTTGGAGTCCAAGGAAATAGTTGAGCTCCCCCATCATAGACATTTCAAATTCATCCTTCATGCATGACTCAAAAGCTTTGCAAAGAGATTCATTAGTAGAACCAAAATAATATCATCCACATAAATTTGCACAATAAAAATATCCTTTTCTACATGTTTTGTAAACAAAGTTGTGTCAATTTTACCTTTCTTAAAACCATTTGAAATCAAAAATGAAGAAAGTCTTTCATACCAAGCCCTAGGGGCTTGTTTTAAACCATAAAGAGCTTTATCTAATTTAAAAACAAAATCCGGATGTGTAGGATCAACAAACCCGGGGGGTTGTTCAACATACACCTCCTCTTCAATAAATCCATTTAGAAAAGCACTTTTAACATCCATTTGAAATAATTTGAAATCTTTATATGAGGCAAATGCTAGTGTCATCCGTATGGCTTCAAGCCGTGCTACGGGTGCAAAGGTTTCTTCAAAATCGATCCCTTCGATTTGAGTGTAACCTTGGGCAACTAACCTAGCCTTGTTTCTAACTACATTACCCGATTCATCCAACTTGTTCTTAAAGATCCACTTAGTACCAATTGTTGGTCTATCGTGGGGCCTAGGAACAAGGTGCCAAACTTGGTTGCGCTCAAATTGATTGAGCTCCTCTTGCATGGCTAGCAACCAATATGAATCGGCCTCGGCTTCGAGGACATTTTTGGGTTCAATATGAGAAATGAATGCATAGTTACCACAATAGTCATGAAGTCTAGAGCGAGTAGTTACCCCTTTTGATACTTCACCTATGACGAGGTCCTTGGGATGATGTGGATTGTATCTCCAATCCTTTGGTAGTGGTTGAGTAGGCTCCACCTCATGTGTTTGATTTTCGTTTCCTTGTGCCTCTTCCACCTTAGCTTCGCTTCCTTCATCATCCTTTGGTTTGTCTCCCATAGTAGAAGCATCCTCCAAGGTCACTTTCTCCAAACCTTCATCCAATGCATCTATTTCTACAACATTCTTAACAAACTTGTTAGGTTCCTCAAACTTAACATGAATAGACTCTTCAATAGTCAATGATGATCTAATGAAAACTCTATAAGCCTTACTAGTGTTTGAGTAACCTACAAAAATAGCCTCATAAGATCTAGCATCAAACTTTCCTAAATTATCTTTTGTATTTAAAACAAAGCATTTGCAACCAAAAACTTTAAAATAGGAAACATTAGGTTTTCTAGAAAAATACATTTCAAAAGAAGTTTTAGTAGTATTTTTACATAAGAAAACACGATTTGATATATAGCATGATGTATTAACGGCCTCGGCCCACAAATAATGTGGTAGACCATATTCACTTAGCATTGTCCTAGCCATCTCTTGTAATGTTCTATTTTTCCGTTCAACTACTCCATTTTGTTGTGGAGTTCTAGGACAAGATAGTTCATGCTTTATTCCATGTTCATCACAAAAAGTGGTAAAGGGTTGGTTAATGAATTCACCTCCTCTATCACTTCTTATTCTCAAAATCGAAACATCTTTTTCTTTTTCAACTCTTTTATGCTTGGCTTTTATGTTCAAGAAAGAAAACCCAAGTAAACCTTGAAAAATCATCAACCAAAACATAAGCAAATTTATTCCCACTTAGACTTTTGGTTTGTGTAGGGCCAAAAAGATCCATATGGATTAACTCCAAAGGACGTGATGTCATGATATCCTTAATTGACTTGAAAGAAGACTTAGTTTGTTTCCCAAATTGACATGCGTCACAAACTCGGTCCTTTTCAAAATTCAAGCAAGGAATACCTTTCACTATTTCCTTTGTGTTTAACCTAGAAATGTGATCAAAAGAAATATGCCCTAATCTCCTATGCCACAACCAAGAGTCATCATCGAGGGCTTTCAAACAAGTAATATTACAAGACATATTTAACATATCAATCATATAAACATTACTTTCACGAAAACCGAAAAATACACAAACATTAGAAGTTCTATCAATTACTTTACAAGCAACATTATCAAAAACAATATCAAAACCTTTATCACAAAGTTGACTAACACTCAAGAGATTATGCTTGAGGCCATCAACTAAAACTACATTTTCAATTAAAGGAGAGGTGCCAAGTTTTACATTACCAATACCGATGATTTTACCCTTGGCGTCATCTCCGAAGGTGACGGTGCCACCTTCATGATATCTTGATAGGGTTGCAAAGTTGTTGATGTCCCAAGTCATGTGCCTTGAGCAACCGCTATCAAGATATCACAATCCTCTACGTCGTTGGGATTTGGAAAGTACCTACATCATTTAACATAATTGTTGATTTTGGTACCCAAACTTTCTTGGGTCCTTTAAAGTTAGTGCCTCGAACCCAAACATTATGACGTGAAACGTTTAATCTATCATAGCAAAAATTGGCTAAGTGCCCTTTCCGTCCACAATGTGAACATGAGAACACTCTACCATACATGAATGCATGATGTGTATGTGTAGTGTGAGCATGTTTTGGGGTTTTGCCATGTTGTTTAGGTTGTGTAGCATGAACATGAACATGGGCATGAGCATTTTTCTTTGGGGCTTGTTTCTTAGGAAACATAGCCTCAATTTTCTTCTTGTTAAACTCACAATCTTTCAAAACAACACTTAATGAGTCTAATCTTTCCTTAAGCATAGTAACTTCATTTGAATCAATTAGTGGGGCCTTACCTTTGCAAGAAATCTTATATTTTTCAAAATCATTTTTGGTAGTGGCCAAAGTGGAAACCAAATCATCTTTTTCCTTTGTAAGAGTAAAAACTTGAAGATTTAAAGATTCATTATCCTTTTTCATTTTAAGATACTTTTTCTTTAAGAAATCATAGTTTTGTGACAACTCAACAAAAGCCTCTTCTAACACATCCATAGAAAGTTCATTATCATGAGAAGGGGAAGATGTTACCTTGCTTGTGCCTTCATTAGCCATGAAGCACATGTTGGCGGTGTCTATTTCTTCCTCGGATTCGGTCTCCGAATCCCAAGTTGCCTTCATAGCCTTCTTCTTGTAAGGCTTCTTTGAAGTGGATGGCTTAGCTTTGTCCGGACACTCCGCAACAATGTGTCCGGGTTTTTGGCAATTGAAACAAGTGATTTTCCTTTCTTCTTTGCCTCCTTGCCATCTTCTTCTACCTTGGTACTTCGCCTTGTTGTACATCCTCCGGACATTCTTAACAAGGAGTGAGAGCTCCTCATCATCTTCTTCTTCATCGTCTTCATCGGAGTGTGTAGCTTGACTCTTGAAGGCGATAGTCTTCTTTTTGGAAGGAGCCATATCCTCCCTTGCTTTCCTTTCCATCTCATGGGTTTTGAGGTTCCCAATGAGACCTATAAGCTCCATCTCTTCATTGTCGTTGAGTTCCTTCAAGGTTGTTGCTTTAACTTCCCATGAAGGAGGAAGAGCCCGGATGATCTTCCTTACTCTTTGATCATTGTTGATATCTTCACCTAAAGAAGAGAGTCCATTAGTAATCTTGGTAAATCTTGTAACCATATCATCTATGATTTCATTTTCTTGCATGCTAAATGTTTCATATTGGGACCGAAGAAGGTCAATCTTAGCCTTCTTTACTTGTGAGGTCCCCTCATGTGTGACTATCAAGTGTGACCAAATCTCATATGCGGATTTGCAATGGATAACCCTAGCTATGTCATCATCATTTAGGGCTTGTAGGAGTGCATAATGAGCTTTGGCATTGGCATCGAATTCCTTAGTCTCTATTTCGGACCAAGTGGATTCGTCACCGGGGGTACACTAAAGGACTTAGTCACGACTTTTGCAACTCGGCTACCTAGAGATTGCAAAAACACGGTCATCTTAACCTTCCATATGGGAAAGTTAAGTCCATCAAACTTAGGAGGGGTTTTAATACCATCGGCCATTTTTACTATATGAGTATGAATGAAATGATTAGCAAATTAGGATCTTCTCTATGGTTGTTAAACCAAATCCTAGAGTCCAAGCTCTGATACCAATTGAAAAACACCTAGAGGGGGGGTGAATAGGTGTGATTGCTAATCTTAAAAATTTTAACTCTCTAAATGCGGAACCTAAAACAAGTGAGGCTCAACTTAGTACAATTCAACAAGTGTAGCCGAATTCCTCTTGCGAGGCTCTGGACTAAACTCCTCTTGATTCCCCTTGATATGGGTTGAGGCGCTATGTGAAGCTCTTGTTGGATGAGTACGGGATTGGCACACGCAAGTATGAAATGGATGATATGAAGAATGATGCAAACACAATGATATATGGCAAGAATTACAAGCAAGCAAATAGTAGCACAAGAGAATTAAACAATATCACAAGTATGCAATAGAAAGCAATAAGGAGCTATTGAAAAGTAAAGTAAGAATTAGACGCAAAGGCAATCGCAAACAAAGTGATTTGTTTCGAGGTTCGAGCCACCGCTCTACTCCCCGCCTTCACCTCCGTGAAGGGTTTCCACTATCCACCGAGGACGCCTTTACAATTTGGTCTACCGAAGATCGAGCACCGAGCTCCACCGAGTACAAAGGACCTCTACCGAAGAGGTTGCTCCACAAGGAAGGGATTACAAGAACAAAATGATCACAACAAGATCACTACACTTTTTTTCAAACTCTTTTACAAACACTCTCACTTCTATTACAACTTCACTATAGAATGAGTATAGGATTTTTGGCTCTATGAAGTGTAGTGAGAAAAACTTCAGTTGTAGAGTGATATTAGTAATCAAACACAACTGAAAAACAAGCTCAAAAAGAATTGGAATGAAAACTTTAAACTCTTTTCTTTTCTCTTTTGAAAACAACACAAACTTGAGGATTTTTCTTAGTGATATGCAAGAGAGACTTCTCCTCTATTTATAGGGTTAGAAAATAGGTTAAAAACAATTTCTTTACACCTAATTTGACATGCAAAAGCTCCCCAACAACTCTCCAAAAATCTATTAAAGCTGAAAACAAAAACAGTTTTTCAGAATAGCCCAAAGAGGAAAGAGCCGTTAGGCTATAGCAGGCTTGGTGGTCGACCGGTCCGGTCGACCGCAAGGCCAGCTGCAAAGAGCCGTTGGCTCTCGGTCGATCGGTCCGGTCGACCGTCCCAAAAGAGGAAACACAGTTTCCTTCTTCCGGTCGACCGGTCCGGTCGACCGAAAAAACCTGAGAGCAATTTGCTCTCCGTCGGTCGACCGGTCCGGTCGACCGACAGACATGCACAAACAGTGCATGTCCAGACACATCGCCGGTCGACCGGGCCGGTCGGCCGGAGTTGCCTGAAACAGAAAACTGGGCTTGTTTTGAGTTAGAAAAATTTTGAGAAATATTTTTAAAAATACATATAGCTAAGTATTATGCAGAAAATAGTTTATACACATGTTTTATACAAGATTTTCAAGATATAAAGCTTTTGGTACATGTATATATAAACTAAGGCATAAAACTTAGAAATAACCATTTTAAAACATAGGAAATATATGAAACAAGTGTGTGTGCAAATCCTAGAGCCAAATTTCATATACTCAAACTTTAACATTCTATTTCTTACAATGTTTCTAAGGACTTCAAGATCTTCAATAGGCTTCTTCATATAATCTTCAACACTTGTTCCTTGAGCCCAATTGGAGTTGACTTGAGTCCAAATCCTTGTATTTGTGAGAGAAGACTTCTAGAATGAATAGAAATCTGAAACACACTTAAACAACAATTGTTATTAGTACAAATAACTAATATGTTTTGTAATCATCAAAATACACTAATCATGGGTGATTGTAACCTTGGGCCAACAAATATATTCACAACAATTCTATTTCCGAATGAATGAGATATTCAAGTCGAAAGTTGGCCTAAAATAATGGCTAAATTGGATTAAAAAGAGTGTAAACTCTTTAGTCCAACATTGACAGTGGTATGCGAATGGATGTATCTGTTCGGCGAACGGACATATCTATTTGAACAGTTACTCCCATTCTGACCGAATTAGTGTGTTTGTTCGGGTCCAACCCATTTCAGCCAAATAGATGTGTCTGTTCAGAACGGTTACGCCCGTTCCAACTGAACAGATGTGTCTGTTTGGAATAGTTGTGGATATTACGATCTAACAGATGTGTCTACTCTAGAAGGTTTTATCCAAATTACTATTTAAATAGTGAAATTCCACTCCAAAATGAATCATCCAAAAAACTTAGAATAACAAAATCATAAGAATAAATGAGATCAAAAAAATTTTATTGAATTTCTTTTAGACTTATGTCTGAATTCTGGTTTTCTATCTATGTCTTTTTTCTATTTTCGTTCTTTGAATAAGTAGAAGGTTTAGGTCAACTTTGGTTCGACTGAACGTGATTTTGCAAAGTGTTGCGCAGAGTACGTAAAAGAGTATTGTATCTTGGGAGAGTAGCGTCCATTATCCCATATGCACCGTAGCAGGGGACATAATTGTCTTAAAGAAATTCACTTTATGCGTACCTAACTCTAAAATCTGATTTTATTATGTTACTCTGTCTGTTTATACTAACGTTAAGTGTTACAGGAATTATTGAATTCCAATATATTCTCTATCTATTTAAGCTAATGTTCTTATTGTAGGGATTATACTGAATAAAGTATCCGTGCTGAAATATTAATTTTGATAAATATTATTACTAGATAAATTATTGTTGAACTATTTATCTTACTGATCTGTATTAATACGAGACTGACTAAATACCAGTCTGATTGGTGTCTAAAGAAGGGATTTGAAAGATGGTTCTGTAATTAAGGAACGTTAAATTGAACGGAAAATCTCTCACATAATTTTTACCGACCTGACTTATTGAATATTTTGATCTTGATCTTGAATTGGATTGTCAAGTCTAACAGACAAGTGTCTGTGTTCAATTCCGCTTGCACCAGGTGACGGCCTATAATGCAGGGGAAAATTTGAAAATTGAAATTTTCGTTTAAATTTCTCTTATTCTCTTGGTGAGTTGTTGCTCAATATCACACACAAGAAGAACAAAATAGAAGCGAAATTTAGTCACATATTGAAAAAAGCGATAGATTAATACATGTTAAGTAAGATTGAACAAAAAGAAAGATTCCACTTGAGGTTTTTTTCATCTTTCAATTATATTAAGTTTTATGACTCTTAATCAACATCCATCAAAATTTAGTAAGCCTTTTATCATGAAAAATGGTATATCCCACGCAACACAATCAGTGATGACAAAACACACTTCAAATTAGCCTAATAAGAGGGTGATCGTACACTCGCAACTCTCCTCCTAAACCTTTGTCAACCGGAATATATAAATATCTACTTGTGTTAGGTTTCAAGTTGTCCATTTTCTATTTTTTTGGGGAAAAAAAATTTAAAGAAAATGCTCCACTCATGATTTATATTTTCCCAAATGAACTCTCCGTTCGACAATTGTGAGAATCGAACTCGAAACCTCTCTCCTAACGGTGAGAACTGTAATCGACAGGCTAACCCGCTTTCACCACAAATTGTACATTAGGTAGAGTTCAAGTTTGCTACCTCCACTTGATTGTAGATGTAACATGCCATGTTCCATTTTGGGAAAACACTCCCATCATGTTGTAACTCATTGCCACCCCTAAACTAGCATAATTAGCATCAACTTGAATCAATGCAACCATCCCTCGAGTCCCAAGCAACACTCCAAGCATTCTGCAGGCCATCTCAAAATGAGACAGGAGAAAATGTAAGCTTAGAAGAGTACAAAGACATCTCATGTGCTTGGAGAGCAACCTACTGGCCTCCTTAAAAACAAAAGTCATCACATTATTGTCTGTTGTCGGTGTTGTCCTTGCATCAGCCAAAGAGATAGTCACATCCTTAGAATATTAGAATTGATCGAGAGAACGGTCTTCTTAATTCAAAAGATTCTTCAAGTTAACATCGCACAATTTAAGAGAGAACATTAATATTAGAAACACAAAGGTATGATGTTTTTCAGAATGGACGTAAATGTAATAAGAATTTCAGTGTAAGTGTAAATATAATATAACAAAAAAAAAAAAAGTAAAAAGTAATGTTGCACTCATTAAGACTGGAATTGACCTCTGATAACTTAGATTTATACATTACCACTTTAGCTAAAACTCAAAAGTATTTTTATTCTACTAAAAATAATCTAAACGGAAGAGATTATATAAAAAAAAAAGTTATATAAAAAAAGTTACAAATTGTGCATATTTCATTATTTTATAAAATTCAGAGTGGACATCCGCCACACTGGACTGTGTGTGAGTCTGCCCATGATTAGAAACCCCATCTGCAGGGTTGAAACCGTGATCTGCGGCGTGGAGTCGTGAAATGCTCAATTTTCCAATGATTATATAAGTCAACTATGTAGGCTATCTAAAAATCATTAGAGAAAAGTCCTCAAACGCGGGCAGTACTTAAACGTGAATGTCGTGTTTCAACTAAAACGTGACTCTCGCGTCCATGGACAAATGCTCATTATGAGGGAAGAGGCTTTTTCTGAGATTTTGAGCTAAGAATTCTCAAACTAAAAGCTTCTTTCTTTTCAACCACAGAGGTTCAGAGAGAGAAAAAAGGAGAAATCAGTGGACTCTAAACACTTAGTGTGTTAAAAATAGAGTTTCTTTCTCATTACTTTTGAGAACACCCAAAAGAGAAGCTTGTCGTTCAACCGGTCAACAGAGAATAAGAATCAGTCTCCATCGTCACATCAAGAACCCAGGCTTAAACAAAAGAGATATCTAAATATTCTCCCCTCTTTATATTCAGAATTATTCCATTGTAATATTTCATCCACTCAAAAAAATTTACTTCGCATTTTTTCCGACCAAACAAAAGATGGTGACTCCGTTGTGGACTTGTTTCTCTACTGATGAGAATGTCGTGGCGCAAGCTAACGTCCAGCTCCTCGAGAGGACAGTGGAATCCCCCCTCGTTAAATTCAACTAAAGGAAGTTCAAGGCTCTGCTAGCTCCAAGATAATGCGGCAGTACCGCAAAGTCTCTTCGGGGACTCGCTCTCGAATCTCTTCGGAGATTTCTCCAAAAGTGGCTCGCACTTTTGCTCACAGCGCAAGCAGTGTCACTTCTAACGAAATTCAGAAAATCTCTCGTGCAGCCCACGCGGCCCGCATCAACGTCTCGGAGGATACCCGCAGGGCTAATGCATTGATACACGATCAAAGGGATGGTGAAGATCAATCCCACCATCACTCTCCTCTCCGAACTCTACAATTTCAGGTTGTCGAGGGTTCGCAATAATCCTTGAGACTCAACCGGAATGTTGAACTTCGACGAAGGCATCGTTCTCGTCGACAACAGATTAACAACTCTGCATACACAATTTGTTTTGCAGATACAGAATGCGAGGTTCAGACCCGCAATTCTCTGAAGCAACGCAGGTCCGCATTTCTGTTCCAGAATGCGAGACCCACATTCCTCAAACGCACGTTTCAGCGTCCAAATGCGAGACCCACTTCTGTCTGCTCCAAAACGTGAGACCCACGTTCTGCCTGAACCAGAATGCGACCCTCGCGTTTCTAGTACCAAACGCGAGGTCTGAGTTCTGAGGCAAACTCAACTAATGTTGGAGGTTTGCGTTTCAACACCACGTGAGGTTCGCGTTTCAACAAAGAAACACGAGGCTCACATTCAGAATGCCATGTCTTTAAGACATAAAGAGCCAAAAAAATCTCACCCCCATGGGTTTGAGGCTAGTTCCTCAGATGTCCCTACAACAGACCTGAGGGACTATCTGAGAAGGGAGAGGAGTGTCCATCAAATCACTCCTCAATATCACTGCAAGGGCTCATCTCAGCAGTATTTTCTGATTGCCATTGCGGCCTTCAGACAATTAAGCCTTTGATTTTTAGCCGATTGTCAGCGGCTTCAAACTCGGGCAAAAGATGACGATTTCAGAGGAAGAAATCATTCTCTGACGTCAAATATTCATAGGTGACTGCAAACATGGTGGGGCCAAGTTTTCACACCAGGCAAGTCCAAAGAGAAGCAATTGGCTGTCAGTTTAAAGGAGTCAGATATTAACTGATCTTTAGGTTTGAAGGATATTCTTATCAAACCTGAAGGGGTCTACTGTCACATTCGGACCCGTATGAGAACGATTGCCCTAGCCGACAACAGTTTGTTGGTCAGGGGAATTGAGGTGAATGATGAGCACTCTGCCATTATTGGATCCCAGTCTTCGAATTCTAGTTCGGAGACAACAACCTTTGCTTACATGGTGGGCACTACCGAAGATGTGGCCAAGCAATTTGAAGAGCAGGCCCGAGTCCAAAGAGAATAGTTTGATATGATTTGAGCTCAGCAGGAATTATCGACACCTTTAAGCAGTTGCTCTCACAACTGCTTAAGGAGAAAAAGAAACTAAAGGACAAAACTCCTTCCAAGAAGTTCAAAGGCAAAAAGAAGGAAGGGGAGAGCTTATCTTCTGCAAACACTGAGAGTGAAGAGCATTCTAACTCTGAATCCCCAAATCTTCGTCTGAAGAAAAGGATGACTCAGAAAATAGAAACAATCATTCCAAAAGTAAGAGTAAATTGGAGGAACGTCTTGAAGCCCTAGCAAACCGAAGCGATCTTTAAGACATGGGGACAATCTGGCCTTACCTAGCAGAATGGGATACGACTCTCTACCCTTCCAAGTTCAAGGCACCGACCCTTTATACTTTTGACGATAAAGGGCCGCTGAACCAACACATATACTACTTTAAGTCCAAAACTGGGGATGTAGTATTAAACGATGCTATTATGGCTCGTTTGTTCATTGGCACTCTGAAGGGGGTCGACTTTGAATGGTTCATAAAACTTTTCGCCGGCTCGATCAAGACATGGGCCGACCTTGAGAAGTTATTTTTGGCTCATTTCTTCGAAGATGATACAGAAATGTCAATGCCAACTCTCCTCACAGCCAAGCAAAAGAAAGGAGATCTATCAAGACTTTTGTCGAAAGATTTCAGAGCATGATACTCCACTGTCCTAGTGTTTTACATTGATTTTGTAAAAGGAAAATCTTACAAAAAGAGGTCGACGAGCTAAATTACAAGTAATTCTTTTGCAATAAAAAGATTACAAGTAAATCTCCTCTGAAATTCTGGAGAAGTGTGCCGAGAGGAGTTTGGTCAGCGCGCGACCAATGGGATTCCCTTCTCGCCTGGTTCGGGGATCGGAGAACAGAAGTTTGGTAGAACTCTCTTGTTACTTCTCAAACTGCCTCAACTTGGGAATTCCTTCTCCCCTGGTTCCGAAAATTCCTTGAAAGGGAGGAAGATCTTAGGGTATTAGCACCATGATTAGAGAAGCAGTTCTCTAAATTCTTGAAAACAAGAGAATAGGTCTCTGTTTAGCCGTCTCTCTCTGTTTTTCAGCCTCTCTCTGTCTGTGCGCGTGTGGTGGGCTATTTATAGGGAGAGCAGGGGTATAATTGTTTCTTAAAAATTTGAAAACAGATTGAGTCAATCTGTTTAAATCTGAAAAGTAGCCTTGCTGTGAGGCTAGAATCAGTTTCTGCGAAGCTAGGAATAGCAGGTAGCGTCAATCTCCTAATCTGTTTTTATTCTTTTCAAATAACTGAAAGATCTCCCCTGATCTTCTTATTTGTTTTAGGAGAGTCAAGAGATTATTGTAAACAACTGCCAAATTTGATCTCAGATTTGATCTCGATTAGATTTGATCTTGAATAGATTTGATCTCATCTGGAGATTTAATTGGTCAAAGGTGACCATAAAAGACCCGCAGCGGAGCTGCCGCGTCGAGCTCGCAGTAGAGCTGGAAGGAGCATCTGGCAAAGTCAAAAGAAAGCTCTCCAGTGGAGCTGGATAAACATTTGAGGCGAAGCTACCGAACATTCTTCTGCGCGGTTGCGTGTGGCTTCGAGCGAAGCTAACTCTCTGCGGAGTTAACTGAGCACTTCAGGCGAAGCTGTAAGTTAGCTCCCTGATAGAGCTTTGAACAACTTCAAGGCGAAGTTGGATAAACTTAGCCTCTCAGGTGAGGCTATCCCCTTGGACTTATGTCATGCTAAGTGTTGAGCTAACTTAGCATCTTAGATCTGCTTAGGTCTCCTTAAAGACAATCTGGGCTCACTGTCTACTTCACTAGATTAGTAGAGTCCAAGTCGTTGATTTGTCCCTCGGGGATGGGTACAAATTGGTCGTCAGTTTGTCTACCACTTGTCTTTTGTAAATGTCAACAAGTTAGATATTGTTCAGGCCAGTCAGGAATCTTGTCTTTTTAGAGTGTCAATAAGACCCTCTTCAAAGTTTTCAAAAGTCTGCAATGAAATGGTTCAGACTTCGAAATACTTTGAATTGCTTCGATTGATGGTATGTGAAGTATGAACGTCGTCATGGTGGTTGAGTTCATCTTCGCTTTCGATCCTGCTTCTGGATTGGAATAAAGTTCGTCGAGTAATCGTGTAGATTCGCGATTCTGGGTAGCTTCGCATCTGGGTGGCTTCGTGTTCAAGACTCCTGGAGTAGATTCGCTTCAAATTGGTCTTGGAACTTTGTTCCTTTCCTGAGGCCAACTACTTTTCGGCTAATTTCGAAAGGGTTGCTTCTTTTTCAAGGTTAGAATAACCTCTCTTGCATTAACGAGGAAGATTATTGCTTCTGCGCGCATTTTCGAGGGAGACTATTCCCTTTCTCAAGGCTCAGTACTTTAAACGCCTTAAATTTGCTCGTGCTTCCAAGCTTGAAGCAGCGGCGGTGTGGCCAGGCCATGAGGCCTATAAATAGGACACGTGAAGTCCTCCTCTTCAAGGAAACAGTCCATTCATGACATCTCCTGGTTGTTCAGAGAAGGATACTCAGATCTCTAAAATAGTAGGGTGCCCACTCTGGTCATTAACCGACCAAAAACTGGTGAGTCTCGGTCATCCAGAGACTTCACCAATGGACTAGTGACTTTAGGGAGTTTAATCTCCCTTAATTTAGCTTTATAAGCCACCTCAGGGATTGATTTTCCTTATTCTTCATTTTGTATCTGACTGATTTGCAGAGAAGGGTTCAGCCCTATTTTCCAGCTTCCCGACGAAGCTATCATTTTCACTTGATCAAAGAAAGATCATTTCATGCTTGCCTGTTAAGTTTGCCACATGGGCAAGAATTGAGACTTAGTCTCTTTAATGTTAAGCCAGTCTTGCCATATAGGTGGGATCAAGACTGCGTCCCTCTGGATCAGTCAGGCTTAGCCATATAGGCGAGGTTAGGACTTAGCTCTTTTTGACGCTCCTTCAGTATAACTGCCTTAGGAGGTGCTAAGACTTGGCTTATGCTGAGCTAGCTCATCATCACTGCGCAAGCGAGGCTATCCTCTGCTTAACTGAAATCAATCCTTAAATTACAACTGAATCGGATATAAATTGCTTCACCCCAAAGAATTTGCCTTAGCATATCATTTTTGCAGCTTTTTCTTTGATTTACTGCTAAATTGTTTCCAGTTTGCATTGCAGTGAACTGTGCTTGCTAGTCTTTCATCTTGATGAAAGAGACCAGAGACTTGCCTCTTGATTTTCAATTTGAAACTTTAACCATAAGCAGGAGGAACAAATTGGGGCAGCTGATGCGTGTTACCAAAAGAGGTTGGCAGTCGCTTATCCGAGATGATCCACTTCGAGATGGGGCTGGTAGTCGCTTATCCGAGATGATCCACTTCGGGCAAGCGGACGTTACCTGTAAAGTCTCGGATCCTTCCTTTACCAATTTTCATCAAAGAAGATCTGGCTTCCTAGTGGCAACCGGTCCTTTGTCCATTTTCATCAAAGAAGATCCGGCTTCTTGATGACAAAATCTGCCATTATGCGAAGGATTACGGCCTTGTGCAGGAGGAAAGCCTTTCGTGTCCAGTTGGTTTAGCTTATCAGCTTCGAAGTAGATAGGACAAATTGTGTACTTTTGGAGCAATGATTCTGCTGCATGAAAGACAACCTTGATGTAGTAGTATCAATGTATCTTCCCTTTTAAATCAATAAAAATTTGTTTTCTGCTTATCTGCTTTGTTTCCCTCCTTTTTGATCCGAGAACACCTGGAGTGGACTAGCTTTGGCAAGTCTTTTCCTTAGGAGGAAATGAGAACTCTCAGCTGAGCTAAACTTCCGACAAAGCTGAAGACAGATTTTCAATTAAGTCAAGAGCCAGTTTATGGCGATGCTAGCACGGAATTTTCGCGAAGCTAGAAATGTGCTTTTAGCGGAGCTGAGGCACGTTTCTCAACGAAGTTATTCAAGCGTCATGCTAAGTCGACACTGGACTCACGGCAGAGTTAGCCCTTAGCGGGGCTGAAGTAGCGCTTCTTGGGAAGGCGCTTTAGGTGCTGTTTTAAATTAATTTGAAATGACTGCCTGCGCTCCTTTCGAGGAGGCGACATTTAGGCAATCATCAGCCTATAAAAGCCTGATCGGGCTGAAAGAGAAGGCACCATTTCTCTTTGAATTTTCAGAGAACTGTAAATCTTTTCTTCTTCTTTCTCCTACATTTGAAATTTTAAGAACTTCTTCAGTTCTCCAATGGCTCCCAAAAGACGAGCAGGAAAAGAGGTAGCAACCTCTACGACGGAGGGTCCTTCTCCTCTTTCAGTCATCGAACGACCTATCGCAGGTAGGGATTGTTGGACGCGGAAAAGGGGCTGGAGTAAAATTTCCTTGAATCAGATGAAAAATTACAGCCGGCTAAATCTTCCGGTTACAAGGGAGGGAGAATATTGAATCTTGAATTCCCCCTTTGTTTAGTGCTGGGTTCTTCGTGTGGCGGTGGAGAGTGAATCTTTTTCTCTGTTGACCAGATGACCGTTCTGGACCGTCGAGGGATCTTCTCCTTGGCAGGTAGAGGGAGTAACTCAGCTCCGTCTACCAAAACTCTAGAAGAGGAGGTAGGCGAAGAGCGGCTAGTACTCAGTAAGCTCGCTGAAGAGTCTTTTCTCTCTCTCTGTTGATGATCTCCTTTTTTCCTTCTCCAAAATCCTCTCCCCTTCAATAGTGACGGGACTATTTATAGGGTTTTTAGGGGGTGATCGTGCCCCCTAAAAGTGCTCCACGATGAGGGCCAACTTCCCCGCTACATGGGCGGTGGATGCCGCCATAATCGGGGTGGTTACAACCAAGGTGGGGGCACCTTGTTGCTGAGACGCGGGCGTTGAGCCAACGCGCCTTGATGCGGAGACGCGGGCGTTGAGCCAACGCGCCTTGATGCGGAGACGCGGGCGTTGAGCCAACGCGCCTTGATGCTGAGACGCGGGCGTTGAGCCAACGCGCCTTGATCTTGAATCTCTGCGTTTTGGTGGCTTGTCTTTGTGATTTTTAGACAGCCTACAGAACCCCCTCCAAAGTTTTCGACATTCCGCAATTAACTGGGACGGATTTCGAAATACTTTGGACTCTAGCTGAGTTCGCCTTCATGACTAGACTGTTGATGCTCTGGGTTTAATCTTATCTGGAGTTGGTCTTCGTGAGTGTACTGTTGAACTCTTTGAAGCCCCCAGAGTTGATCATGTTGAGTGTCTAGATGCACAGTCTAAACCTCCCCGATTGCTTTTAGTCTGTCACTGGCGCGCTTTAAGCCAGGAGTGGTTGGTCGTCTGCTTGCGTCAGTGTACTGTTGAACTGATTTTGCAGAGGCAGGAGGCCAAACGCAGGTTCTTTTTCAGAAAGCAGAGATGGTACTGCTGTAAAGGCGCGATTTCTGTAACGTGCGTCCTTTGGCAATGGAGACGCGACTGATCTTCATAAGGCAGACGCGATATTTGGCCAGACTGGAAGGACGCGAATTTCTTAGAGAGACGCGACCTTCCGAATGCATTCATGGAGAGGCTGACGTGGCATGTCCATCAAGGAGGTGCGTTCTTTGGGCGCGAATTCTGTGCCATGTCATGATTACGCCGCCAGCTGGCCTAGGGAACCGGCGAAATTTCGCCTTTTGGCGCGCGGATTTCCTGGTTCATTAAATGAACTGCTCCACGTGTCGACTGCTGACTCGTGGCGGGGTTGCGACGCATGATCTTCTCCGTTCAGAAACGATTTGTTACACGCGTCAAGCGGCGACTCGCTGCAGCGTCTACCGGGCCACACGCCGCGTATCTTCGCGAATCCCTGTGCCTATAAAAGGCAACAGTTGGAGAGATGCATCTTCTTCTCCGAACGCACTCGCTGAGAAAAAGAATTTCCTTCTCTGTTCATCTTCGAACTTGTTCATCTCCTTGCTCAGATTTCTGAACATCAATGGCACCCAAGACTAAGCCAACTGCATCGTCCTCAAAGGCGACCGTCGCCGAGGCCGAGAGGGGCGCTTCCTCCGCGCAAGAGGCTGTTTTCCGAGGTAAAATGCCTCTTCGGCGTGAGTTTCGCCATTAACACAAGTTCATAGAACCCTAAGAACCATTAACACAAAATCGTGTTTGATTCTCGGACGCAGTCCTTGAGATGATAACCGGGGCGCGGGTTTGATGATCCGACGCCAGTGAGCTCTGCACTTCGGATCCTTCACTTAGAATATTTCTAATTGTGAAGGTCTCTGGACGCGGTTTGCAGAACGCGGATTTGATCCTTGCGTTCTGTGCCGCGTTTTGGTGCCATCAGGCGCCGATTTTGATGAATTTGGCGTCTGAGTCCAAGTACTTAGAATTTCACAAGTCTTGGTTTGCAAAACGCGGATTTGATCCTTGCGTTCTGTGTCTTCAGCCGCCGATTTTGATGAATTTGGCGTCTGAATCCAAGTACTTAGGATTTTTATAAGTCTTGGTTTGCAGAACGCGGATTTGCAGGTCTGGACGCGGATTTAGACAATTCCTGCGTCTAGGATCTCTTCTGCGTTTGGACGCAGATTCGCAGGTCTGGACGTGGATTTAGACAATTCCTGCGTCCAATATCTCTTCTGCGTCTAGGTTTTGAACACTTAGCATTTTTCCTTGCTTTTGGTAAAGTATCTGACTAAGTGTCCTTTTCTTTTGCAGTGCGACATATTCCTGGCTCGCTCGCCAAGATACGCCAGTTTGGTCATGTAGGAGGCGCCGACCGGGGCTTGACCTTCGTGCAAAGAATGAGTGTCCAGTGACTGCTGACCAGTCGCCAGATCGCAGGGAGAGGCTCTCCAATGTTGACAGGAGAACCTTCCGGGCGCTTATGACCGATGCCGCATTCAAAACGGATGATGGCGTCAGGCTGGAGAAGCCTGCCTTCTTCTTCGGGGATCACGTCCATGAAGACGGCCGTCGCGTGTCTGAAGGAATTTACAAATGGCTCCGTCAGATAAAGGGCGGAAGATTCTTTCTTCCGGATATGGAGAGGATGTTCCCGATGTCCTACTTCCAGCACATGTCCGTCCCTCGGAAGATGGAATGGGATGTTTCCCAATATGTCCCTGAGATCACGCTCGGTGCCTTGAGCTTCCAGAAGGTATACCGCTATGATAGTCATGACAGGTCGGTTCTCGGCCTGTTCCCCGCGTCGCGTAAGTCTGAGGTTCCGGTTGGGGAGATACCTCAGCTTGGCGCTACCTTCCTTAATGCGTTCATGGAGGCGGAAGGTGACTATCCTATCGAGTTCCGTGCGTATGGGTGGGTCCATTCTTCAGGGAATTCTTGGTGGGGCAGGATGGTGGGTTTCGTCCTTATCGAACTTAAGGAGCTGCTAGAGCGTGTGGGATTGTACCCAGCAATCAGGGCCGTGCAGTGGGGTATCCCAATGAGCTCTCATAACTTCTTTGGGATCCTGGAGCGCTATAACCCACTGGCGGGGACATTCTTCACCCCGGTTGGAGAGATGGGCCTTGCACTGCACGAGTTGCATGAGGTCTCGGGACTAGCGTCAGGGGACATTCCTTATGAGGAATATGTCCCTACCACTAAGGAACTCCACTTCTTGAAAGAAGAATTTCCTCTGGTGTACGAGACCTACTGGGAGGTGATGTGCCACTTCCACATCTGCGGTCAAACAACTGCCTGGAGGTCAGCAGGGGTCAAGCAGTTGTCCTGGGCTTGTTATCTGTTCAACAATGTCCACAAGAAAGACCTCCCGATAATCCGACTGGCTCCCAGTTCCGACAGGGAGATCGAAGACAGGATCGACGCGGCTCCGGACAGCTTTTACACCACGGAGTCGAATGAGGACGGTTTCGACCCCGACCTGGTTTTTGAAAGCTTCCACCATCAAGCCCGGACCCCTATCTCTGATCGAGCACTGTTGGCGGGCTTCTTGATGTTGTGGCTGAAGAGATGTGTGGTGCTCACGCTGCCACATGAAGTTATTATTGCAGATGTGGTATACCCGGCGGTGCTCCTGGCTCATGGCAGCCCCATATCCCTTCTTCCGGCCGTAGCGGCTGGCATTCAGAGCGGGCTGCGGGCGTTAACCAAAAGTTTCTGCGAACCCCCGAAGACTGTTGATTCCCATGGAAAGCCATATGTTGACTCAGAAGGGAATCCAATGGTGAAGCGTCCCAACCCTCGGATCGAGCTGCCTTACACGTACCTCATGGCTTGGTATGTGATGCACTGCCCTTCCTTGATGACGGCGGCGCGTGGGGGTGTGGGTCATGTCCCATTTGTGCAGCGGCTGGAACGTTCGGAATGGTGTGACGCCTACATCTATTATGTTCGGAAGCGTCTATCAATCGCCACGAATTACCAGCTCAATCGCTGCTCTCCAGAGATTCCTGGTGTAGCTTTCGGGGAGCTGTTCGCTGATGTCGCTGGCCGGGATGGCTTCTCGCAACTGTCTGCGGGACTCTTCTGGTGGTTGATCAACATTCGGCCAGGATATGTGCTGTTCCGGCAAGGGACTTCATGCACTATTGAGCCGTATATGCCGAGTCGCTTCGCCCGACAGTTCGGCTACGATCAACTCTACGTCGGCAATCCCAATACTCAACTTGCCTTCGAAGGCAATCTGTTTGAAGGTGCTCGGGCCTGGTACTACAGTGTGGCCGGAGGGACGGGAGCAACATTCCGTCTACCTATCGAGGGGCCCAAGTGCCGTACGAGCTTCAGTTTCTGCACTTGGTACTCCCAAGCCATCCAGACACCAGATTTTGTTCCGGAGTTCTCATGCATTGAGAGCATCAATGCAGATCTCGAGGCGAGGTCGGAGTCTGGTAAACAGACAAAACTCATCAACCAGTACCTGAAGGCTCAGAAGGAGGTCGGGAGACGATCGAGGAGGGAGCCCCCAGTAGTGAGGGCAGAGCCACGAGCGACAAGGGCGGAGCCACCAGCCACGAGGGAGGAGCCGCGGGCAAGGAGGTCTAAGCAGGTGGCGAGCAAGCGTCGTCGACGCTCTGCTTCTATTGCTGAGCCTGCCCCAAAGAAGGCTCGGAGGGACTTAACGGCTGAAGTCTCTCAATCCGGAGACATCTCTGCTGGAGTTGAGGCTCCTCCTGAAGACGTCCCTGTTAGAGTTGAGGAACCGCCAGAAGATGAAGATTTCCCAGCTTGGTCCGTGCTCCTAGGTCGCGCAGCAAGACTGTGGAGGAAGGGGAGCTTGTTGACGAGTCCACCGCCGCCGAAGAGGACGAGTCACTGGAGGTCGACATAATGACTGGAGGGGATGTTGAGATTGCAGGCATCTCAGCTCAACCCGAGCCTTCTTCTGCTCATGAAGGGAGAGACGAGGCACAGCAGCCGGGGTCTCCTAGCGTCTTCATTTCCAGTCCTAGGGCAGTCGACCCTAGTCCTACTACTGGGGTAATTGGAGGTAAGGCTCCTGTTGCGGAGCTTCCTCGCGTTGCGCTGTCGTCTTCTTCGTTATCAGGGGAAAGCGCCTTTGAAGACGAGGTCGACTATGGCGATGAACCCGCTCTTCCTGATCAGAGCAAATTCTTCCACATCTCGGAGGAGGAACAATATGAGGGTGAGCCATCGACTGTATCACCGCTAGCGATTATCCCTGCTGAAGGTACTCTTTCCATCTTCTGTCCTAATTTCTCTTTACATATTTGAAGAGGATGTTCTAACATTCTTCTCTTATGTTGCAGGGTCGGCCGAAGATGCTGAGGCTACAACCTCCTCGCATATTGAGGAGATGGTGATATAGTTGACCCGGCCCAAGGGGATTGAGGTCTCAGCTGCTGAGATACCCTCAAAGGGGGCAGCTGTTGAAACTGGGGAGCCTTCCACTCTGCCAGAAGAGGAAGCAACCACTGAGGCTGAGGAGGCTCTCACTCTGCCGGGCGAGGAGGTTACTGCTGAAGCCGGGGAGAATTCTACCCCGCAGGATTCGACACCTCTGGACCTCCAACTTGGTAAGGCAGCTCTGACGTTTTAAATGTTTCGCTTTTCCATCATTGTGGCTGACGCTGCGATAACTTGCAGAGAGGACTGAGGGGGCTCAGGTGGAGAGTCCGATGGTTGGTACCCTTCCAGAAGGCCATACAGCTCAAGTCTCGGTGGAGGTTTCTGAGGAGGTTGTGCTTACTACTCCCTCATTGGTCGTGGAGGCTCCTGCAGAGGTAGTACCTCCGGAAGCGTCAGCGGCCAGTCCAGCTCTTGCCGTATCGACGGCCAGCACGGCTCTGGTGCGAGAGGATCCGCTCTATATCCCTTATCCCGTGACAGAAAAGGGGTCGGGAAGCTTCCTAGGTGGTGAAGACATGGGGGAACTGGCACGTCAGATGGTGCAACAATTCTTCGCTTCGATGGGATCATGTATTGATCTCATCTTACGTGGAAACAGCACCTTTCAGTTTGCCCAGACGCTTCTTAAAAATCTGGCTGTGAATGTCGAATTAACCGGAGGCCCCTCACTTGCCAAGGCGTGTCTGCGGGTGGTGGAGCAACTGGGAGACGGCCTGCAGGAGCTGGAGTCTTTGGAAGATGCTGGCTCTTTTGGTGAGGCCCAGGCCACCTTGACCAGGCTCCTAGCTGCTCAAGAGCGAGAGCGACAGGAGGCGGAGGCACAAATCGCTGCAGAGATTCGCAGCCTCGAATATTCCCAGGCTGAATGTCAGAAACTAGCTGACGATTCAAGGGAATCCGAGCTTACCGTGCAGAGCACAGAGCAAGTCATCATCAGGGCTCGGGACACCATTGCCAGGGCAGAGGCTGTGCTTGCGCTCAATGAGGAGAAGCTTGTTACCCTCAAGAAGGAGCTAGAGGAGCAACGGGCTGCTAAGGCGCGAGCTGAAGAGAGTCTGTCTCTACATTCTTCCAGGGTGGAGTCTCTGCGAACGCAGCTGGCCGCAAGAAATTTCTTATCCGAAGCGGAGCTGCGGAACCAGGCCATTATGGAAGCTGAAAGGGCACGCCAACACGAGATTCACCGCCTTAGGGAACAAATCCGTTCCTTGGCGAACCAGGACATTTAGCCTTCTTTTCTTTTTCTTTTTGTAAAGAAAAGGACACTCAATTTATCAAGAGTGTTTTGTATCCACTTTTATCATTCTTTTGATATAAAAGTTTCGAAGTTTTTGGCTCCACCTTCTTTGCTTAGCTGCGGATGAACCCAACTTCTTGATCACTGGCTGTGAATACTAAACTTAGATAGGACTAAGTTCTTTTAATGAGACGCGGCGTCAGTCCACCTGAACTTAGATTTCACTAAGTCCTTTTGATGAGACGCAGCGTCAATCACAGAGTGAGACGCGGTCATCATTCACTAGGAACTTAGATTTCACTAAGTTCTTTTGATGAGACGCGGCGTCAATCACAGATTGATACGCGGTCTTCTTGATGAGACGCAGCGTCAATCAAAAGATGAGACGCGGTATTGATCCATAAAGTGAGACGCGGCCGTCAGTCCATGGAGTGAGACGCAGCGTCAATCTCAAGGTGAGACGCGGCTCTGAATAACGCAAATATGTTTTGCGCAGATCGGGCAGGCGTAAGAGACGCAGCCTTGTCTGCTGAAGGGACGCGGCTTTCCCATCTGCGTTTAATGCAACCTGACTTAAAAGATTTTAGGAGATCTTTGAACGTCAAGTCTTCGCTGTCGATTGGGATTCTGGGTCGTTCGTTGCTTCCCAAGGCAGTTATCCACGCGTCGGCCTCTCAATAGATTTAGGCGTTAATGCTCTTGCATGCAGAACCGACGCTGGCGGTTGAAAAACCGGCGCACTTCGACGGTTTCCAAAGCAGCGTTCCACGCGTCCGTTTTTGATTGGGCTTTGACAGTCGTGCGCGACGGTTCCGATTGACGCACCATTAATGGCAGTTGTTGAGAATTGCCTATAAATAGGGTGTGCCTGTTTGACACGGAGAGGGGTTGGCTGGCGTAACGTTTCCTGGAATCAGATGGAAAAGATTACAGCCGGCTTAATCTTCCGGTTACAAGGGAGGGAGGATGTCTGAATCTTCCCTTTGTTTAAGGCTGGGTTCTTCGTGTGGCGATGGAGAGTGAATCTTGTTCTCCGTTGACCAGATGACCGTCCTGGACTGTCGGGGGTCTTCTCTTCGGTCGGTAGAAAGAGTAACTCAGCTCAGTCTACCAAAACTCTCAAAGAGGAGGTAGGCGAAGAGCGGCTAGTACTCAGTAAGCTCGCTGAAGAGTCTCCTCTCTCTCTGTCGTTGATCTCTCCTTTGATTGTCGTCCTTTTTCCTTCTCGTCGTCAATCGTCCCCTCCTTCAATAGTGACGGGACTATTTATAGGGTTTTTAGGGGGTGATTGTGCCCCCTGAAAACGCTCCACAATGAGGGGCCACTTCCTGCTACATGTGCGGTGACTGGCCCCTTATTTCGGGTAGTTGCAACTGAGACGCGGGCTTCGGGCCGACGCGCCTTGTTGCTGAGACGCGGGCTTCGGGCCGACGCGCCTTGTTGCCGAGACGCGGGCTTCGGGCCGACGCGCCTTGTTGCCGAGACGCGGGGCTTCGGGCCGACGCGCCTTGCTGCTGAGACGCGGGCTTCGGGCCGACGCGCCTTGTTGCTGAGACGCGGGCTTCGGGCCGACGCGCCTTGTTGCCGAGACGCGGGCTTCGGGCCGACGCGCCTTGTTGCTGGAACTCTGCTTTCTTAGTAGCTTGTCTGTTGGATATTTTTAGACAGCCTACAGAACCCCCTCCAAAGTTTTCGACATTCCGCAGTTAAATGGGACGGATTTCGGAATACTTTGGATTTTAGCCGCGTTCGCCTTTATGATTGGACTATTAATGCTCCGGGTTTGATCTTATCTGGAGTTGGCCTTTTGAGTGTACTGTTGAACTCTTTGAAGCTCCCAGAGTCGATCATGTTGAGTGTTTAGATGCACAGTCTAAACCTCTCCGATTGCTTTTAGTCTGTCATTGGCGCGCTTTAAGCCAGGAGTGGTTGGTCGTCTGCTTGCGTCAGTGTACTGTTGAACTGATTTTGCAGAAGCAGGAGGCCAAACGCAGGTTCTTTTTCAAAAAGCAGAGATGGTACTGCTGTAAAGGCGCGATTTCTGTAATCGTGCGTCCTTTGGCACTGGAGACGCGACTGATTTTCAGAAGGTAGACGCGATATTTGGCCAGACTGAAAGGACGCGAATTTCTTAGAGAGACGCGACCTTCCAAATGCATTCATGGAGAGGCTGACGTGGCATGTCCATCGAGGAGGTGCGTTCTTTGGGCGCGAATTCTGTGCCATGTCATGATTACGCCGCCAGCTGGCCTAGGGAACAGGCGAAATTTCTGTTGGCCCAAAGGCCATCACCCTAGTTTTGATGATGATCAACTCATGAAGTTATATTTACTAATAATCTTGTGTTTAATTAGTGACAGATTCCTTATCAAGATCTTAGTAGGTGTGGAGCTTCAACAAAGGATTTAAAGACAAGTTGGAAGCTAGCACCGGTTGATTCACGAGCCTATGCAACAAGTACACATCTAGAGATGAGCTCGGTGGATTACTTTTGGACCAAGTCAAGAAGATGAGAAGCCTTCAAGGGAAGACTTCAAGAAGTTGAAGACTTGTGTCTAGGTATAAGATTTTGTTTTGTTTTAGTTAAAATGTAAAGGATAGAATAGTTGGTGGATTGCTCAAGTTCATATCACACACACACTCTTGATTTATATGTGTTTTCATAAAAGATTTTTAGTTCTAGAAAAATACCGTTTTGGTTTTTGGTGTTTCAAATATACATGTGTTTTTAACCAAAACCATTTTAGAACTCTCGACACTCTTTTAGTCTTTTAGTCATAACTTTTGATTCTCTTATTCAATTAACATGATTTAAATTGCATTTTAAAGATGACTTTCAGAGCTACATTTAATATTCAATAATCGTTTTCTGATTTAAATGTTAAGAATGTCAAATATTGGGTTGAAGTCTGAAAAATAGTTTACAGTTTCTGATTTGATACCTTTTAGTATTTTATTGATAACTTTCAAATCCGAATTGATATTGATTTGATTTAAGTTGCATTAGAAAGAAGACTTCAATATCTACAAATTCATCCTATATACTTATTCCCAAATTCGAACGTTTTAGACCTCAAAACTGTGCTCCAAGTTAACCCATTGCACAGAGGTCGGTCGACCGGGCCGGTCGACCGACGTGCACAAAACTGTGCACGTTTTGTGCGGTCGACCGGGCCGGTCGACCGGAACTGAGAGCAGTGCTCTCTGTTCTTCCCGGTCGACCGGGCCAGTCGACCGGAGGCTGTAACGGTCAGATTTTTGACCGTTACCGGTCGACCGGCCGGTCGACCGGCAGCTCTGACAGACCCCAACGGTCAGATTTTTCTGACCTCTATAAAAGGGGGTTTTGTCATTGTTTTGAGCCAAGATTTTTGGAGACCTTAGAGCTAGTTTTTCCCAGTCTTTCTGAAGGGTTTTTCTCCACAAAATTAGAGTCAATACTTCCAATTAAAAGGAGAGTTTTATCAAAGAGTGTAAAAGAGATTTTCTTGTGTTTTTCACCAAAGATTCTTTCCTTGCTTTCTCACACAAACACTTGAGCATCCATTGAGCTATTCATTCTATAGGAGTGTTATTGTGAGAGGATTTTAGGTGATCAAGAGTTGTGATCACCAAAGTTCATCTTTGTTCTTTGAGAAGGCGGACGGTTGTGTTCGCGGTTTGTTTCGGGTCCTAGTGAGGACTTGGTGTTGTTGGGTCCTAGTGAGGACTTGTAGCTTGAGGTGCGGCCTCGACGAGCCGGTGGGCTTGTGGTGTGTAAGGGACTTGGGAGTCCGAGGGCTTGTAGGTGTTGCGGCACCAAGGAGAGATCCGGTTGGATCGTGCATAGTGGAAATCCTTCGTGTGTCGAAGGCGGGGATGTAGAGCAAGTGTGCTCGAACCTCGAAACAAACCCTTTGTGTTTGCGATTGCTCACTCTTGCTCTCTTTCTCTCTTTGTCTCTTTTATATCTTGTATTACTTTCATTGTCTTTACTTTACATGCTTGATATACCCTTGTGCTTAAATTGCTATACTTGCTTGGGATTGTTGTTAACACTAGTATTCAACCAAGAGAGCCAACGCGGCACCTCAACCCATTCAAGGGGAATCTAGAGGAGCTTGTCCAGAGCCTCGCAAGGGGAATTCGGCAACACTCTTGTGTTATACATAAGTGTTCAATTAAAAGAAGTTTAATTTGGTCAACTTAGTTTTAATTCCGCATTATTTGTTCATAAGTGACCATTAGATTAGCATCACCTATTCACCCCCCCTCTAGGTGATCTTACAATTGGTATCAGAGCTAGTGCTCTTGATTTGGGTCTAACAACCTAAGAGTTAAAGATCCTCCTTTAGGCTAATCACAATATTTTTGTACACACACACCTCACCATGGACTTCATGTCACCACCCACCTTTGATATTCTTAACATCCAAATTTGGAAGGTTAAGATGTCATTGTACCTCAAGGCCTTAGGATTTCATGTTTATCTTGCCATATCTAATAATGCATATTGCTTAAATGGTAAGAATTTTGAGGCTAATGCAAAAGCCCTTCATGCTATCAAGTCAACCCTAAATGATGATTATTTATCTAGGGTATCTAACGTTGACTCGGCTTTTGTAGCTTGGAACATCATCACCTCCCTTGGCGAAAAGGATCTATATTATGCCGGGAGTGATTCGGACGTTGGAAGCAACACCTCCAACGCATGCTTTATGGTCCAAGGGGATGACCCCCTTGAGGTAAATTCCGAATCTGATGATGAGGACATGTCATATGATGAGCTATCTACTTTTTGTCATCTATTGCTTGAGAAATATGACATGATTAGAAAAGAAAATAAAAATTTGAAAAAGAACATTGCTTGCATGCATAAAGAACATGACTCATTTAGAGATAACATTGCATGCTTAGAAAAAGATAATAAAAGTTGGAAAAAGAAATTTGATTGCATGCTTAAAGAAAATGATTCTTTTAGATCTAAGATTGCATGCTTAGAAAAAGAAAATGAAGATTTGAAAAATGAGAATATTTCCTTAATGTCTAAATTGAATGTTTTATGTGAAGGAAATATGATTTTGAAAAATAAGATTGATTTGGTGGAAAACAAAAGGAAGATGTTTTTCAAGAAAATAAATCTTTGAAAAGAAAAATTTGTGAAAAAGAAAAAGATTTTGTTTCACAAAAGAAAAAGAAAAATGATCATATATCTCATCATGCTTTACATGCCACCACTAATGAGATTGAAAATTTGAAAAATAAAATTGATAATTTGAGCTCTAATTTGAGCTCATGTGCATTCAATCATACTAGATTGGAATCCTTGTTTCAAAAGAAACAAGTTCCTCATACTCTTGCACATACACATCATGCTCATGCTTATGTTGCACAACATGATCACACTCCTACACATAAGCATACTAAGGTGTACGTTTGTACACATTGTGGCCGCAAAGGCCATTTAAGAAAATATTGTTATGATAGATTAGGTCATTTCAATTTTGCCAAGAATAAGAATTTTTGGGTGCCTTACAACAAGACTAACCTCAAAGGACCAAGAAAATATGGGTACCAAAACCCCCACCCTTTGATTTTGATGTAGGTGAGGGCTCTCACAAAACGTGAGAGATTTGGTGCCTTGATGGTGGGTGCAATTGAACTAAAATGACACATACTTGGAGCACCGCTATCAAGGAATTTTGGTGGATCAACCACCATGCTAGGAGCTTTGGAGTTGGTAACAATTTCTAAACTCCTATTTTATTTATGTACATGCTTTTATTTTCATAATATCATTCATAGCATGTTCATGTTTTAAGATTTTGTGTGCTTTATGTGGTAGTTACATGCTTAGATGTAGATTTGTCAAACTTGTATGTATACATATACAAATAGTGAACTACAATTGATTCTTAAATATTTGGACTTCATGCTCACTTGTATCCACTTTATGTATTTGTATAGACTAGTTTTGATGATTCTCCTTTATACATGTTTTGCCAATTTTTATGATTTACTTCATGTATATGCATGTTTAATTCAAATCTAGTAAATATACATGTAAACCCGTGAGTCTCTAGCTTTCATGCAAATATTTGATAGACTCTTTTACAATTTTGGGATATGTATGTGTATTGTTAGATTTGTATAATTCATACATATACCATGAAGATTGTAGTTTTTAATAAAAATGATTTTGTTTTGATAACAATGATTTCTATGTGATTTGAGCTTCAATGACAACTTTCATGAAAATGCTATTTACATAACCTTTGAACACTCATCTTTTATTCAAAAATATATTTATGAGCTTTATGGACTATGAGTGCTTGGATTTTTATGTACTTAGTCTCATTCATGAAAAACATATGATTTGACATATTTGAAGGATCTTTAACTAGTTTTCAAAAACAATTTATACTAGTTATGTATTCTTCAAATAGTTTTTGAGATTGTCACATGATTCAATTTTTCTTAAAATTTAATGCTTCATGATTTGAATATTAGTTTATATGTTAGTTTTTGTCAACACTAGGATTTATACTTGAACATATCATGGGCCTCAAAAAGATCTAATAGTAAGTGTGCTTAAATGCTTATTTGAACCCTTGAAATGTACTTGTATTGCTTAGTTTTGATGATTCATACATATTTAAACTTATGTTCACCTTTTGGATTTGATTTATGATCATGTGCCTTTTATTTCATGTATATGTGTATTTTGCCAAACCTTAAAATATACATGTATAACTCTTGAGTCTTTTGCCTTCAATGCAAATCCATTCATATAGACTCACTTGAGTTTAAGAGATATGTATGTATATTTCATGTATTGTCAAAACATACATATATCTTGACATATAGATTTTGTTTTCAATGATTTAATAAAAAAATGTGAGATGATTTTGATGTTTATGATTTTCTAAGGAATATTGTACCTTATTGCCATTTTCATGATGACATGTTTCACATAACATTAGTACACTCACTTCTTTTGAAACTATTTGGACTTTATAGATTAGAGTGTTTGAGTGTTTTGTGTTTCATTGCTATTTCATGAAAATCCTTAGATTTATTCCTTGATAGAAGGATTTCGTACTAGTTGTTAAACACTCTCATTTAACTAGTTCGAATTCTTCATGTGTTGTTAATGCTAAGCTTAATTCAAATCTTATTTTTTCAAGCTTATGCATTAGATTTTAAAATGGTATCAATATTTTTACTTGATATCAAAGAGAAAATTCAAAATTTGTTTTGATAAAATAGAATTAATGATTTTGTTTTGATGAGAAAAATTCAAAATTTTTGATTTGTATCGCCCCTCCTTGACTTCTTTATTTTTGACAAAAAGGGGGAGAAAATTTGTTTGATGTATTTTACTTTGAACCCTTTGTTGATGATTGACAAAAAGGGGGAGAAGAATTTGAGATTTTATATGCATGTCTTCCTTGTGTAAGGGGGAGAAGATTTTATGTTCATGTATATATGTTGTGGTTTGCAAATAATAGGAGAAAAAGATTTGATTTTGTGTTATCTCCATTCATTTGCATACATGTCATGTGCTTCATTGTCATATCTTTATCATTTATTTGGTATGCATGAGTTAAGGGGGAGCTTCTTTGAAGCTTTACTTTAATCCATGCATATATAACTTCATGAGTTTTGTCATCATCAAAAAGGGGAGATTGTTGGCCCAAAGGCCATCACCCTAGTTTTGATGATGATCAACTCATGAAGTTATATTTACTAATAATCTTGTGTTTAATTAGTGACAGATTCCTTATCAAGATCTTAGTAGGTGTGGAGCTTCAACAAAGGATTTAAAGACAAGTTGGAAGCTAGCACCGGTTGATTCACGAGCCTATGCAACAAGTACACATCTAGAGATGAGCTCGGTGGATTACTTTTGGACCAAGTCAAGAAGATGAGAAGCCTTCAAGGGAAGACTTCAAGAAGTTGAAGACTTGTGTCTAGGTATAAGATTTTGTTTTGTTTTAGTTAAAATGTAAAGGATAGAATAGTTGGTGGATTGCTCAAGTTCATATCACACACACACTCTTGATTTATATGTGTTTTCATAAAAGATTTTTAGTTCTAGAAAAATACCGTTTTGGTTTTTGGTGTTTCAAATATACATGTGTTTTTAACCAAAACCATTTTAGAACTCTCGACACTCTTTTAGTCTTTTAGTCATAACTTTTGATTCTCTTATTCAATTAACATGATTTAAATTGCATTTTAAAGATGACTTTCAGAGCTACATTTAATATTCAATAATCGTTTTCTGATTTAAATGTTAAGAATGTCAAATATTGGGTTGAAGTCTGAAAAACAGTTTACAGTTTCTGATTTGATACCTTTTAGTATTTTAT
The DNA here is from genome assembly GCA_038442645.1 of Agave tequilana. Lineage (NCBI taxonomy): Eukaryota > Viridiplantae > Streptophyta > Magnoliopsida > Asparagales > Asparagaceae > Agave > Agave tequilana. The sequence goes on from JAVJIF010003726.1 coordinate 125,697, forward strand.
TGATAACTTTCAAATCCGAATTGATATTGATTTGATTTAAGTTGCATTAGAAAGAAGACTTCAATATCTACAAATTCATTCTATATACTTATTCCCAAATTCGAACGTTTTAGACCTCAAAACTGTGCTCCAAGTTAACCCATTGCACAGAGGTCGGTCGACCGGGCCGGTCGACCGACGTGCACAAAACTGTGCACGTTTTGTGCGGTCGACCGGGCCGGTCGACCGGAACTGAGAGCAGTGCTCTCTGTTCTTCCCGGTCGACCGGGCCAGTCGACCGGAGGCTGTAACGGTCAGATTTTTGACCGTTACCGGTCGACCGGCCGGTCGACCGGCAGCTCTGACAGACCCCAACGGTCAGATTTTTCTGACCTCTATAAAAGGGGGTTTTGTCATTGTTTTGAGCCAAGATTTTTGGAGACCTTAGAGCTGGTTTTTCCCAGTCTTTCTGAAGGGTTTTTCTCCACAAAATTAGAGTCAATACTTCCAATTAAAAGGAGAGTTTTATCAAAGAGTGTAAAAGAGATTTTCTTGTGTTTTTCACCAAAGATTCTTTCCTTGCTTTCTCACACAAACACTTGAGCATCCATTGAGCTATTCATTCTATAGGAGTGTTATTGTGAGAGGATTTTAGGTGATCAAGAGTTGTGATCACCAAAGTTCATCTTTGTTCTTTGAGAAGGCGGACGGTTGTGTTCGCGGTTTGTTTCGGGTCCTAGTGAGGACTTGGTGTTGTTGGGTCCTAGTGAGGACTTGTAGCTTGAGGTGCGGCCTCGACGAGCCGGTGGGCTTGTGGTGTGTAAGGGACTTGGGAGTCCGAGGGCTTGTAGGTGTTGCGGCACCAAGGAGAGATCCGGTTGGATCGTGCATAGTGGAAATCCTTCGTGTGTCGAAGGCGGGGATGTAGAGCAAGTGTGCTCGAACCTCGAAACAACCCTTTGTGTTTGCGATTGCTCACTCTTGCTCTCTTTCTCTCTTTGTCTCTTTTATATCTTGCATTACTTTCATTGTCTTTACTTTACATGCTTGATATACCCTTGTGCTTAAATTGCTATACTTGCTTGGGATTGTTGTTAACACTAGTATTCAACCAAGAGAGCCAACGCGGCACCTCAACCCATTCAAGGGGAATCTAGAGGAGCTTGTCCAGAGCCTCGCAAGGGGAATTCGGCAACACTCTTGTGTTATACATAAGTGTTCAATTAAAAGAAGTTTAATTTGGTCAACTTAGTTTTAATTCCGCATTATTTGTTCATAAGTGACCATTAGATTAGCCATCACCTATTCACCCCCCCTCTAGGTGATCTTACAATTTCGCCTTTTAGCGCGCGGATTTCCTGGTTCATTAAATGAACTGCTCCACGTGTCGACTGCTGACTCGTGGCGGGGTTGCGACGCATGATCTTCTCCGTTCAGAAACGATTTGGTTACACGCGTCAAGCGGTGACTCGCTGCAGCGTCTACCGGGCCACGCGCCGCGTATCTTTGCGAATCCCTGTGCCCATAAAGGCAACAGTTGGAGAGATGCATCCTCTTCTCTGAACGTACTTGCTGAGAAAAAAGAAAGAATCTCCTTCTCTGTTCATCTTCGAACTCGCTCGGATTTTTGAACTTTAATGGCCCCCAAGATGAAACCGAGTGCATCGTCCTCAAGGGCGACCGTCGCCGAGGCTGAGAGAGACGCTTCCTCTGCGCAGGAGGCTATTTTCCGAGGTAAAATGCCTCTTCGGCGTGGGTTTCGCCATTAAAACAAGTTCATAGAACCCTAAGAACCCTTAACACAGAATCGTGTTTGATTCTCGGACGCAGTCCTTGAGATGATAACCGGGGCGCAGGTTTGATGACCTGGCGTCGTTAAACTCTGCGTTTCGGATCTTTCACTTAGGAAATCTCTAGTTGTGAAGGATTCGAACGCGGTCTTGGTTTGCAGGACGCGGACTTGATCCTTGCGTTCTGCGCCATCAGCTGCCGATTTTGATGAATCTGGCGTCTGAGTCCAAGTACTTAGAGAAATTCGCAAGTCTTGGTTTGCAAAACGCGGACTCGATCCTTGCGTTTTGTGCCACTTGACGCGGATTTGCAGGTCTGGACGCGGGTTTGATAACTTCTGCGTCCCGTATCTCTTCTGCGTTTGGACGCAGATTCGCAGGTCTGGACGCGGGTTTGATAACTCCTGCGTCCAGTATCTCTTCTGCGTTTGGGTCATGAACACTTAGCATTTTTCAGCATTTCTCCTTGCTTTTAATGAAGTATCTGATTGTGTCCTTTTCTTTCGCAGTGCGACATGTTTCTGGCCCACTCGTCAAGACGCGCCATTTTGGACATGTAGGTGGTGCTGACCAGAGCTTGACCTTCGTGCAAAGAATGAGTGTCCCATTGACTGCTGACCAGTCGCCGGATCGCAGGGAGAGGCTCTCTAATGTTGACAGGAGAACCTTTCGGGCGCTTATGACCGATGCAGCATTCACAACGGATGCTCGCGTTCCGCTGGAGAAGCCTGCCTTCTTCTTTGGAGATCGCATTCATGATGACGGCCGTCGTGTGTCTGAAGGAACTTACAAATGGCTCCGTCAGATAGGGGATGGACGATTGTTTCTTCCGGATATGGAGAGGATGTTCCCGTTGTTCTACTTCCAACACATGTCCATCCCTCGGAAGATGGAATGGGACATTTCCCAATCTGTCCCTGAAATCACCCTTGGTGACTTTGGCTTCCAGAGGGTAAACCGCCATGATAGTCATGACAGGTCAACCGTCGGCCTATTCCCCGCGTCGCGCAAATCCAATATTCCGGTCGGGGAGATACCACAGCTTGCTGCTACCTTCCTTAACTCGTTTATGGAAGTGGAGGGTGACTATCCTACCGAGTTCCGTGCGCATGGGTGGATCCATTCTACGGGAATATTTGGTGGAGCAGGATGGTGGGTTTTGTCCTCACCGATCTTAAAGAGCTGCTAGAGCATGTGGGACTATACCCGGCGATCAGGGCCGTACAGTGGGGTATCCCACCGAGCTCTCACAATTTCTTCGGAGTCCTGGAGCGATATAACTCTCTGACGGGGACATTCTTCACCCCGGTTGGAGAGATGGCCTGGCACTGCACGAGCTGCATGAGGTCTCGGGGCTGGCATCAGGGGATATTCCTTATGAGGAATATGTCCCTACCACTAAGGAGCTCCACATTTTGGAAAAAGAGTTTCCCGCAATATATGAGACCTACTGGGAGGTGATGTGCCACTTCCACATCTGCGGCCAGATAACTACCTGGAGATCAGGAGGAGTCAAGCAGTTGTCTTGGGCTAGTTATCTGTTCAACAACGTTAGCAATAAAGACCTCCCGATAACCCGACTGGCTGCCAGCTCTGATAGGAAAATCGAAGACAGGATTGATCAGGCTCCGAACAGCTTCTACACCACGGAGTCGAACGAGGACGGTTTCGACCCGGACTTAGTTTTTGAAAGCTTTCACCATCAAGCCCGGACTCCCATCTCTAGTCGAGCACTGTTGGCGGGCTTCTTGATGCTGTGGTTGAAGCGTTGTGTGGTGCCCACACTGCCACACGAAGTTATTGTTGCCGACGTGGTGTACCCGGCGGTGCTCCTGGCTCATGGCAGCCCCATAGCTCTTCTTCCGGCTGTAGTGGCCGGTATTCAGAGTGGGCTACGGGCGTTAGCCAAGAATTTCTGCGAGCCCCCGAAGACTGTTGACCCCCATGGAAAGCCATATGTCGACTCAGAGGGAATCCGAAGGTGAAGCGCCCTAACCCTCGGGTTGAGCTGCCTTATACGTACCTCATGGCTTGGTACGTGATGCATTGCCCTTCTTTGATGACGGCGGCGCGTGGGGGCACGGTTCGTATCCCATTTGTGCAGCGGCTGGAACGTTCGGAGTGGCGTGACACCTACCTGTATTATATTAGGAAGTGTCTTTCCTGCGCCACGAACTACCAGCTCAACCGCTGCTTCCCAGACGTTCCTGGTGCGGCTTTCGGGGAGTTGTTCGCTGATATCGCTGGTCGGGATGACTTCACACAACTGCCTGCGGGAATCTTCTGGTGGTTGATCAACATCCGGCCGAGATATGTGATGTTCCGGCAAGGGACTTCCTGCACCATCGAGCCATACATGCCGAACCGTTTTGCCCGACAGTTTGGCTACGATCAACTCTATGTCGGAAACCCCAATGCTCGGCTCGCCTTCGAAGGGAACCTGTTCGAGGGTGCTCGGGCTTGGTATTACAGTGTGGCTGGAGGGACGGGAGCAACATTCCGTCTACCCAACGAGACGCCCAAGTGCCGCACGAGCTTCAGCTTCTGCGCTTGGTACTTCCAAGCCAGCCAGGCACCAGACCTTGTTCCGGAGTCTTCATGCCTTGAGAGCATCAATGCACATCTCGAGGCCAGGTCAGAGTCCGGTAAACGTTCGAAGCTTATCGACCAGTATCTGAAGGCTTATAAGGAGGTCAAGAGACGGTCGAGGAAGGAGCCACAAGCAGCGAGGGCGGAGCCGCGACCGGCAAGGGCAGAGCCTCGAACGACAAGGGCTGAGCCACCAGCCACGAGGGAGGAGCCGCGGGCAAGGAGGTCTAAGCAGTTGGCGAGCAAGCGTAGTCGACGCTCTGCTTCTATTGCTGAGCCTGCCCCAAAGAAGGTTCGGAGGGACTTAACAGCTGAAGTCTCCCAATTCGGAGATATCTCTGCTGGAGTTGAGGCTCCTCCTGAAGACATCCCTGTTAGGGTTGAGGAGCCGTCGGAAGATGAAGATTTCCCCACCCTAGTCCGTGCTCCTAGGTCGCGCAGTAAGACCGTGGAGGAAGGGGAGCTTGTTGACGAGTCCACCGCCGCCGAAGATGACGAGTCAGTGGAGGTCGACATAATGACTGGAGGGGATGTTGAGATTGTAGGCATCTCAGTTCAACCCGAGCCTTCTTCTGCTCATGATGGGAGGGACGAGGCACGGCAGCCGGGGTCTCCTAGCATCTTCATTTCCAGTCTTAGGGCAGTCGACCCTAGTCCTACCACTGGGGTAATTGGAGGTAAGGCTCCTGTTGCGGAGCTTCCTCGCGTTGCGCTGTCGTTTTCTTCGATATCGGGGGAAAGCGCCTTTGAAGACGAGACCGACTATGGCGATGAACCCGCTCTTCCTGATCAGAGCAAATTCTTCCACATCTCGGAGGAGGAAATATATGGGGGCGAGCCATCGACTGCACCATCGCTGGCGATTATCCCTACTGAAGGTACTCTTCCCATCTTCTGTCTAATTTTCTCTTTGCATATTGAAGAGGATGTTTTATCATTCTTCTTTCACGCTGCAGGGCCAGCCGGAGACGCCGACGCTACAACCTCTTCGCGTGTCGAGGAGATGGTGAAAGAGTTGACCCAGCCTGAGAGGATTGAGGTCTCGGCTGCTGAGATACCCTCAAAGGGGGCAGCTGTTGAGATCGGGGAGCCTTCCACTCTGCCAGAAGAGGAAGGAACCACTGAGGCTGAGGAGGCTCTCACTCTGCCGGGCGAGGAGGTTACTGCTGAAGCGGGGGAGACTTCCATTCCGCAGGATTTGACGTCTCTGGACCTCCAACATGGTAAGGCAGCTCTGATGCTTTAAATGTTTCGCTTTTCTACCATTGTGGCTAACATCGCGATAACTTGCAGAGAGGACCGAGGGGGTTCAGGTGGAGGGTCCGATGGTTGGCACCCTTCCAGAAGGCCATACAGCTCAGGTCTCGGTGGAGGTTTCTGAGGAGGTCGTGCTTACCACTCCCTCATTGATCGTGGAGGCTCCTGCAGAGGTAGTACCTCCGGAAGTGTCAGCGGCCGGTCTAGCTCTTGCCGTCTCGACGGCCAGCACGACTCTTGTGCGAGAAGATCCGCCTTATATCCCCTGTCCTGTGACAGAAAAGGGTCGGGAAGCTTCCTAGGTGGTGAAGGCATGGGGGAACTGGCACGTCAGATGGTGCAGCAATTCTTCGCTTCGATGGGATCATGTATTGATCTCATCTTACGTGGAAACAGCTCGTTCCAATTTGCCCAGACGCTTCTTAAAAATCTGGCCGTGAACGTTGAATTAACCGGAGGCCCTTCACTTGCCAAGGCGTGTCTGCAGGTGGTAGAGCAACTGGGAGGCTACCTGCAGGAGCTGGAGTCCTTGGAAGATACTGGCTCTTTTAGTGAGGCCCAGGCCACCCTGACTAGGCTCCTAGCTACTCAAGAACAAGAGCGACAGGAGGCGGAGGCACAAATTGCTGCAGAGGCCCGCAGCCTTGAATATTCCCAGGCTGAATGTCAAAGACTAACTGCCAATTCAAGGGAATCCGAGCTTACCATGCAGAGCACTGAGCAAGTCATCATCAGTGCTCGTGACACCATTGCCAAGGCTCGGGACACCATTGCCAAGGCGGAAGCTGTGCTTGCGTTCAATGAGAAGAAGCTCGTTACCATCAAAGAGGAGCTTGAGGAGCAATAAGCTGCTAAGGCGCGAGCTGAAGAGAGTCTGTCTCTACACTCTTCCAGGGTGGAATCTCTGCGAGCGCAGCTGGCTGCAAAACCCTTCCTATCTGAAGAGGAGCTGCGGGTCCAAGCCATGGTGGAGGCTGAGAAGGCGCGTCAGATCAAGATGCATCATCTCAGGGAACAAATCCGTTCCTTGGCGAGCCAGGACGTTTAGCCTTCTTTTCTTTTTCCTCTCTCTTTTTTTTTTGTAAAGAAGAGGACACTCTGCTCACCAAGAGTGTTTGTATCTACTTTTATCATTTTTGAAATAAAAGTATGAAAAATTTTTATCCCCTTCTTCTTTGCGTTGCTGTGGATGAATCCACCTGGCTGTGAATGCTAGACTTAGGTAAGACTAAGTTCTTTCAATGAGACGCGACGTCGGCTCTAAGTCTTCTTGATGAGACGCAGCATAGACGCAGCATAGAGTGAAAACGCGGCCTCCGAACGCAGCGTCAATCACAGGGTGAGACGCGGTTCTTAGTTCATGAGAACTTAGGCAGGACTAAGTCCTTTTGACAAGACGCAGCATCAATCCATAGGGAGACGCGGCCATCATTGTTTCATGAGACGCGGCATTCATTCAGGGAGACGCGGCTCTGAATAACGCGGATCTGCTTCTGCGAAGAAGGAAGCGGATCAGGCAGACGCGGGAGACGCAGCCTTGTGCCTTTCCCTTAATTCAAAAATGGATTAAGTGCTCTCTGAGGGGACGCGACTTTGACTCGCGCGGGCATCTTTCTGGGACGCGGATGTGTGGATAGTTCTTCAATCCGCGTCTGGGTGTAAACTCCCAGGCGTTACATACAGCCTGTCATAGGGATTTGGAGTGATCTTTAAATATCAGATGCGGATTTTCCGCTTTGTTTCCCGAAGCAGTTGTCCACGCGTCGGCTGCTGATTGGGCTTGAGTATTGATTCTCTTAAACGAGAAACCAGTGCGGGCGGTTGGAGATCAGCGCCAGCGGCGGTTCTCGAAGCAGCGTTACACGCGTCCGGCCCTTATTGGATCTTGGCAGTTGTGCAGTTATTAATGCCGGCGGTTCAGATTACGGGGCCATTAATTGCTATTATCAGGAGTTGCCTATAAATAGGGCGCCCCTTCTCCCTCCAATCCTGCCTTTGGACTACTTTGTTTTTTGAGAGAGCGCTTTGAGAACCTTCATCTTCCTCAGACAATTGTCTCCATGGATGAGGATGGCTCTGAAGATGACCCAGGGCTTTTAAGCTCCTGTTTGGTCTCTTTAGGAGAAAACATCTCTTTGCCCTGTGACCGCGTTTGCGTCCTGGTGCAGAGAGTACAACTCTTGATAGAGGTCTCCACGGGTATGCCGTTCGTTTCACCATGACATTTTAGATTTACCATGGCCTGTACCTTGGCTTCATGTCATCTGGACCCCCTCATGAAGTCTGCATTGGTGCACTCCTTCTGGAATTTGTACCATAGACCTGAACTTCTCCGGACGCGCGTGCAGGAATCTTTGGCACTTGGCGTTGGCGCGTTTTATGGCTTATGCCTTAGCGCGTTTCATGGCCAATGCCTTGGACGAATTCCAAAAAAGGTTTCAGACCCGCACCTTGCAACTCCTGTTCATGGAGATGGCAATTTTCGGCGTCTGTGCCTTTTCGGCGTTTGTGCTCTTTGACCTAGGCGCAGAATGGGACCGCGTTTTGATTCGCGTTTGTCTCTGCTGGCGCAACAGTTTGGCTTGCTGCGCGTGTCATTCTTGCGTCTTGGCAGACTGCATGGATCATTCCCGCGTTTGGCTGACTGCGTGGATCATTCCCGCGTTCGCCTCTGCTGACTTAGTTTTTCTCTGTTTACACTAAGTTGCAGATTGTTCTAATTCTCTCTTTTTGTTCCTTGCAGGTTTGCTGGGCCCTTGGAAGAATACTTCGGTCGGCGAACTCGTTCAACGTTCACCTATGAGAGAATATATTATGGTCCTCATCACCTATAAGAGAGTATATTACATCTCTGACGAGGACCCAACCCTCGCCAAGGTCTCTTCAGATCTGGTGCAAGAGACGGATAGGCTGAGTATCGGCGAGGGTGGTCCGGCGGTTGCGGCGGCGGATGAGATCCTCTTCCTCTCCCTACCCCAGAAGTGACATCAAGGACATTCCGTTGGATGGCCTGCTGGGGAAAGGGATGGTGATGAATGCAGGACTTTCTGCTGCCGCTGGACCTAGTGGAGGGTGGCATCCTTTGTGATGACTCCTAAACTTCCTCTCTCACCCCAGGAGTGACTCCATGTTTGTTGGATGGTCTACTAGGGAAAGAGACGCGCCTGAACGAAGGGTTGCAGGACCTTCTGTTGCCACCGGACCTCAAGAACACCATTGCTCTTGGCTTGGTCAGCTAGGGCGCTTTCGAAGTTGGCGTCATGCATCAAAGTGCAACCGGTTCCAACAGTCGCCACTTCTTCAGACATCATGCACTTAGGATCAGATGCGGCTTCAAGGAGTGAGTACGGCCTCAGAGAGAGAGAGAGGGACTTCTTTGTACTCCTTAATTGTAACACTCAATCTTATTGTATAAGAGAGCGTTTTGTATCACTTTCATGTGTTTGGATATGAATAAAAGTGACACTTTTCTTTTTGCCTCTTTCTGTTGTCTTGAATGTTTTGTTTTAGAAGCAAAAGAATGATTTTGGTGGACCCGCCACTTTATAAAAGAAAGTGATAGGGGGAATGCGTGCTCCCAGAGAAGGTGAACTTTTGTCAAGTGTCTAGGATTGACTTGATTCAAGGTCAGCTGGGGAATTTGATAAAACATTGTCAGTGGTGTAATGTTAACCTAACAATGTCTTTAGGTGGACCTGTTATTCTGTTGAAGAGAATAACAAGTGAAACTAGACCCGCGAGGAATCTAGTAAAGCTTTTACCGTTAGAGGTGTGATATTAACTTAACGGGTTGGAGATAGTCTTGTCAGAAGTGTGGTGTTAACTCGACAAGGATGTGAGTCAGAGGTGTGATATTAACTTAACTCAGAATGTCACTGTCATAGGTGTAATGTTTAACTTAACAGTGAGGTAATGCTAGAGGTGTGATGTTGAACTTAGCATTGGTCATCTCGACTTAGACGAAGAAGTCGAGGAAAGGTCATGGCCATAGGTGTATTGTTGAACTTAGCGATGACTCGGATGCTAGAAGTGTAGTGTTAACTTGGCATCGTCCATTTCAGCTTCGATACGGAAGTCTGAAGAAAGGTGACTATCAGAGGTGTGATATTAACTTGACAGGCACTCGATGTACTGCTTAGAGGTGTAATGTTAACTTAAACAGTAATTTGTCAGAGGTGTAATGTTAACTTGACAAGAATTGGCTCGTGATAAGAGCAATTTGAGGACCTGTCATTCTATTGATGAGAATTGACAAGTAGAATTTGAAGTGCCAGAGGTATAGTGTTAACTTGGCAAATTTGAGAGTTTGTTACTCTATGCAGAGTTAACAAGCCAGGTTTGTACTCGACGAGGAGTATTCATTACTAGAGGTATAGTGTTAACATAGTAATGATTGCATTTTGTGGTCCTACCATTCTATGGATGAGAATTGGTAAGGGATTTTTGGAAGGAAGAGTGGAATCAAGTCCACTTAAGATTTTTAGCAAACCCTCAGCTATCAACGGATTTGAGATGCCTTTACCAACTACCGTTTGAGTTGGGCTAGCCATGCTATTCCCCTCAGCATGATGAGTTGTCGAGGACTTATGTTGGGCTTAAAAGCCAACATTTTCCTCTATCCTTAGCCGTCGGAGGCGTTGGATGTTTTTGATCAGAGGTGTATTTTTAACTTGATCGCAGGATTTTTAGCAAACCTCAGCTATCAACGGATTTGAGGTGCCTTTACCAACTACCGTTTGGGTTGGGCTAGCCATGCTATTCCCCTCAGCATGGTGAGTTGTCGAGGACTTATGTTGGGCTTAAGGCCAACATTTTCCTCTATCCTTAGCCGTCGAGGGCGTCGGATGTTTGATCAGAGGTGTACTTTTAACTTGATCGGTGGAAGAATGCCATCTAGGGATAGTATTTCTTCAGGAATTTGCCATTGATTGGCATCATGAGTGTATCGCCATTTGAGGTTATGAGGCGATACGATCCATTTGAGTAGACTGACTCTACTACAAACGGTCCTTCCCATTTGGGTTGGAATTTTCCTTTCGTCTTGTGCGTCATGACCATGGGTCTTCGGACGGCTAAGACGAGGTCGCCCTTCTTGAAAGTTCGCGATTTGACTTTCTTGTTGAAGGCTCTGGTGATACGAGCTTGGTAAAGCTCGATTTGTTGTTGGGCCTGCAGACGCTTGTCGTCCAAGGCTTCCAATTCTTGGAGTCGCTGTCGATGCTTCTCCTCTGTTGTCATCTCCGCTGTCAAGGCGACGCGAAGAGATGGAATTTGGATTTCCAGTGGAAGGACGGCTTCGCATCCGTACACCAAGGAAAATGGCGTGGCTTTAGTTGGGGTTCGCACAGTCGTGCGATAGGCCCATAAGCATTCGCCCAACTTATCGTCCCAGTCTCGTTGACTTTTCGAGACGAATTTCTTGAGAAGCTTGCCAATAGTCTTATTGAAAGCTTCTGCAAGGCCGTTAGCGGGCGGATAGTATGCCGTTGATGACACACTCTGGATTCTGAACTTGGCGCAGAATCTCTGAAAAGCCTGGCTGATGAACTGGGGTCCATTGTCATGGGCAATCCGCCGAGGCATACCGAACCGGTAAATAACGTGATGTTTCACGAACTTGATCACGTTAGAAGTTTTCACCTCTTTCAAAGGGATAGCTTCGGCCCACTTTGAGAAGTAATCGGTTATCGCTAGAATGAACCGATGTCCTTTCGATGATGGTGGGCTGATAGGGCCAACCACGTCCATCCCCCACATTTCGAACGGCCAGGTAGAGGTCGTAGAGTGGAGGTATCCTGGTGCTTGATGGATGAAATCGCCATGTATTTGACAGGCGTGACATCTTTTGGCATAGGCAACAGCATCGGCAACCATCTTGGGCCAGTAGTAACCCAATCTTTGGAGTCGGTTTGCCAGCTTCGGGCCAGGTTGATGAGCTCCACACGTACCATCGTGGGCTTCTTTCAACACTTCGTGGGCTTCTTTTAATGAGAGGCACCGGAGCAAGATCCCGTCATGCGATCGACGATACAATGTTCGCGAAATCGCATTATAGTAGAATTTGGGGCTTTCCTCCGAATGGCGGCCGCCTCCTTGGTGTCTTCGGGCAGAATGCCGTATAAGACAAAATCAATGTAGGGGAATCGCCAGTCTTTAAGCTCTGGATCGGTCGATACTTCAAGTGTTTTCTTGTCGTGATGGTCTCCCGTTGACCCTGGACAGTCTCCGAGGGGACTTTTTGGGCAGTATAGGTCGTGGCTATAGACGAATACCTTCTCCATTGCTCCAGCTGGAAGAGCTAAGGAGGCAGCAAGGGATGCAAGTGCATCTGCATGCGCATTTTGCTTGCGCGGTACATGGTCGATGTAGAAGTTTGAAAACCTCTCGGCCATGTGGATTGTCGCGTTGTAGTAGGGTACTAGATCTTCATGCCTGACCTCATACTCTCCGCGAACTTGGCTGACGATGAGTTTGGAGTCACCGTACGCCTCGAGATTTTTAACGCCAATCTCATCGGCGAATTGCATCCCAATTAAAAGAGCGTTGTATTCCGCCACATTGTTGGAGCAAGGCTCGGTTAACGAGATAGCTCGGGGAATCACATAATTTTATGGGGAGACGAGTACTACTCCTACCCGCGCTACTGTGTGTCCCTTCGGGCTTGCCCTTGATGCACCGTCGAAGAAAAGTTGCCATACTTGACTTTCGAACAATGTCTGGGTCAGGCAGGCTTCGGCGACCTCGTCTGGGAGATCCTCGTAGAGTTTAGCTGCCCTCGGATCTGGGTGTTCGGCTAAGAAGTCCGCCACCGCTTGTCCTTTAATGGCTTTTTGTGACAGAAAATGCATCTCATATTGTGATAGCAATATGGCCCATTTTGCCAGCCGGCCATTTAGTGAAGAAGGCTTTGTCATAAGTAACCGCAGAGGGTTGACTTTTGATATGACATTTATAGTCTGGCCTACCAGATAGTGTCGCATTTTCTGAATGGCGAACACTAATGCCAAACATTCCTTCTCGATCGGGTTGTACCGATGTTCGGCTCCGATCATCGTTCTACTTAGGTAGTAGATTGCTTGTTCTCGCCCTTGGTCATCATTCTGAGCTAGTAGAGCTCCCAAAGAATGATCCATTGATCGGACGTACACCAGGAAAGGCTTTCCGGATACCGGAGCTGCAAGGACTGGTGGTTGGGTGAGGTAGTGTTTGATCTCCTCAAACGCTTTTTGACAAGCGTCGTCCCAAATGAATGAAACACCCTTTTTCATCAGCTTGGCGAAGGGTTGGCATCTCCCGGAAAGGTTTGATATGAACCTGCGGATGTACGCCAATCGTCCTTGTAATCCCCTGAGCTCCTTGAGGCTTCTGGGGGGTTGCATCTCTTGGATAGCGCGGACTTTCTCTGGATCCAAATAGATTCCTTTGGAAGTCACAACAAATCCTAGGAATTTGCCACTGGCTACCCCCAGGAAGGATTTGGTGGGGTTCATCTTCAATTGATGAGCCCGCATGATGTCAAAGACCACCCTCAGGTCTGCTATGTGATCACCTTTAGTGCGGCTTTTCACCGCGATGTCGTCGACATAACATTCCACCGTTTTGCGTATCTGCCGATGGAAAATGGCATTCATGGCCCTTTGGTAGGTTGCCCCCGCATTTTTCAGACCGAAGGGCATGACGGTGTAGCAATATACCCCTAGAGGTGTCCTGAAGGAGGTGTGCTTTTCGTCATCGGGATACATCTTGATTTGATTATATCCTGAGAACCCATCCATAAAGGACATTTGCTCGAATCCACAAGTATTGTCAATCATGACATCTGTGATTGGCAATGGGAATTCGTCTTTGGGGCAGGCCTCGTTTAGATCACGGAAGTCGATGCAGATCCGGATCTTCCCGTTCTTCTTGGCGACGGGGACGATGTTGGCTACCCAGTCGGGATGTTGTTCTTCCCGGATGAAGCCGGAATCGATGAGCTTTCTGACTTCTGATTGAATTGCCTCCATTATCTCTGGACGGAACCGTCGTTGCTGTTGTTTAACAGGCTTCATGTCCGGATTGATGTTGAGGCGATGCATAGCCACTTGAGGATCAAGTCCAGGCATGTCCTCATAATTCCAGGCGAAGACATCTATATACTCTTGTACAAGAGATATAAGATCTTTCTTCTCCGAAGGTGACAGGCCGTCGCTTATGAAGATGGGTTTAGGATTGGCTTCATCTCCTAGGTTGACTTGAACAACCTTGTCTTCTGTGGGTGGTTCACGCTGTTCAAAGCGGATATCCCAAAGAGCATTCAAATGTTTGATCCAAGGATCTGTATCAGATTGGATTATTTCTTCATCTTCATCCTCCATATGGCTTGTCGAAACCATGTTTACTGAAAGCCCTTTGAAGATGTTGCCGACACTGACATCTGACTCCCACGATGACGTGTCTGAAGAGCAATCGTGACTTGACGATTCTCGAGAATCAGAGGCTGATGGGACTGGAGTTGATACATAGCCCAACCCCCGGCGCGTCTGATGATAATAATCAGGGGTTTTCCCTTTCGGTACAAAGGATCGAAGCAGTGTTCTTCTTCCTTTTCCGAAGTTCAACCCAGGCCTGTTGGTTAGATCATACCCCATGCGCTTCATCATCCTGAGCGTTCTCGGTTCATAATGATCGAACTGAGGGGATTCATCCTCACCTTCCGATTCTTCGTGGGGCATTGGTTCAGACGCGATTCGCCCAAAAAGTATTGGTCTTTGGCCTTTTCGTCTGGCTGGAACCATGAATACAGACTCTTGCGCGTCACCATTATCTTGGTATGTCCCGAAGGATGATTTCACCGGTACATGCAAAGATGTCAAAGCATCTATTGCCGACCAGAGGTCATCGTCCACGTCGGTACTAGTATCTGACGGTATTGAATCAGACTCACACGCAGGGAAATACGCGAAATCTAAATCTTCATTAATATACCAACCGCCTGCATCGTCGGTGGTATCAACATCGAGCTTATTAGTGCTCTTTACAAGTGGTTCCAACTCCCACAGGCACTCTTCTTTCTCTGGCTCAATGTCAGCTTCATTACCAGAGTCTGGCTCCTCTGGTTGTGGGGTTTCATTAGTCTCCTCCGGATCCTGATATAAGAGGGAGTCCGTGAAATAATTTTCAACCCCTTTAAACGGATACCTTTCGGCAATCAACGTTCGGACCTGTCCACTCTCGTCAATGTATTTCATGACTTGGTGGAGAGTAGAGGGAACGATGGAATTGCGGTGAATCCATGGTCGTCCCAGCAACAGGTTGTAGGAAGTGTTTGCGTCAATGACGTAACACGTCACTTCCGACTTGAGGCTCCCGATCTGGCATTTGAGCTTGATCTTCCCCATTGGGCGGGAGCTGTTGGCATTGAACCCGTAAATAGTCGTCTGGGTAGGGCTCAGACGATGGGTAGGAATGCCTAGAAACTGCATAACCCGGCGAGGTATGATGCTTAGCGCAGACCCTGGGTCTACCTGGATGCGGTTCACCTCGGATGACCCAATATACCCTGTGAAGTATAGGGGTCGGTCATGCTTCCCTTTAACCTGCATGTCGTCTGTTGTGAAGGTGATGCAGGGAGCATTTGGGGAGGCGTGGAGGCAATCCTCTACATCTTCCTCCCTTGGCACACGAGTCATGAAGACCTCAGCGTTTGCCAAAGCTTCTTGTAGAGCCTCTCTGGTTGACTTTGATAGCCTCAGGAGTTCATACAAGGTGATGCGTGCCGGGATGTTGGCTAGTTGAGCCAAGACGTCGAAGCGGTAAGGTGTCGAGGATCCTTCCGTTACACCTTTCGCAAGAACTCGAGAAAACCGAGTTTCTTTCTGTTTCTCCCCAGGCTGTTTAGAGGAGGGCTTGGCTGGTTCCACGGCTGGTTGCGGAGAAGCCGCTGCTGTCTCGCCGTACTGCTTCAAGTATGCCTGTCCTGAACGGGTCCCCGCCGTAGGTTGGCTGGGCTCTGCGGCCAGGACTATTGTTTCCTCTTCTGAGTCAGTCAGCGAGGGAACATCAGTGTCCGCTTCTCGAGAGGAGGCGCATATCACATGGCAAGATGAAGTCTTCCCTTTGCCTTTGGACTTCCTGTTGGTCATAGTCGTCCATTGTCGCTCGTCGACGAGGTCAGGGTGGACCCACATGATTTCCCCTCGAGGTGTAGGGATGGGTACCAAGCCTTTCTCCCGCTGCTGATGAGGGTCTGTGTTGACCACCCTCAGTTCTCCTTTCGGGACAGAGATCACCCCCACGGGTGTCGGGGGTCGTGTCCCAAACTGGAGAATCGACGTCATGTTGGCCGTCATCTTCTTCTGCTCCGGTCGGAGTTTTAATACCTCCGCGTCAATCAGAGCTTGAAGGATGTCCTTAAAGACGTAGCAGCTTTTGGTAGGATGACCGAGCATCCTGTGGTATAAGCAGTAGGTGGGATTGTCGGTCTTGCCGACTTCCTCCGGGCGCCTAATTTCGGGGAGCTTCAGTCGATTGCTCTTGTTGAGTAGCTTGAAGAGCGAATCGACGTGTTCCTCCTTGAAGGAATACTGCTTGTTGGGGCGTGGCTGGCTTGAAGAGCCACTTGCCCTGCCTGTTTGAGGTTTGGTGGGAGATTTGGTCTCCGTCGCCAAATTATCCTTCCGCTTCGTCTGGAGGGAGGTGTCTGGTGCACGCCTTGTCGACCTCTCTGGCCTGGGCTTGCCTTCTTCCGCTCTGACGCGGGCGACAATCTCCTCAGCCTGTTCACCTTGCTGGACTAATTGTTTTCAGGTGCGGCTTTCAGCAACTCCTATTTGAGCAAGGAGTGAGGTTTGGAGATTATGGCGACATGTTTCCACCAGGGTGGCCTGGGTCATGCCGCTTGGACATCGGAGTGCCATGTTCCGAAATCTTTCTACGAAAGACTTGACGGACTCTCCCTTTCGCTGTTTTGTAGCTAAAAGGGTAGGCATTGTGACTTCGGAGTCGTCTTCGAAGAAGCGTGTCAAGAACAGCTTCTCTAGATCCCCCCAGTTCTTGATAGAACCCTCCAGGAGCTTCATAAACCACTCGAAAGCCAACCCTTTCAGGGTGCCGATGAACAGTCGTGCCAGGATGGCGTCATTATCTACCACATTCCCGGTCTGGGATTTGAAGTAGTAGATGTGCTGGTTGGGTGACCCCTTCCCGTCGAATGCTTGGAGGGTTGGAGCCTTGAACTTAGGAGGGTATGGAACTAAGTCCCACTCAGCCGGATAGGGCCGGACCACTCCAGCTTCTTGGAGGTCCTTGCGATTGGCAAGGGCCTCGAGGCGTCGTTCCAATTGACTCACCCTCTTAGCATGAGTCTTCTCCTGGTCCTGGTCGCTTCTTGCCCGCGACGAGGGCTTGGACACATCCGAGGTAGATCGTCGTGTCTCGTCAGAAGATTCGGAGGGTGGGCTTCCTCCCTTTCTCCCCTTCGGCCGTCTAGGAGGAGATCTCGCTCTTTCTTCAAGCAATTTCTCAAGCATATGCTTGAGGGAGTCAATGGATCTCTGTTGAGAGGCGATTATATCCATCTGGTGCTTCTGCGTCTGTTCTAAACGCCTGGTCGTCTCCTCATGAGTGTCGGCCATATAGGCGGAAGCCTCCTTCTCGACGGAAGAGTTTGAAGCCTGCGACTCCACTATAGCGGAGTGAGAACCACCCATTCTAATGCCGCGGGCTAAGGCATTATAGTCAATTGGGGGAATGGCCCCTGTCCGGGTGCGAGTGTGTTGATACACCCCTTCCGGCTCAGAGTCAGATTCCTCTGAGTTGACCATTAGTTGTTTTCCCTTGCTTCTGCTAGTCATGTTTGCAGTAAGCTCCGGGTATTCAACATCTGAGAAGGTTCTCCTCCTGTGGGAGCGTCTTCTTTTGGCTGACGGGGGAATCAGGGTCAGCTGTCTGATTAAGGACTGCTGGTGCATGCCAGATCCATAATGGCATCCAGAGAGCATATGGATGAGTTGCTGACAGCAGCATGACGAAGTGGCTTGATTGGCACTTCTTTTTCTTGTCAAATAATCCCTCAAATCCGTGGGAGGGGGATTAAAGAGACTGGTCTCGCGACGTCGAAGACGGGAGACAGTCATGTGCTGTTCAGCCTGGACGCAGACTTCAGGGACGCGACTCTCATGACGCGGCTGTATGACGTGCGCGCGAGTCTCGCGTTGCTACCTGATGCGTTTAGGCAGAGTTGCTTGAGAGAGAGTGGGCTGCTGGGCCCCACGCCTATGAGTGCGTACTTCCTGCGTTTGAAAAGACGCGGAGGTTTCACCCTGGCGTTTGATGAGTTGGTCCTCAGAGGACTCAACTTGAGGGGTCTCGCGTTTGGGTCTCCAAACGCGGATCTCACGCACTGGACGAGGTGCGGGCAAGGCATCAGATTGTACGCCGCGTCTACCCCCAGTCAGACAACCCACGGTTCCGACTTGGAGTTGACGCGCGCGTCTCCTCTGTCGACGCTCAGCATTTCGATTGCGTCGAGGAGGTGGAGAGAAACCAACAACATCCTGGTTTGTAGAACCAAGAGCGTTCACCACGCGGGTCTCCTGAGAGACGTTGACGCGGGTATTCTGCGCGACGCAGTTGATCGCAGCAGCAGTGGTGCCTGGAACCATGCGGGCCTTCTGGGAGGCGTTGGCGCGTGTGTTCTGTGCGACGCGGTTGATCGCAACAGCAGTGCCTGAGGTCGCGCGGCCTTCTGGGAGGCGTTGGCGCGCGAACTTGTCTCGGCACAGTGGGCATCGGCACCCGGCAGAGCCTCAGATTGGGCTTCGGGTAGCTCCTCAGTTGAGACCCTGCGGCAGACGCGGGTCTTTGGGCTCTTGGAGCCAGAAGAGAGGAACTCTTCATACTTCGCCTGGTCGAACTCGACAACGAGTGTTTCGACCATCTTCCCCTTACGGAGAACATCATCCTGAGCCACGATCTGTTCGTCAGTGACGAAAGTAGTCCCCAGCAGAGTCGCCATCTCTTGTTTGACACGGAGAGGGGTTGGCTGGCGTAACGTTTCCTGGAATCAGATGGAAAAGATTACAGCCGGCTTAATCTTCCGGTTACAAGGGAGGGAGGATGTCTGAATCTTCCCTTTGTTTAAGGCTGGGTTCTTCGTGTGGCGATGGAGAGTGAATCTTGTTCTCCGTTGACCAGATGACCGTCCTGGACTGTCGGGGGTCTTCTCTTCGGTCGGTAGAAAGAGTAACTCAGCTCAGTCTACCAAAACTCTCAAAGAGGAGGTAGGCGAAGAGCGGGTAGTACTCAGTAAGCTCGCTGAAGGGTTTTCTCTCTCTCTGTCGTTGATCTCTCCTTTGATTGTCGTCCTTTTTCCTTCTCGTCGTCAATCGTCCCCTCCTTCAATAGTGACGGGACTATTTATAGGGTTTTTAGGGGGTGATCGTGCCCCCTGAAAACGCTCCACAATGAGGGGCCACTTCCTGCTACATGTGCGGTGACTGGCCCCTTATTTCGGGTAGTTGCAACTGAGACGCGGGCTTCGGGCCGACGCGCCTTGTTGCTGAGACGCGGGCTTCGGGCCGACGCGCCTTGTTGCCGAGACGCGGGCTTCGGGCCGACGCGCCTTGCTGCTGAGACGCGGGCTTCGGGCCGACGCGCCTTGTTGCTGAGACGCGGGCTTCGGGCCGACGCGCCTTGTTGCCGAGACGCGGGCTTCGGGCCGACGCGCCTTGTTGCTGGAACTCTGCTTTCTTAGTAGCTTGTCTGTTGGATATTTTTAGACAGCCTACAGTGCCCCCTTTTCAATAATCCAAACTTGGATTGTTTTCTTTTGTTTGCTCTGAGAGACCACGCCTTGAGTTATCTTTCAGAGAACCGTCTTCATGGGTGAAGGTGACCCCTTGGATGAAGATGACCCAGAGCTCTCATGCTTCTGTTTGGTCTCTTCAGAAGGAATCCTCTCTCGGATCATCTTGTGCGCCCGCGTTTGGATGCAGAGTGGCCAACTCTGGACAGGGGCCTCTGCTGGTATGTCACCCCGATGATGTCCATAGCCTGTACTTTGGCATAGCCATCTGAATGAAATCCTGGTGCATTCCTATTCTGGAATTTGTGCCGGTGACTTGAACTTCTCTGAACGCGGGCTCTTGACGCTGGCTTTGCTCATGGCCATTGCCTTGGCGCGTTTCAGACCTGAATCTTGCAACTCCTGTTCACCCAACAGAGAGATGGCAATTTTCGGCGTTCTGAAGTTTTTCGCGTCTTGTGCATTAAGCGCGGGTGCAAACTGAGGCCGCGTTTGAATCTTGTGCGTGGCACAGTTTTGACTCGCGTCTGTTTCTGCCGACGCGGTGGTTTGACCGTGCGGGTTGTTCCCGCGTCTGAAGTCTTCAATGACTGCCGCGTCTGTCACTTAGTTTTCTTTGTCGAAGTGTACTAAGTTCCAGATTTTCTAACTCTCTTGTTTATTCTTTGCAGGTAGGTTTGCTCGTCCTTTTTCAGGTTTGCTGGGCCCCGGAAAGAATATATCGGCGGGCGAACTTGCTCAATGTTCGTTTGTAAGAGAGTAAATTATGGTCCTCGTCGTTTGTGAGAGAGTAAATTATATCTCCGACGAGGACCCAAATCTCGCCAAGGTCTCTTCAGATCTTCTGCACCAACCATGTCTGATGGCAAGAGATGGTCAGGTCAAGTATGACGGCGAGGAGGTTCCGGCGGTTGCGGTGGCGGAAAGATCCTCTTCCTCTCCCTACTCCAGAAGTGACATCGAGGACACTCCATTGGATGGCCTGCTGGGGAAAGGGATGGTGATGAATGAAGGGTTGCAGGACTTTCTGCTGCCGCTGGACCTCAAGAACACCATTGCTCTTTGCTTAGTCAGCTAGGGCGCTTTCGATTTTTGCGTCATCGCCATGGCGCAATCGGCTCCAATTGTGCACCTGGGATCAGATGCGGTTTCAAGGAGTGAGTACGGCCTCTGAGAGAGAGAGGGACTTCTTTGTACTCCTTATTGTAACACTCATCTTATTGTATAAGAGAGCGTTTTGTATCACTTTCATATGCTTGGATATATAAATAAAGGTGACACTTTTCTTTTTGCCTCCTTCATTGTCTTAACTTTTTGTCTTCAGTTAGACACGTAGAAGCAAGGAATCTTTTGACCTTATCAAAATTATAGTAGTAATCTTAATGAGTCAAGATTTGTAAGGAAAGATCCTATTTCAGGAGTTTTCATGATACTGTCAGAGGTGTGATATTAACTTGACAGGGATGGGGTGATTTTTTGGTGGACCTGCCACTTTGTAAAAGAAAGTGACAAGTGAAGTTCGTACCCCCAGGGAAGATGAACTTTTATCAAGGATTTGGGATTAACTTGATTTAAGATCAGCTGGGGAGTTTGACGGAAACATTGTTAACGGTGTAATGTTAACCAACAATGTTTCTAAATGAACTTGATACTCTGTCGGGGAGAGTATCAAATGAGACTAGACTCGCGGGGAATCTAGGAAGGTCTTTACCGTTAGAGGTGTGATATTAACTTAACGGTTTAGAAGTAGTCTTGTCAGAAGTGTAATGTTAACTTGATAAGGACATGAGTTAGAGGTGTGATATTAACTTAACTCATCAGCATCTCAGTTTTATTTGGGAAAACTGAGGAAGTCACTGTCATAGGTGTGATGTTTAACTTAACAGTGAGGATAATGCTAGAGGTGTAATGTTGAACTTGGCATTAGTCGTCTCGACTTTGACAAAGAAGTCGAGGAAAGGTCATGGGCATAGGTGTATTGTTGAACTTAGCGATGACTCGGATGCTAGAAGTGTAGTGTTAACTTGGCATCGTCCATTTCAGCTTCGATACGGAAGTCTGAAGAAAAGTGACTATCAGAGGTGTGATATTAACTTGACAGGCACTCGATGTACTGCTTAGAGGTGTAATGTTAACTTAAACAGTAGTTTGTCAGAGGTGTAATGTTAACTTGACGAGAATTGGCTCGTGATAAGAGCAATTTGAGGACCTGTCATTCTATTGATGAGAATTGACAAGTGGAATTTGAAATGCCAGAGGTATAGTGTTAACTTGGCAAATTTGAGAGTTTGTTACTCTATGCAGAGTTAACAAGCAAAGTTTATACTCGACAAAGAGTATTCATTACCAGAGGTATAGTGTTAACGTAGTAATGATTGCATTTTGTGGTCCTACCATTCTATGGATGAGAATTGGTAAGGGATTTTGGAGGAAAGAGTGGACTCAAGTCCACTTAGGATTTTTAGCAAACCCTCAGCTATCAACGGATTTGAGATGCCTTTACCAACTACCGTTTGAGTTGGGCTAGCCATGCTATTCCCCTCAGCATGATGAGTTGTCGAAGACTTATGTTGGGCTTAGAAGCCAACATTTTCCTCTATCCTTAGCCGTCGGAGGCGTCGGATGTTTCTGATCAGAGGTGTATTTTTAACTTGATCAGTGGAAGAATACTGTCTAGGGATAGTATTTCTTCAGGAACCTGCCGTTAATAGGCATCATGAGTGTATCGTCATTCGAGGTTATGAGGCGATATGATCCATTTGAGTAGACTGACTCTACTACAAATGGTCCTTCCCATTTGGGTTGGAATTTTCCTTTTGTCTTGTGCGTCATTACCATGGGTCTTCTGACGGCTAAGACTAGGTCGCCTTTCTTGAAAGTTCGCACTTTAACTTTCTTGTTGAAGGCTCTGGTGATTCGAGCCTGGTAGAGCTCGATTTGCTGTTGGGCTTACAGACGCTTGTCGTCTAAGGCCTCCAGTTCCTGGAGTCGCTGTCGATACTTCTCCTCTGCCGTCTTCTCTGCTGTCAAGGCGACGCGTAGAGATGGAATTTGGATCTCCAGGGGAAGCACGGCTTCACATCCGTATACCAAGGAAAACGGCGTGGCCTTAGTCGGGGTTCGCACAGTTGTGCGGTAAGCCCATAAGCATTCACCCAACTTGTCGTCCCAGTCTCGTTGACTTTTCGAGACGAACTTTTTGAGAAGCTTGCCAATAGTCTTGTTGAAAGCTTCTGCGAGGCCATTGGCGGCAGGGTAGTATGCCGTTGAAGACACACTCTGGATTCTGAACTTAGCGCAGAATCTCTGGAAAGCCTGGCTGATGAACTGGGGTCCATTGTCATGGACAATTCGTCGAGGTACGCCGAAATGGTAAATAACGTGATGTTTCACGAACTTGATCACGTTCGACGACTTGACCTCCTTCAAAGGGATGGCTTCAGCCCATTTGGAGAAGTAATCGGTTATCGCCAGAATGAACTGATGTCCTTTTGATGATGGCGGACTGATAGGACCAACCACATCCATCCCCCACATTTCAAATGGCCATGTAGAGGTCGTAGAGTGGAGGTACCCTGGTGCTTGATGGATAAAATCTCCATGTATTTGGCAAGCATGACATCTTTTGGCATAGGCGACGGCGTCGGCAACCATCTTGGGCCAATAGTAACCCAACCTTTGGAGTCGATATGCCAGTTTTGGGCCAGGTTGATGGGCTCCGCACGTACCGTCGTGAGCCTCTTTCAATACCTCCTGGGCCTCTTTTGGTGAGAGACACCGAAGTAAGATTCCGTCATACGATCGACGATACAATGTTCGCGTGGTCGCATTATAGTAGAATTTAGGGGCTTTCCTTCGAATGGCAGCCGCTTCCTTGGTGTCCTCAGGCAGGATGCCGTACAAGACATAGTCGATGTAGGGGAATCGCCAGTCTTTAAGCTCTGAACCGGCCGACAATTCCAGCACTTCTTTGCCTCGACAATCTCCCTTTGACTCATGATAGTCCTTGAGAGTATTTTTCGGGCAATACAGGTTGTGGCTGTAGACGAATATCTTCTCCATTACTCCAGTTGGAAGAGCTAAGGAGGCTGCCAGGGATGCGAGTGCATCGGCGTGCGCATTTTGCCTGCGCGGTACATGGTCGATGTAGAAGTTAGCAAACCCCTCGGCCATGCGGATAGTTGCGTTGTAATAGGGTACTAAGTCCTCATGTCTGACTTCGTACTCCCCGCGAATTGACTGACGATGAGTTTAGAGTCACCGTATGCTTCGAGATTTTTAACGCCAATCTCATCGGCGAGCTGCATCCCAATCAATAGAGCATTGTATTCCGCCACATTGTTGGAACAAGGCTCCGTTAGTGAGACAGCTCGGGGTATCACATAATTTTATGGGGAGACAAGTACTACTCCTACCCCCGCCACTACATGTCCCTTGGGGCTTGTCCTTGATGCACCGTCGAAGAAAAGTTACCACACTTGACTTTCGAACGATGTCTGAGTCAGGTAGGCTTCGGCAACTTCATCTGGGAGATCCTCGTAGAGTTTGACTGCCCTCGGATCTGGGTGTTCAGCTAGGAAGTCTGCCACCGCTTGTCCCTTAATAGCTTTTTGCGGCAGAAAGTGCATATCATACTGGGATAGCAACATGGCCCATTTTGCCAGCCGGCCATTTAGCGATGAAGGTTTAGTCATAAGTAACCTCAGAGGGTTGACTTTTGATATGACATTTATAGTTTGGCCTACCAGATAGTGTCACATTTTCTGGATAGCGAACACCAGTGCCAAACATTCCTTCTCGATCGGGTTATACCGATGTTCGGCTCCGATCATTGTTCTACTTAGATAGTAAATTGCTTGCTCACATCCCTGATCGTCATTCTGAGCTAGTAGAGCTCCCAAAGAATGATCCATCGCTCGGACGTACACCAGAAACGGCTTTCCGGATACTGGAGCTGCAAGGACTGGTGATTGGGTGAGGTATTGCTTGATTTCCTCGAACGCTCGTTGGCAAGCGTCATCCCAAATGAATGAGACACCCTTCTTCATCAGCTTAGTGAAGGGTTGGCATCTTCCGGAAAGGTTTGAGATGAACCTGCGGATGTACGCCAATCGTCCTTGTAATCCCCTGAGCTCCTTGAGGCTTTTCGGGGAGCGCGGATCTTTTCCGGGTCCAAATGGATTCCTGTGGAAGTCACAACAAATCCTAGGAATTTGCCACTGGCTACCCCCAGGAAGGACTTGGTGGGATTCATCTTCAATTGATGAGCCCGCATGATGTCGAAGACCACCTTCAGGTCTGCTACGTGATCGCCTTTAGCGCGGCTTTTTACCACGATGTCATCAACATAACATTCCACCGTTTTGCGTATTTGCTGATGGAAAATGGCATTCATGGCCCTTTGATATGTTGCCCCTGCATTCTTCAGTCCGAAGGGCATGACGGTGTAGCAATACACTCCTAGGGGTGTCCTGAAGGAGGTGTGCTTTTCATCATCAGGATACATTTTGATTTGGTTGTATCCTGAGAATCCGTCCATGAAGGACATTCGTTCGAATCCACAAGTATTGTCAATCATGACATCTGTGATTGGCAATGGGAATTCGTCCTTGGGGCAGGCCTCGTTTAGATCACGGAAGTCGATGCAGATCCTGATCTTCCCGTTCTTCTTGGAAACGGGGACGATGTTGGCTACCCAGTCGGGATGTTGTTCTTCCGGATGAAGCCAGAATCGATGAGCTTTCTAACTTCTGATTGAATTGCTTCCATTATTTCGGGACGGAACCGTCGCTGCTGTTGTTTGACAGGTTTTACGTCCGAATTGATGTTGAGGCGGTGCATGGCCACTTGAGGATCGAGTCCTGGCATGTCCTCATAATTCCAGGCGAAGACGTCTATATACTCTTGTACAAGAGATATTAGATCCTTCTTCTTTGAAGGTGACAGGCCGTCACTTATGAAGATGGGCTTAGGGTTAGCCTCATCTCCTAGGTTGATCTGAACAACCTTGTCTTCTGTGGGTGGCTCGCGCTGTTCAAAGCGGGTATCCCAAAGAGCATTTAAATGTTTGATCCAAGGATCTGTATCAGATTGGATCATTTCTTCATTTCCATCTTCCAGGTGGCTTGTCGAAACCATGTTCACTGAAAGTTCCTTGAAGATGTTGCCGACACTGACATCTGACTCCTAAGATGATGTGTCTGAAGAGTAATCGTTGCTCGACGATTCTTGAGAATCGGAGGCTGACGGGACCGGAGTTGATACATAGCCCAACCCCCTGCGCGTCCGATGATAATAATCGGGGGCCTTCCCTTTCGGCACAAAGGAGTGAAGTAGCGTTCTTCTTCCTTTGCCGAAGTTCAACCCGGGTCTGTTGGTTAGGTCATACCCCATGCATTTCATCATTTTGAGCGTTTTTGGTTCATAATGACTGAGCTGAGGGGATTTCTCCTCACTTTCTGATTCTTCGCGGAGCGTTGGTTCAGTCGTCATTCGCCCAAACAGGATTGGTTTTTGGCCTTTTCGTCTTATCGGAACCATGAATATAGATTCCTGCGCATCACCATTATCCTGGTATGTCCCGAAAGATGATTTTACTGGTACATGCAATGATGTCAAAGCATCCATTGCCGACCAGATGTCATCGTCTACGTCGGTAGTAGTATCCGACGGTATTGAATCGGATGCACACGCAGAAAAATACTCAAAGTCTAGATTCTCATTAATATACCAACCGCCTGCATCGTCGGTGGTATTATCAACATCGAGCTTATTAGTGCTCTTTACAAGTGGTTCTAACTCCCACAGGCACTTTTCTTGCTCGGGCTCAGTGTCAGCCTCATTACCAGAGTCTGGCACCTCCAGTTGCGGGGTTTCATCCACCGGATCCTGATATAGGAGGGAGTCCGTGAAATAATTTTCGACCCCCTTAAACGGATACCTTTCGGCAACCAACGTTTGCACCTTCCCACTCGCGTCAATGTATTTCATGACTTGGTGAAGAGTGGAGGGAACGATGGAGTTGCGGTGAATCCATGGTCGTCCCAGAAGCAGACTGTAGGAAGTGTCGGCATCGATGACGTAGCACGTCACCTCCGACTTGAGGCTCCCAATCTGGCACTTGAGCTTGATTTTCCCCATCGGACGGGTGCCATTGGCATTGAACCCGTAGATGGTCGTCTGTGTAGGGCTCAGACGGTGGGTAGGGATGCCGAGGTGTTGCATGACTCGGCGGGGCATAATGCTCAATGCGGACCCTGGATCTACCTGAATGCGGTTCACCTCAGATGATCCGATGTAACCTGTGAAGTACAGGGGTCGATCATGCTTCCCTTTCACCTGCATATCATCTGCCGTGAAGGTGATGCAGGGGGCATTCTGGGAAGTGTGGAGGCAATCCTCTACATCTTCCTCCTTCAGCACCTGGGTCATGAAGACCTCAGCATTTGCCAGAGCTTCTTGCAGAGCTTCCCTGGTCGACTTTGATAGTCTAAGAAGTTCATACAAGGTAATGCGTGCCGGGATGTTGGCCAGCTGAGCCAGGACATCAAAGCGGTAATGTGACGAAGACCCTTCCGCGATGCCTCTTTGAAGGGCTCGAGAGAATCGAGTCTCCTTCTGCTTCTCCACAGGTGGCTTCGTGGAAGGCCTAGTTGGCTCTGCAGCCGGTTGTGGAGGGTTTGCCGCCACTTCACCGTATTGCTTCAAGTAGGGCTGTCCTGAACGAGTCCCTGTCATTGGTTGGTTGGGCTCTGCGGCCAAGACTATTGTTTCCTCTTCTGAATCAGTCAGTGAGGGAACATCATCTTCTGCTTCTCGGGAGGAGGCACATACCACATGGCAGGACGAAGCTTTTGCCTTGCCTTTGGACTTCCTGTTGGTTACAGTAGTCCACTGCTGGTTGTCCACTAGGTCGGGGTGGACCCACATAATTTCCCCTTGAGGCGTAGGGACGGGTACCAAGCCCTTCTCCTGCTGCTGGTGAGGGTCTGTGTTGACCACTCTTAATTCTCCCCTTGGAATAGGAGTTACCCCCGCAGGTGTTGGAGGTTGTCTCCCGAACTGGAGAACCGACGTCACATTAGCCGTGACCTTCTTCTGCTCTGGTCGGAGCTTTAGCACCTCCGCGTCAATCAAAGCCTGAAGGATGTCTTTGAAGACGTAGCAGCTTTTGGTAGGATGTCCCAACATCCTGTGGTACATGCAGTAGTTGGG
Organism: Agave tequilana; assembly: GCA_038442645.1. Taxonomy (NCBI): domain Eukaryota; kingdom Viridiplantae; phylum Streptophyta; class Magnoliopsida; order Asparagales; family Asparagaceae; genus Agave; species Agave tequilana. The sequence goes on from JAVJIF010003726.1 coordinate 153,312, forward strand.
ATTGTCGGTCTTGCCGACTTCCTCTGGGCGTCTAACTTCAGGGAGTTTCAGCCGATTGCTCTTGTTGAGTAGCTTGAAGAGCGAATCGACATGTTCCTCCTTGAAGGAATACTGCTTGCTGGGGCGTGGCTGGCTTGAAGAGCCACTTGCCTTGCCTGATTGAGGTTTGGCGGGAGATTTGGTCTCCGTTGCCAAATTATCCTTCCGCTTTGTTTGGAGGGATGTATCTGGCGCACGCCTTGTCGTCCTTTCCGGCCTAGGCTTACCTTCCTCCGCTCTGACGCGGGCGACAATCTCCTCAGCCTGTTCACCTTGTTGGACTAATTGCTTCCAGGTGCGGCTTTCAGCAACTCCTATTTGAGCAAGGAGTGAGGTTTGGAGATTGTGGCGGCATGTTTCCACCAGGGTGGCCTGGGTCATACCGCTTGGACACCTGAGTGCCGTGTTCCGAAATCTTTCCACAAAAGATTTGACGGACTCCCCTCTCCGCTGTTTGGTAGCTAAAAGGGTGGGCATCGTGACTTCGGAGTCATCTTCAAAGAAACGTGTTAAGAACAGCTTCTCCAAATCGCCCCAGTTCTTGATAGAACCTTCCGGGAGTTTCATGAACCACTCAAAGGCCAACCCTTTCAGGGTGCCGATGAATAGTCGTGCCAGGATGGCGTCATTATCTACTACATTCCCGGTTTGGGATTTGAAGTAGTAGATGTGCTGATTAGGGGACCCCTTCCCATCGAAGGCTTGGAGGGTTGGAGCCTTGAACTTAGGAGGGTACGGGACTAGATCCCACTCAGCTGGATAGGGCGGGACCACTCCAACTTCTTGGAGGTCTTTGCGGCTGGCAAGGGCATTGAGGCGTTGCTCCAGTTGACTCATTCTTTTAGTATGAGCCTTTTCTGGGTCGTGCGACGAAGATTTGGACGAATTTGAAGTAGATCGTCGCGCCTCCTCAGAAGGTTCGGAAGATGAGCTTCCTCCCTTTCTCCCTTTGCCCTTTGACCTCCTAGGAGGAGATTTCCTCCTGTCTTCCAGCAGTTGTGCAATCGCCTGCTTGAGTGAGTCAATCGACGCCTGCTGGGAAATAATCATGTCCATTTGTGCTTTCTGGACCTGCTCTATACGTCTTGCCGTCTCCTCAGGAGTGCCTGTCATGTAGGCAGAGGTCTCCTTCTCGACGGAAGAGTTCGAAGCCCCTGATTCCACTACGGCGGAGTGGAAATTATTCGCTCTAATGCCGTGGGCTAAGGCATTATAGTCAATTGGGGGAATGGCCCCCGTCCGGGTGCGAGTGTGTCGATACACCCCTTCCGGTTCAGAGTCAGACTCGGACTCGTCTGAGCTGACTGCAAGTTGTTTCCCCTTGCTCCTGCTTGTCATGTTCGCAGTAAGCTCCGGGTATTCAATGTCAGAGAAGACTCTCCTTCTATGGGAGCGCCTTCTTTTGGCTGACGGGGGAATCGAGGTCAGTTGTCCAGCCAAGGACTGCTGGTGCACACTCGACCCGCAACAGCACTCCGCAAGCATGGAGATAAGCCGTTGGCAGCAGCAAGATGAAGTGACCTGGTGGGCACTTCTTTTCTTTGTCAGATAATCCCTCAAATCCATGGAAGAGGGATCAAAGAGACTAGCCTCACAACGTCGAAGACGGGAGGCATCCATGTGCTGTGCAGAATGGACGCAGACTTCAGGGACGCGGTTTCCGCGTCGTGACTGTGGAACGCGCGTCTGGCGTCTCTGTTGAGATGAGACGCGAGTATCGCGTTGCTGCCTGGTGCGTCCGGGCTGAGCCGCGTGAGAGAGAGTGGGCTGCAGGGCGCCTCGTCTCTGGGTGCGTGCTTCCTGCGTTTGACGAGACGCAGAAGCTTCATTCTGGCGTTTGGTAAGTTGGTCTTCAGAGGACTCAACTTGAGGAGTTGCGCGCTTGGGCCGCCAAACGCGGATTTCACGTACTGGACGTGACGCGGGCAAGGCGCGAGACTGTACGTTGCGTCCAGCTTCAGTTGGACAACCAACGGTTCCAACTTGTAGTTGACGCGCACGTCTCCTCTGTCGACGCTCAGCATTCCGGTTGCGTCGAGGAGGTGGAGAGAAACCAACAACATCCTGATGTTGAACATCAGGGAATTTAACCACGCGGGTCTCCTGAGAGACGCTGACGCGGGTTTTCTGTGCGCCGGAGTTGGTTGCAACAGCAACTGTGCTTGGGATCGCGCGGGCCTTCTGAGAGGCGTTGACGCGTGAACTTTGCTGGGCACAGTGGGCAACAGCAGCGGCGCCCAAGAGAGCTTCAGGTCGGGCTTCGAGGCCATTCCCCGCCGAGACCCTGCGACTGACGCGGGTCTTTGGGCTCTTGGAGCCAGAAGAGAGAAACTCTTCATACTTCGCCTGGTCGAACTCCACAACAAGTGTCTCGACCATTTTCCCCCTACGGAGGAGATCATCCTGCGCCACGGCTTGTTCGTCAGTGACAAACGTGTTCCCCAGCGGAGTCGCCATCTCTTGTTGGACGCGGAAAAGGGGCTGGAGTAAAATTTCCTTGAATCAGATGAAAAATTACAGCCGGCTAAATCTTCCGGTTACAAGGGAGGGAGAATATTGAATCTTGAATTCCCCCTTTGTTTAGTGCTGGGTTCTTCGTGTGGCGGTGGAAAGTGAATCTTGTTCTCCGTTGACCAGATGACCGTTCTGGACCGTCGAGGGATCTTCTCCTTGGCAGGTAGAGGGAGTAACTCAGCTCCGTCTACCAAAAGTCTAGAAGAGGAGGTAGGCGAAGAGCGGCTAGTACTCAGTAAGCTCGCTGAAGAGTCTTTTCTCTCTCTCTGTTGATGATCTCCTTTTTTTCCTTCTCCAAAATCCTCTCCCCATCAATAGTGACGGGACTATTTATAGGGTTTTTAGGGGGTGATCGTGCCCCCTAAAAGTGCTCCACGATGAGGGCCAACTTCCCCGCTACATGGGCGGTGGATGGCGCCATAATCGGGGTGGTTACAACCAAGGTGGGGGCACCTTGTTGCTGAGACGCGGGCGTTGAGCCAACGCGCCTTGATGCGGAGACGCGGGCGTTGAGCCAACGCGCCTTGATGCTGAGACGCGGGCGTTGAGCCAACGCGCCTTGATGCGGAGACGCGGGCGTTGAGCCAACGCGCCTTGATGCTGAGACGCGGGCGTTGAGCCAACGCGCCTTGATGCTGAGACGCGGGCATTGAGCCAACGCGCCTTGATCTTGAATCTCTGCGTTTTGGTGGCTTGTCTTTGTGATTTTTAGACAGCCTACAGGGATCTTTCCCTTTTGTTCAGAGATTTTCATCTCTTCTTGAAGCCAGTCTTTCAACTGTCTCATAATGAATCTAAAACGATCTATTGTGATCCAGTGATCTCAGGGAGTTCTCCGCTAGGGAATTCCTTCTCGCCTGGTTCCAGAATTTCCTTTGGTTTCTTGACTTGGAATCTAAGACCCAAAGGGTCTCTTCTTCAAGCTTCTATGTGAAGCTATCCCTTAGGCGGTTCACATCCTGTTGGAGGATGCAAAGTTAGCCTTAGAAGCGTGACTGGAAAAGGACCTTAATGCCCATGAAATAGTTTTTTTAAGCAGCAGTATTCGCGTTCTGTTATCCGAGGTCAAGCTTCTAGAGCGAAGCTACTACTTAGATATTTTTTTCTGCATCCTGCCTTCATGTGGAGTACGGAGTTAAGCTGCAGCTGCGAAGCTGAGCTTCGGGGCGAAGCTATTATTAGGCCAGCTTCGCTCGGAGAGCGAAGCTATGCCTTAACAAAAATTACATTCTTATTTTATCTCTTCTTCAACCGATGAACTAGTCATAGTTTCTCCTTATTTTTGCAGTGCACTATACTCCTGGTCCTCTGAATAGTCTCTTTGGCACAGCCAGGGGGCTGGACGGTAATGTCAGCCTGCAGTTTCAAGAGCAGGCTTCACTATTCAGCGAGCGGAGCGCTCCTGCTTGGGATGCACTTATTCATGCTGGGATCAGCGCACCATGAGGAGCATCTTAACCACTGCTCCCCTTGAAGATTCCGACCAAAGAATCTATCGGAAGCCCGGTTTCATGTTTGAAGATGCAGCACCAGACAACGATCACCAGCTGCTAGCCGGAGAGGGGCAGTGAATTTTCAAATTGGATGGTGAGAAGTACTATCTCCCCTCTAGCAAGCGGCATTTTTACTTGTCCTTCTTTCAATGTGTGACGAGGGCTCGGAAGATGCAGTGGCAAGTGACGTGGACTACTGATTCTGTTAACGTAAGGAAGTTGATAACCCTGTCCCTGGTTATAGGAGGGCGGGTCCTCCTCGTTGTATATTGGGTCTCCACCCTGGGAACGTACTTTTGGACATCCCGATGGGAGAAAATCGCGCGGTGGCTCAGACTTTTGGAAATCAGTTCTTTAAGGTTTGTGGTAATTATGTGGTCACTAATTTCAGGACTCCGGAGTGGATTCATTCTCCCAAGGCATGGTGGAGGGACTTGACTCTATATGTCCTTGCCCATATATGTCCTTGCCCATTTTGAGGAGGATCTGGAAAGGCTGAAACTCTACGGGGCCGTTAGGGCGACCTGTTATGGCATTCAGATGAGCGTAGCGAACTTCTACGCCATCTTTGAGTTGTACTGCCCGGCTACAGGGACCTTCTTCACCCCTGTTGGCGAATTGGGCATGACTCTGCACGAGATGTAGGAAGTTCTGCTCTGCCTTTGGGTTCTCTCCCATATGAAGAATATTTTCCGTGCAAAGCGGAATTGGCACTTCTGGAGAAACAGGAGCCCGCCTTGCTTGAGACTTACCGGGAGTTGATGTGCCACCTTTACATTTGTTCCAGCATGCATGGGAGCCATAAGGGAGCTTCATGCAGTTTGAAGAGCTGGGGAAATTATTTGTTCCCCGACCTGGAAGGTACTCCCGAAGTAGCTCATTGTGGAGTTGCACATGAAGACATCTTTCATCGGATGCAAGATTACTCCCAAGGGGATTTGATTTTGGAAGAAGATGACGGACCTTACGAGAAAGGTGATATTCTTCGGAGTTTCCACCACCAGGCTCGTCGGCCGACGTCCCGGAAGACACTTCTGGCTGGCTTTTTAACAGTTTGGTTGAAGAGATGTGTGGTGCCATCTTCGTCTGGCGATGTCATTCATCCGACTGTCTTATTGCCTGTTGTTCATCTAGTCCTTGGTCATTCTCCTGTACTTCTTCCAGCCATGGTGTGTTGTATTCAAAGAGGCCTTCGTGCATTGATGGAGGCTTTCTGTAGGCCACCAATAACGAAGCGGGAAAAGGAGACTATCTTGCCTCACGACGGACCAAACCCTAAAATTAGTTTGCCATATACTTATTTGATGGCATGGTTCGCCCTTCACTACCCCTCTATTATCCAAGCTGAAGAGGAGGCCCTAGAAGGTGTTCGCATGGCGCTTCTTCATCGATTCGAGGGGTGTTCATCGTCACAGACTTATATGGCTGCGGTCTGTAAACTACTGTGCCGTCATGACCTCTATAGCCTTTTTTGATGCTTCCCCTACATTCGCGATGCAGGCTATGGCGAAGAATTCAAGAATGTAGGGGAAGGGCAGACGTCATTGAGTCGGGAGTCTTTGAATGGCTGGTTAGCATCCGGCCATCCCACTTGTTGTATAGAAGCGGGGACACCTGTTACCTGGAGCCCTATGTTCCGAGTCGATTTGCCCGTCAGTTTGGATATGACCAACTGTATGTAGGCAATCCAAATAGCAGTCTGGCCTTTATAGGGAGCCTCATCGATGGAGCTCGTGCCTGACGGTTCTTCATTGCTGGCTGTATTGAGCTGTGACTATGCATGCCGCTAAGGACTCCGAACCTTCTAACGACCCTGGGATTCTGCCAGTGGTATAAAACCTCGAACTCCACACCCACTGGATTTTCTATTAATTCCTTTGGTGTGAAGTTGATCTCTCAGCGGCTGAAGCGGAAGATCACTGAGAAGAGCGAGGGTAAGAGGGTCCGCGTTTCAGGCCTCGGGGAATTCATTGCTGTTGATGATAGCGAAGCCTCGGATGCAGGAAGTCCTCACTTTGAAGCGGATACAGGTGCTGAGGCTCCAGCAGCTGCTTCTGGTGGGGTAGGCACGGCCCCCATGGAACATGTTGATGTGAAAGAAGTTGAGGAAGAAGATCCTGACGTCCACTTCAAGCGAAAGCGGGAAGGTGGATCTCGTAGAAAGAGGGTAGTGAAGAAGCCTCGTCGCTACGCTCCTACGATTATTGCAGAGGGTGAATCAACTGCAGTGCCTCCTCCTCCTGCTCCATTAGTCATTAAGTTGTTGGCACCTAGATAGACTGCAGGTAAAGCTGCTCCGGACTCGGGTATAATCAACTCCGTTCTTATAATACACTCATATGTATTCCAGACAGCTCATGTTTACTTTATGATTCAGGAACTAAGGCGGTGAGAAGCCCAAGAGCTGAGGCTGCCGGAGAACAGGGGGAGCATTATGATCCCCTGTTCACTTATAGAGAAGGCGATGAGGCTGGCTATTTTGCTGTCTCGGAAGAGTCTGGAGGTGATGTGGCCGATGTAAGTCCTTCGGGTGTTGGGACTTCAAAAGGAAGCCCTATGGCCTCCATCTCCTTTGGGTGGACCACCGAGGGTTCGGCGATCGAAGGCGGGCCAGCCGTTCGTATTGATTCTGCCAAAGATTTTTCAATAGAGCCTGAGAGGACTGAAGTCGTTGTTGAAGGACTTCAGGGAGAGACTGCGGCCAAGGCAAGTGAGATGATACCATCTTTTGGTAGTGCTTTGACCTTTTGTGAGTAATTCTTCCCCAATTTGATCATACCTTGCTTAAAAAGAACCTTACTACAGGTGTTCCGCCTCTGTGTGCATCGACCTCAAGGGAGCCAGCCAATCTTTCTGAGGGAATGAGAGGTGAAGCAAGCGCTTCGACCGCGGCGGATGCTGCTGAGTTGGATGCCTTGTATTACGGCCTGCCTTCCTATCAGCCCGAACCAGCCAGAGGAAATGAAGTTGAGGGAATGGTAGTCATGGAACCAACCTCAATTCCAACTATATCGGTAAGTGAGATGCCATTGGTTTTGCCAGTGTCGCCTATCTTGCCAAGCGCAGAGCTGAAGGTGATTACCAGTCCTACTTCTCCAACATTGGTGGTTGAGCCAGCTCTCCCGAAAATCGTCATTAGCCCTATTTCGGTTGTGGCTAGTGTACTGGTTTCAATAAGGACTCTCCGAGATTACCGACGACCCCTCATGTTGTTGCAGCGAGTGCTTCTATCATTTCCTCCATAGTTATGCCAGTGAAGGCAGTGGAAGCTCTGTCTTCAGGGGCTGCTCGTCTGCCAGGAGTAATTGAGGCCGAGAACGAATTCGTGGCTGAGTTAGTCGACAGCTTTTATAAGAGCTTGAAGCGATCCATTGCTTTGGTCTTGAAGGGCTCAACTACTCATTCTCTGCTTTAAAGGTGGTCCTCTCCCGAAGCTTTGACAGTATCCGAGACTTTGGAGGGGATGACCAGGCCACCACATTGGAGCTTCTGGTGGACAGACTCGAGAGGGATGTAGACGAATAGCGCCGTCTTAGCCATTCAGATCTGGAGTCTTCAGTTAACAAACAGCTTGCGCATCTTGTTGCTCAGATGCATGAAGCTCATCTCGCCGCTCAAGAAGCTGCTAAGGCAATTTCTTCTGATTTGAAATCCTTGGAGACAAGGAAAGTAGAGCTCGGGGATGCCATAGACGCTTCTAATAGTGCTCTTCTTGACGCTGAGGATAAAATTGTAAAGGCCAAGGAAATGATCAGGAAGGCTAATCTTCTTTTGTCCAAGGCTGAACCAGTGCGTCTTGAAGAGACTTCCCGGCTTGAGCAGCTTAAGGCCCAGAATGATGAAGTCTTGCGGCAGGAGCTAGCACAGACGGAAACCTTGGTTGAAATTGAAGCTCGCTTGGCCCAGACAGCGAGCTTTAATGAGGCCGAGTTGAGGTCGCAGGCGCTTGTCAGAGCTGCTGAAGAGAGAAAGACTAAGCTGGCCACTCTTGAAGAACGGATCAAGTCCTATGAAGCATCGTCGTAGCTTGTAATCTGTGCATTCATGTATCCCTCTTTTGGAATCAATAAAAGTGATTTTATTTGACTCCCCTATTGCATTTCCAACTTATTTTATCTTTGAGTTTTCAATGCCTGCTTTCAAGTTGTATTGCAGCCCTTTAATCAGTGATGATAAGCTGAGAGAATTAATCACACATTTGAGAAAATAGTCCTTATTGGACTAAAGGATGAGACTTGGCTATCTGCCGGTTCAAAGGTCGCAATGACGTAACCGATTAAGAAGCCACCAAACTCAAAATTTGTCATATAATGACAAAGAAATAGTCCTTACCAGACTGAAAGATGAGATTTGGCTATCTGCCGGTTCAAAGGTCGCAATGACATAACCGATTGAGAAGCCACCAAGCTCAAATTTGTCATATAATGACAAAAAAATAGTCCTTGCCGGACTGAAAGATGAGACTTGGCTATCTGCCGGTTCAGAGGTCGCAATGACGTAACCGATTGAGAAGCCACCAAGCTCAAAATTTAGATGGGACTTAGAAGAAATTGTCAGAGGTATATTGTTAACGTGACAATCAAAGAAGTCCACTAAAACTGAGTGGGACTCAGAAACTCACTGGGGAGCTAGGAAGTGAATCTCATAAAAGATCATATGTCAGAGGTGAAATGTTAACGTGACAAAAAGAACTTCGTAGGAATTCAGAAAGCAATTTGTCAGAGGTGTAATGTTAACTTGACAAAAAGATATGCCAGAGGTGTAGTATTAAACATAGCAGGGAAAGGTCTCGTTTTTACTGAGAAAATCGAGGAGATCACTGCCATAGGTTTAATGTTAACTTAACAGCGAAATGGATGCCAGAGGTGTAGTGTTAAATATAGCATGGAAAGGTCTCATTTTCACTGAGAAAATCGAGGAGATCACTGTCATAGGTTTAATGTTAACTTAACAGCGAAATTGATGCCAGAGGTGTAGTGTTAAACATAGCATGGAAAGGTCTCGCTTTCACTGAGAAAATCGAGGAGATCACTGTCATAGGTTTAATGTTAACTTAACAGCGAAATAGATACCAGAGGTGTAGTGTTAAATATATAGGTTTAATGTTAACTTAACAGCGAAATGGATGCTAGAGGTATTTGAACATAGCAGTAACTCGAGTGGATCGGTCGTTCTTTATATGTGGTCTTACCATTCTATGCATGAGAATTGATAAGCGATTTTGGAGAGGGAATAAAATGGGAACAGGTCCTTTAGGATTTTTAGCAAATCCTCAGCTGTCAACGGGTTTAATATGCCTTTACCAACTACCGTTTGAGTCGGGCAAACCATGCTATTCCCCTCAGCATGATGAGTTGTCGAGGACTTATGTTGGGCTTAAAAGCCAACATTTTCCTCCATCCTTAACCGTTAAAGGTGTTGGATCATTTGGTTACTGTATTCATAACCTTAATTCTTCTTTGAGAGAACCAGTATACGATCGGCTCTATATTGGTTTACGGTCGTTTGATCTCGTTTAAAGGAAGAGAGGGGCGCTCCTTCTGCATATCTCGGATTTGAAGGTATTGATCAGAAGTGTAATATTAATTTGATCATAAGAAGGATCCTTATCAAGGATAATACTTCTTTAAAAACTTGCCGTCGATCTGGATCATGAGTAAATCACCATCTGAAGTCATAAGGCGATATGCTCCATTTGAATAGGCTGTTTCTATTACAAACGGTCTCTCCCATTTGGGCTGAAATTTGCCTTTGGTTTTGTACGTCATGATCATTGGTCGTCTGAGGGCTAAAATCAAATCTCCTTTCTGAAGACTCTTTATCTGACTTTCTTATTGAAGGCTTTTGAGATCCGAGCTTGATAAAACTCAATGTGCTGCTGAGCTTATAACCGCTTCTCATCTAGGGCTTTGAGCTCTTGAAGATGCAACCGATCATTGTCCTCTGATGTGATCTTAGTCATTAAAGCGACTCACAATGACGGCATCTGAATTTCTAAAGGTATGACTGCTTCACACCCGTATACCAGAAAAAAAGGCGTATTGTCTGTCGGGGTCCGAACCGTGATTCGGTAGGCCCAAAGACATTCATTAAGCTTCTCATTCCAATTTCGCTTATTCGAGGAGACGAACTTTTTGAGTAACTAAATGATTATTTTGTTGAATGCTTCCGCCAAGCCATTAGCGGCGGGATTATAAGCAGTTGAAGTCACATTCTGAATTTGGTATTTATAACAGAACTGATAGAATACCTGGCTTGCAAATTGGGAACCGTTATCATGGATGATCCGCCTAGGGACACCGAATCGACAGATGACATGGTGTTTGATGAAATTAACTACGTTGAAAGTTTTGACTTCAACCAGTGGTATGGCTTCTGCCCACTTTGAAAAGTAATCAGTTATCGTCAGGATAAACCGGTGTCCTTTTGTCAAAGAGGGGCTGATTGGCCCTACGACATCGATTCCCCATGCTTCAAATGGCCATGAAGCAACAGTTGGGTGGAGCAACTCCGGAGACTGGTGTATGAAGTATGCATGAATTTGGCATGATTTACACCTTCGTACATACTGGATGGCGTCGGCTATCATGGTTGGCCAATAATATTCAAGCCCGTGCAATCTGTCTTTGAGTTTTGGACCTGGCTGATGAGCTCCGCATATGCCGTCGCGTGCTTCTTTAAGCACTTCCTGCGCCTCTAAATTATAAAGGCAACGGAGGAGGACACCGTCATATGAACGGTAATGTGTCTTCAGGGTTGGTTCATGGTAAAAACGGAGAGACCTTCGTCTGATAGATGCCGCTTCTTTAGGATTGTCCGACAGTAGACCATGTAGAGCATAGTCGATGAAAGGAAATCGCCAATCTCTCAGCTCAAGATCCGTTGAGATATTATAGAGTTCTCTGATTCTTAACATATGTTTAAAGCAGACAAGGTGTCGAGTCGCCACTGTAAGGTGGTGTCGAGTCGCCACTGTAAGGTGATACTCGGTGTCGACTGGCAAGACTAGTATTGTTGCTAATGCAGCAAGAGCATCCGCCTTAGTATTCTGAGATCGAGGTACGTGCCCAATGTAAAAGCCATCAAATAGATTAGCCATTTCAATGACTGCGTGATAATAGGGTACCAAATCCTCGTGACGGACCTCATATTCACCTTTAACCTGATTGATAATCAATTTTGAATCGCCGTAAGCTTCAAGATATCGTACCCCCATTTCGTGGGCGAGCTGAAGACAAATAAGTAGAGTATTGTATTCTGCCACATTGTTGGAATATGATTCCGTCAGAGAAAATGCTCTAGGAAGGACGTGATTTTGCGGAGAGATAAACATAACCCCCACGCCGGCAATGATCCTACCTTTAGGACCTATTCGTGATGCTCCATCAAAGAACATCTGTCATACTTCATTCTCTGAAGTTACATTGGATTCGAAGACTTCATCTAGAATATCTTCATGAAGTTTTGAGTTTTTCGGAATCGAATGAGCAGTCAAGCACTCTGCAAGGGTCTGGCCTTTAACCGCCTTTTGAGGGATAGAGAGCATGTCGTATTGAGACAAAAGAAGCGCCCACTTAGCTAATCTTGAATTCAATGATCTTGGCTTCGTCATGAGAAGACGCAAAGGATTCACTCTGAAAATGACATGTATGGTTTGGCCGACCAAATAATGTCATGTCTCTGAACTGTAAAGACAAGAGCTAAGAACTCGTTCTCAATAGGATTATAGCGAGATTCCGCCCTTATCAGAGTCGCTGAGAGAAGTTTATATGAGATTGCCATCATCCGGCAGGATGGAGATGACATTGCAAGATCTGCCCTTCGACTTGGACTTCTTTGAATCCCATTGTTCATCTTGGACAAGGTCTGGGTGTATCCACATGATTTCCCCTGTCTCCAGTGTCAAGGGAACAAGACCCTTATTCTCTTGAGTTTTAACTGCAGGATGTTTGACTTCCAATTGTGGTGCAGGGATTGGATAAGTCCAGTCAGGAACTGTGACTTTGGGATTTTGCCAAACTCGAGGGTCACCATGTTTGTAGTGACTTTCTTTTGCTCTGACTTCAGCGTCAGGACTCCGGCATCGACTAAAGCTTGAATTCTTTTCTTGAGGACAAAGCACTTGTCAGTAGGATGATGGATCATCCTATGAAAGAGACAATATTTTGGATCGTTCGTGCGTCCTATTTCATTAGGTCGCCGAGCATCCGGCAGCTTCAATTTATTTCCTTTGTGGAGTAAATAGAATATTATGACCACCTGATCCTCTTTGAAGGAGTACTGTTTCGGAGGAAACTTAGACTCCTGACTATTGAAGCCGCTCTTCTTGGCCTTCGACTAAACATCCCCTGATAATTTGACGGACATAGTCTCTTTCTCTTTGGCTTGAGAAGACTGTGTCATGTCACCACGTCCTTTATTACTCATACCTCATTTACCTTTAGGGGTGGATGGTTCGAACTTTTTAGCCGACTTTTCGGCTATCTCAGCTTGCTCGACTAGTTCTTTCCAAGTATGGGCTTTGACAGCCCCATGCGAATTTCTACTTGATCTAAAAAGTTGTGCCTGCATGTTTGTAAGAGCATGGGTAATAGCATCCCTACCGGGAACATCAGAGACAAGTTTCTGAACCGCTCAATGTAGTCACGGACGGATTCGTCCTTCTTCTGTACGGTAGAGAGGAGTTTGTCCATGGTTACCTCGGTATCATCCTCATAGAAACGAGAAAGAAATCGGGTTTCTAAGTCGATCCAGGAATTAACAGAACCCGGAAGGAGACTTTGGAACCAGTCAAATGCTACCCTTTAAGGTGCTAATGAACAGCTAGCCATGACAGCATCATTGTCTATAACATTACCGGTCTGAGACTGAAAATAATAGATGAACTGGTTTGGCGAGCTCTTACCATCGTACGTATGTAAGTTGGTGGTTTGAACTTTGGTGGGTATGGTACTGAATCCCATTCCAGCGGGTAAGGACAGACTGTCCCTACTTTCTTTAGTTCATCCCTTTGAGCTATAGACGCGATCTGAGCCTAGATGCCCTTAAGAACTTCAGCGTCTAAAGAAGAACTCTCCTTTGACTTCTCCGTCTTTGGCTGTTCATTGCTAAGATGTTCTTCCTCATCATGGTTACTCTCGGTATAATTGTTATTCCGGTTATTGAGGAGTTAAGCGAGCATCTGTTGAATATTGTCCAAAGCTTCTTGCTAGGTTTTTGAAGTTTGCTCCTGAGCTTCCAACCGTCAATGAAGGTAATCATTACCGTTATCAACCATATTCACTGATACTCTATCCGTTCATACCGAGCTGACTGTTGCCGAAGAGGCATACCTACTGTTTTCGTTCTCTTCATCAGACCATTGGACTAATCCTTTCATTAGTTCTAGTGAGGTTACTGTAGTTGAGGAAGATGGCTGTTCATAACTGTAGGTTATTGCAACCCTAGATCTGGTGTTCCGGAAGATATCTTCTTCATGTACCAAGACTTCGCAAAGGTCCGGGCTATAATCTGGATCTGGGAAACTATAAGAAGTGTCATGCGACGCTCGTCTGCCCCTACGCAACTCTTGTCCCCTTTCGATCATATTAACGGATACAGAGGGCAGATCTTGCGATACGCTCCTTTTGCGATGTTTCACCGGAGCTTGCACCGATAGTCGATCAAAAACTAATCGTCGGCTTGGAAGAGTGGCGGGGATTGGTCCTAGCCGGCAATGGACCGAGTGAAGTATCACCAACTGACATCTCACTTGTTGAAAATAGGAGGGAGAAGTTTGGAAAGATTCTGACTTCCGTTTGCTTGTCAAGAATTCCCGCAAGTCAGACCCAATTGGGCCTAAACGATCCAGCGCAGAGGCTCTGTTGGATTGCGCATAGAATGATGCTCTGCTCTTTTCATCACCGCAGAGGTAATTAGCACTAAATAGTGCTTTAGCCCTAACTTCGCGGCTAAGAACCTTGAGAATGTCCTTGGGTGCTGAAGCTGCATAAGCACCGCTGTCAACACTTAGGGACGATTCCTTAGCTCCGCTACGAAGGGCGAGCTTACTGCTTGATGAACTTGGGAGTGAAGCACGCTGTGATACTTTATCCGCTATGTTGCTGCGAAGGTGATTAGCCTTAGATAGAGCTTTGGCTTTAAACTTGCGGCCAAAAGCTTTGAAAATGCCCTTGGGCGCTGAAGCTGCATAAGCACCGCTATCAGCACTAAGGGGCAATCCCTTAGTTTCGCTGCGAAGAGCGAGCTTAGTACTCGAAGAACTGGGGAACGAAGCACACTGTGGTGCTTTGGTTCCAACTTCGTGGCTGCGAACTCCATGCATACCCTGAGGTACTGTGCTTGGCACACTATCAGTAGCTTCGCTCATAAGAACGAGGCTGGCGCGAGAAGTTACTGCTCCTGAATTAGGCGAAGGCATAGTCGCCGTTGTAACTTCGCGGCTGACAGTCTCGACGAAGCAGGCAGGTATCTTGCCTTTTTCTTCGTGAGAGAGATGAACTTCTGGCGTAGCTACGCCTGAGACTTCATACAGAGCCTTCTGCTTTGGCCTCCACATCTGCTTTAGAAGAGGAGACTCAGGTTCGCAGGGAGCCTGACTAGCCACACGCGAGGCTAGGAGGTGCTGGAAGGATTCTGCTTCCGGTTTCTACTCCGGAACCTTGGCCATCGAGACCTTTCTATGCTTTCATGCATGGAGCATTAGACCACCCCAGAGAGGAGTTCTTTGAATTTTTCCTAGCCGAAGTGAACGACTAGGTTTTCGAAGGTAACAGGTTGAAGATTCTGACCCTTGCATTGCGGGCCTGCTTCCTTGTTGCGCCAGAAGACCGTGATAGACTCGCAGGGAGCCTCATCTGTCTCCACAGAGACTTACTTCAAAGATTTAGCCAGAGGGGCTCTGGCCACACCAACTTCCTTGAATTCAGGAGTAGACCCGAAGGTCTATTCGTTACATTGCGACACTTGATTCTCAACGGTGGAGAATTCAATCCCCAGCGGAGTCGCCATCTTGATTTTCATTGATTTTGTAAAAGGGAAAACTTACAAAAAAGGATCGAGGAGCTAAATTATAAGTAATTCTTTTCTAATAAAAAGATTACAAGTAGATCTCCTCTGAGATTCTAGAGAAGTGTGCCGATAGGAGTCTGGTCAGCGCGCGACCACTTTGTCCCTTTGATAATGCGGTCGATGGGATTCCCTTCTTACCTGGTTCGGAGAATCAGAGAATAGAAGGTTGGTAGAACCCTCTTGTTACTTCTCAAACTGTCTCCACTTGGGAATTCCTTCTCGCCTAGTTCCGGAAATTCCTTGAGAGGGAGGAAGATCTTAGGGTATTAGCACCCTGATTAGAGAAGCAGTTCTCTGAATTCCTGGAAGCAAGAGAATAGGTCTCTGTTTAGCCGTCTCTCTCTGTTTTTTATCCTCTCTCTGTCTGTGCGCATGTGGTGGGCTATTTATAGGGAGAGCAGAGGGTATAATTGTCCCTTGAAAATCTGAAAACAGATTGAGTCAGTCTGTTTAAATCTGAAAAGTAGCCTTGCTGCAGGCTAAAATCAGCTTCTGTGAAGCTAGGAATAGCAGTTAGCGTCAATCTCCTGATCTGTTTTGATTCTTTCCAAATAACTGAAAGATCTCCCCTGATCTTCTTACTTGTTTTAGGAGAGTTAAGAGATTATGGTAAACAATTGCCAAATTTGATCTCAGATTTGATCTCAATTAGATTTGATCTTGAATAGATTTGATCTCATCTGGAGATTTAATTGGTCAAAAGTGACCATAAAAGACTCGCAGCGGAGCTGTCGCATCGAGCTCGCAGCAGAGCTGGAAGGAGCATCTGGCGAAGTCAAAAAAAAGCTCTTCAGTAGAGCTGGATAAACATTTGTGGCGAATCTACCGAACATCCTTCTGCACAGTTGCGTGTAGCTTCGAGCGAAGCTAACTCTCTGCGGAGTTAACTGAGCACTATAGGCGAAGCTGTAAGTTAGCTCCCTGATAGAGCTTTGAACGGCTTCAAGGTGAAGTTGGATAAACTTAGCCTCTCAGGTGAGGCTATCCCTTGGACTTATGTGATGCTAAGTGTTGAGCTAACTTAGCACTTAGACCTGCTTAGGTCTCTTCAAAGACAATCTGGGCTCACTGTCTGCTTCACTGGATCAGTAGAGTTCAAGTCGCTAATTTGTCCCTCGGAGATGGGTACAAACTGGTCATCATCTTGTCTACCACTTATCTTTTGTAAATGTTAACAAGTTAGACATTGTTCAGGCCAGTCAGGAATCTTGTCTTTTTTAGAGTGTCAACACCCAGCAGCATGACCCAGTCTACGCTGGTTGAGACATGTACTCATAATCTGCAACTGCCCTCCTTGCTCAAATTAGAGTGGCAGAATGCCGCTGTTGACACTCTAAAAGACAAAACTCTCAGATTTCTCTTCAACCAGTCTGAACAATGTCTAACTTATTGACATTTATAAAAGATAAGTCACAGACAAACTGAGGACCAGGAACGAGGTAGCAACTTCAGCTCTATTGATCCAGTAAAGCAGACAATAGGCCAAAATTGCCTTTGAAGAGAAGCCAAAGCAGGTCTATGAAGACAGGTCTAATCGAGGATCGTTAAAAGGTCGAAGCCGTAAGCTTCGCACGAAGCTTCCAATTTACTTCGGACGAAGCTTCCTATTTAGCCCTGCCAGAAGCTGACCCAATAACTTCGCACTAGAAGCTTCATCCCTAACTTCGCTAGAAGGAAGAAATGGTTTAGCTCCGCTATGGGCTGAGTCTTAGCTTCGCTTGAGGCTTTGAAGGTAACTTTGCCTGAAGCTATAGGCTAATTCTTAGCTTCGCATTTAGTTACAAAGGTAACTTCGCCCTAAAAAGAGAGCTTCTCATTTAGCTCCGCAGCGAGCTTTACCAGGTCATCAATTGACCGTTTTCCACGAGGGATTAATGTGTGAACCCCACTAATTTAGTGAGATTAACGCCACTTTAAGTAGGCAGTTACACCTGCCCATTTCGTCCCACATTAAGTGGAGACAATTAAGCCACAACGACAGGGAGGAGTTCGCACGAACTCTCTAGCTTCACCGGAAGCTCGCAATAGCTTCGCTGAAAGGTCATTTGCAGCCTTACGTGAAGTTAAAGATTAATTCAGCCTTGCTGAATTCAAGGGGGCGATTACACCTCATTTTGCTTATAAATAGTCCCTTGTTGAGCTAAGGAGCAACACATAGACAAAAAAAGGGGCTAACGGACTAGAGAGAAGAGATTGGCTGAAGGAAATTCAACCGGAGATTCTAGAGAGTGTTCTATTATTCTCCTGCTTCCAAATACTCGATTTTCAGAACCAAGTGAGAAGGGAATCCTATTAGGATGCAGCTTGATCGTCTGATCGGTTGCATTGTCAAAGGGATAAAATGAACGCACACTGATTAGATTCCTACTGGCATAATTTTCCATAAATCTCAGAGGAGATCTACCTGTAATTTTGTCGAATTACTTATAATTTTGCTCCTCCACCTTTTTTTGTAAGTTTTCCCACGAATAGCAATTTGTTGATGGAAAATAAGATGGCGACTCTGCTGGGAAACAAAGTCTTTTTTCCGCAACAAGGAGACGATGTCGCAATGCAACGGTCAGAATCTTGAGCCCGTCATTATCCAAAACTTGCTCATTCACTTTGACTAAGAAAATTCAAAGAACTACTCTCTGGGGGTAGCCTAGTGCTCTATGCGCGGAAGCACAGGAAGGTTTCTATGGCCAAGGCTTCAGTGGTTACAGAACAAAAACCAGCCTTAACCGGAAGAGCAACTGGACGAACCTCGTTCTAGCTCCTCTTAGCCTCAACCGAGACTAAAAGTGTCTCACGAGAGGGTAGACAGGTTCCCTGCAAACCTAAAACTACTCTTTCCAAGCAGGTATGGAGAGCGAAGCAGAAAGTTCCGTGCGAAGTTTCAGGTGAAGTTCCAGCACAATTGCGCCTATCACGCGAAGACAAAGGCAAAATGCCTATACAGTTTGGTAGCATTACCAATTTAGCTGTGAGGCTAAGTTGGTATCCCTAACTTCAGTTAATCTGGGAGCAATAACCCCTAGCGCCAAACTTGCTCTCACGAGCGAAGTTACTGATGGCGTGGCTAACACAGCGCCAGTACCTAAGGGTACTAACAAAGTTCTCAGCCTAAGGCTGGAACTGAAGCACTCAGTAGTGCTAGCTACCTCCGCTACAAGGTCAAGAATAAAGCACCACAGCATGCTAAGAGCGAAGTCACCATGACTTCGCTCCCAAAATCCTCCAGTTTTAAGTTCGCGCCTTGCGGCGAAGCTACACGTCTAACTTCACCAAGCGAAGTTAACATTACTGATAAGGTGATTTCCAAATCACCTAAAGACAGAAGCCTCAAGGCTAGAGGTTTTTAGCCTGAACAACCTCTTCAAATATCCAAGCAAGATCATATGCGCTTGGTTAACACCGATCTGCGAGAGTTTCTAACTAAACAAACGGAAGTTAGAACTACTCCATACTTCTCCCTTTTGTTGTGAACAGGTGGGATGTCAGTTGGTGACGGTCCATTCAGTCCATTGCCAACTAGGACTAGTGCCCGCCACTCTTCCAGTCCGACAGTCAGTCAGTTTTTAATCGACTATCAATTTGAGCTCCTATCAAGCATCACAAAAAGAGCAAATCGCGAAACCTACCAATCTACCCTCTGCATCCGTCGACATGATAGGAAGGGGACGGGAACCGCTTAGGGGCAGACGAGGGTGGCGTGACGCTAATTCCCCTCTGTTCAGTTCCCCAGACCCGGGCTATAGCCCTGGCTTAGACCAAGTCTTGGTAGGAGAGGAAGGTGTATTCTGAAGCACCAGATCTAGGGTGGAATACCCAACAACTTAAGCAGCCATCCTCTTCGACTGGAATGATATCTCTTGAACCATTGAAAAGTTTATTCTAATGATCTGAAGATGAAGGAGAAGCTAGTGGGTATGCCTCGTCAGCAACGGTCAGATCGGTATAAACGGGCAGAGTATCGGTGCATATGGCCGATAACGATAATGATGACCTCTGTCGGCGGATGGAAGCTCAATAGCAGGCTTTCAAGGCCCAACAAGAAGCCTTGGATAATATCCAATAGATATTAGCTCAAATCCTCACCAACCAGAATAATAATGATGCCGAAAGCAATCATAATAAGGAGGAGCATAATAAGGATGAGTAACCTAAAATTAAAAAGTCGAAGGAAAGCTCTTCCATCGATGCTGACGTTCTTAAAGACATCCAAGCTCAAATCGCATCCTTAGCTCAGAGGGATGAATTGAAGAAGGCAGGCATGGTTCGTCCCTACCCACTTGAATGGGACTCAGTGCCATATCCGCCAAAGTTTAAACCACCTGTGTTACATACGTATGATGGTAAAAGCTCACCAAACCATCACATCTATTACTTCCGGTCTCAGACTGGTAATGTCATAGATAATGATAATTTTATGGCTAGACTGTTTATTGGTACTCTCAAAGACGTAGCCTTCGACTGGTTCAGAAGCTTTCCACTAGACTCTATTAATTCCTAGATTGACTTGGAGACTCAGTTCCTTTCTCGTTTTTATGAGGATGATACCGAAGTGACCATGGATAAACTCCTCTCCACTGTGTAAAGGAAAGGAGACTCCGTCCGTGACTATATTAAACGGTTCAAATACTTATCTCTGATGTGTCCGGCAGGGATCCCATTTCCTATGCTGTTGCATACATGTAAGCATAACTTTCTGGACCAAGTGGAGATTCATATGTGAGCTGTCAAGGCTCATACCTGAAAAGAACTAGTTGAGCAAGCTGAAATAGTCGAGAAATCTGCTAAAAAGTTTGAACTGTCTACCCCAAAAGGAAAATAGGGTATGAATAATAAAGGGCGCGGTGAGATAGCACAATCTTCCAAGCCAAAGGGAAAGAGACTATGTCCGTTGAGCTGTCAGGGGATACTCCTCCAAAGACTAAGAAAAGCAGCGTCAATATTCAGGAGTTTAAGTTTCCTCCGAAGTAGTACTCCTTCAAGGATGAGCAGGTGGTTACAATATTCCATTTGCTCCAAAAAGGAATAAGTTGAAGCTGCTAGAGGCTCGATGCCCTAACGAAGTGGGACACACAAACGATTCCAATTATTTTCTTTTCTATAGGATGGTTCATCATCCTACTAACAAGTGTTTTGTCCTCAAGAACAAAATTCAAGATTTAGTCAATGTCGGGGTTCTAACTTTAAAGTCAGAACAAAAGAAAGTCACAACGAACATGGTAACCCTCGAATTCGGCACTATACAGTCCCTGAGTAATCTTTTTCCAATCCCTAAGGCACGGCTAGAGATAAATCATCTTTCAGATAAACAGTAAGAGACTAAAGATCTTGTTCCCTTGACATTGAAAACAGGAGAAATCATGTGGGTGCACTCAGACCTTGCCCTAGACGAACAGTGGGATTCAAAGAAATCTAAGTCAAAAGGGAGATCCTTCAACATTGTCTCTGTCTTGCCGGATGATGACAATGTAACAATAACTTCTCTTAACGATTCTAAAAATAAGAGGCATGCTTTCACAGCACAGGCTGATGTACCCCAGCCAACGGGCACTCGATCTGGAAAACTGTACCTGAAATAATATAACAAAACTATTGACAAGATACAACAGCAAATGACGTCAGTAAAAGTACCTGTTCTAGCTTCAGTCCTGATTTCAGGAAAAGAGAACCAGAAAGAAGTCCGACTTGAGCGTGTTTTGAAGAAACCTTCAGGCCCGGGACTTGACGTTCCTTTCCGCTTTGATGTATTGGCCCAGCTGGCTAATATTCCAGGTCGTATCACCATACACGAGCTGCTTTGCCTCTCGAAAGAGACAAAAGAAGCACTCAGGGACGCACTGGTTAATTCAGAGTCATTTCTAACACATATGCCAGAAACCCCTGGAGATGACACTCAACCCTTATGTTTTGAATGTCATCATGTATAATCGAAGGTGCCTACTCTCACTTTTACAGCTGAGGACATGCTCCTCAAGGACAACAAACACGATTGACCTTTATACTATACTGGATACATCGGCTCGACGTGCATTGAAAGGATATAGGTTGATCCAGGGTCCGCACTCAGCATTATTCCTAAAAGGCTTCTCTACTTTTTTGGGATACTGCTTTATCGGCTGTCTGCGATGACTATTATGATATACAGTTTTAATGTAGGAAGTAGTCACCCACTCGAAAAGATTCGACTCCATTGTTGAATCGGAGACCTAAAATCAGAAGTGATGTGTTACGTCATTGACGTTGACACGTCATATAACTTGTTGCTAGGACGACCTTGGATCCATGCTAACTGGATCGTTCCTTCTACTCTACACCAATGCTTCAAGTACATAGAAGATAATGCAACGGTACGAACAGTGTTCGCTGAAAAATAACCGTTCAAAGGGGTGAAAAATGTTTACTGATGCTCTCCTATATCAGGAAGCTAGTAAAGCATCAAAAAAATCATTGCCTGATGACGATGACAGTGGCAACGAAGCAGATTCAGAGTCTGAAGGAGACACGCCGCTACTTTGACTTGTGAACCAATTGTAGCATATTTCAATCCTCAATGTAATAATCCCTCTGGGGATGATGATGAATAGGTAATTAATGAGGATGTTATCTTTGATTATCCTGGAAGTGTCGAATTGGTTAAATCTATCGGCAATAGCTCTCTAACATGTCTTTGCACAAACCAAGCATGATAAGTACATCTGTGGAGTGTGTGGAAGGGTTCGTCTTCATGGTCCCTCCATCCAAAAGGAGCCAATCACCGATAGATTCGGTAGGGCCCAATTGCGAAGGTCTGCATTCACAGATTCGAGTTCAGACTCAGAACCCCCGTAAATTTTTCATTATGCACGATCAGCACAACATATGATGAGAAAAATAGGATACAGCCTATAGCATGGGAGTGGCCTGAACTTCAAAAAAGGACGACGCAATTTTCTATATAATTTCGTGCCAAAAGGAAAACCAGCAAATTACTATGATAAAACACACAGAGGGGTTGTGATATATTACACCTCCACCTCCTACATCGTTTCAATTCGAAGACAATAAATCGATCCCGTTACGCTCTGCTTTTTCATCCGAGTGGGAGTCAAATGTTAGTATAGGAATGCTTTTCAAGAATATCTCCATTAATATGACTTCAATCAATCAATTGGAGCCTGGGGAGGCTATTGAAACATTTGATGCTGAACCATGGGCTCAGCAACTGGATTTTCAGGGAGAAAAAGCGATTCAAATAACGTGAACCACCTACCGAGGACAGAGTGATTCAGGTTAATTTGGGTAGTCAAGATCACCCTAAACCCATCTCTATAATCACTTACAGAGAGAAGAATTGATAGCATTCGTACGAGAGTATATCGATGTCTTTGCATGGATTACGAAGATATGCCCGGACTTGACCCGCAAGTAGCCATGCATCATCTAAACATTAAGCCGGCGTCAAGTCAGTGAAGCAACAACAGCGATGATTTCACCCTGATATTATGGGAGCTATTGAAGTTGAAGTTCATAAACTCATCGCATGTGATTTCATACGGGAGGAACAACACCCGGACTGGGTTGCCAACATTGTCCTCGTTCTTAAAAAAATGAAAAAATCCGTGTCTGTATTTACTACCATGATCTCAATGCAGCTTGTCCTAAAGATGAGTTCCCATTATCCATCACTAATGTCATGATTGAAAATACCTGCGGTTTTGAGAGAATGTCCTTTATGGATGGCTTCTCAGGATGCAATCAAATCAAGATATACTTAGAGGACGAGAAGCATACTTCATTCCGGACACCGTTAGGGGTATAATGCTAAACCGTGATGCCCTTTGGATTAAAGAACGTAGGAGCAACTTATCAATGTGCAATGAGTATTCGCGATCATCTCTGAAAGACGGTGGAATGCTATGTCGATGATATTGCTGTCAATAGTCGCGATGAGGATGATCACCTTCATGACCTAAGAACAATGTTCGATATAACGCGAGCCCATCAGCTGAAAATGAATCCAACAAAATCCTTCTTGGGGGTTTCAAGTGGCAAGTTTCTGGGATTCATTATCACATCAAAATGAATTCATCTTGACTCAGACAAAGTAAAAGTTATTCAGAGCATGTATTCACCTAAGAATCTCAAAGAGCTTAGGGGTCTGCAAGGTAGATTGGCCTATTTCAGAAGATTCATCGCAAATCTCTCGAGTCGTTGTCAACCATTCACCCGGCTTATGAAAAAGGGTGTTTCTTTCATATGGGATTGATTGGGAAAGAGTAATGTAGAGTTATTACACAAGTATTCAATTAAAGAAGAAAGGTTTAGAGTTAACCTTTGTGCTCGTTTACTCCACAAATGTATGAAAGATGATTAATATACCCTTTCCAATCTCCGCTATAGCAATGGCTAAACCGGGTCGATTCTCCGGGAGAGCTAGCGATAGAAGCGTTACGGTATGGAGTGAAGAAATAAAAAACGAAATGTCTTCTATGTATTTACACAAATGCAAGAAGCAACATGAAAAGAAGTGATGAATTTGTGCATTATGGAAAAAGAAATCAAAAGAACTTTGGTGAAGTGTGTTGCAAAGAAAGAAAAGCTAGTAAAGAAAGTGTTAGAAAACTTTAGATGAGAAAGTACATGGCTAGCTAACTTTACCTCATTGCTAACTTGCTAAACTCAATGGTGATGCTTGATTGCCTCATGTTGATTCATTGGCAATAGGGATATCTTGCTTGTTTGTTCAAGTGTTTTACCTTTATGAAGATGAGTGTTCTCTTGTTCTTAACTTGAAGCCTCATATGAATTCATTGGCTCTCTAGATAGATGTTCAATGATGAACTCTAGGATTGGTACTCAAAGATGCTAAGTTCAAAGAATCAACATTCATTCAAACATTCAAGACATAACAACAAATTAGCTTGAAGTAGAGAAGTTGTTCTTACAAGTAGAATATATAGGTGATCCATCTCCATGTTCCATCAAAGGCTCTTGTTCTAGACAAGGCTCTAAATGAGGCACACATGAGTCATATGGAGTATGAACAAGCAATAGCCAAGGGAAAGTAACTTTACTTCCTTGGTAAGTAAAAGAAATATCACAATGCAAGTATAAAGACAAGCATCATCCAAAGAGATAGAAGTTAGCTAGGTAAGTTCTTAGCTAGCCATGCAATAGAGATTTAGCTATCCCTTATACTAGAAACAAAGCAACTATTCATGATGTAAAGCAATTAGAACTAAAGCAAATGAAATAACACTAGAATGAAAACAAGAATTTAAAGCAAAGTAAAGTAAAGCATACTAGAGATTGCAAAGAGATGAATGGAGCTCTTTTGATAAATCCTTGCCTACAAGAATGTCACTTTCTTGATACAAGCTTTCAAACAGCACTCTCTCTCTCTCACTTTGTCAAAATCTCTAGGAGGAAGAAGATGAAGACTAAAAAACCTAGGAGAAAACAAAATACAAGAATTTTCCCTATTTTCTTCTCTCTCTTCTCTTCTCTCACACACAGACCCTGGTCCTCTATTTATAGCCATCCATGAGAAGGATCTAGAGCCCTGGCCGTTGGCGCAAAATCCGGGCTCCAACTGCCTCCAAACCGCCGCAGATACGCGGGAATATCCCAGTTTTGGCGGCAAAATCTGGGCCGTTGAGCCCAGATTTTCTGTTGTGATTTGGTTGTTAGGTGGTTATCCACGTGGCCTTCTAGAAGATCCAATTGGCGCGCGGATCTCAACTGAATCCAAATTCAAATCTTGAGCTCTTTTTTTGGGCTTATGGATTTAATCACTTTAATTATTGCTAATTAAAGTGATTAATGGGCTTTTTCTCTTTTAAGTTGTGGACCTGTAAAAATAGAGAGAAAAGGGGTTAAAAATCACATTTTATTTTCAATATGCATAGTATGGAAGTGGTAAAATATGCAAATATGTATAACAATCACACCCCCATACCTAGCTTTTGCTCGTCCTCGAGCAAAAAAGAAAGAAAAAGAAAGAAAAATAAAATCCTAACTAATTTATTATACCACTTTCGTAGGTGACACGATTGCACTGAGCACGTGCAACAAGCCGTTAAACCTCTAGGTTACCCTAGAGGAGGAGTGTTGTCTCCTGAGGGTTTTCAGCGGATTGCACCCACAAAATCCATAAAGAAAAATAAAAGGGTTAGTGAAATTTTTTTGATCCATGTTTTAAAGATTCTAACTTGATCTTTAGGTTTCAGGTTACTCTAAACTTTTCATTCTTCTTATAAGTATTTATTTGGAGTTTTGTTTTCAGCTTAGGTTAAGATTTTAGGGAAAAGATCAAAAATCGGATTTTGCATCAATCCTAGGATATATACATCTATAAATATGAAGGATCTTTCTTAGACTAAGTTTATTTATTTACTAATATATATATAATATTTTTTTTATTTATGTTTATTTATTTAAATTTCCTTAGCATCCTTAGGCTTTCTAGTTTACCCTTGTATCGAGCCTTTAACCGATGACTCCCAAACCAGATGGTCTTAGGGCACCAGATGAGAAAATATCCCTCAGGTTTAAGGTCTCGAGTAAAAAAGGCCACGAAGGAATTTAAGGACTTAACCACCTTTAGGCGTGATCGGCAATGCTTCTTGAGGCACGGCTAACCAGCTTAGTCAGTGGCTAAGTATTTATTATTTATTTATGTACATCTTTTTTTTTTAATTTTTCTTTTTTTTTATTACATATATGTGTAAATAAAATCACAAAGTCTTTGATTAATCCTTCAATATGTTAAATGTTTATATCTAAAGAAAGAATTAAAATCTAATAATTTTTCTAATCCTTTATTACTTAACCTAAAAATCTAACAAAACTCCTCTTTTCAACTTATAATTAGAAATCTTAATTTAGAGCTTCCTTAATCCCTAAATTTCAAGTTTGATTCTTTAAACATGGATCAAAGAATTTCTATTTTTTTTATTATTATTTTTTTTTTATCTTTTTAATTTTCTAAAAGAAAAGGTAAAATCTAAAAAGAAAGTGGAAAATCTATAAAGAAAGGTAAAATCTAAAAGAAAAAGTAAAACCTAAAAAGAAAGTGAAAAATCCTAAAAAATAAAAGGTCTAAAAAAAAATGAAAAATCCTATGTTAGTATCTACCCCCCCATACCTATCTCATGCATTGTCCCCAATGCATGCAATATGAAATGATGCATGAAATAGGTAAAGGACAAAACTACTCCCTCTGTCGTTTAGGACCCGCGGTGGAGCTAGGTCCAGCCGATTGTGATCTTCTCAACGCAGCCTCCATACTACGTAGCCGAGAGGATTGCTCCTCTACCCTCTTCCTAAGCCGGACCTGCCCTTTGAAAATCTTCTTCATGCCTTTCCAGATAGTGGACATGAAGGCTCGTGAATCAGTAGGGGGTTCCTGCCTCCAAAATTGAGGCTCATCAATTTCTTCTAAACTCTCCTCCGAATCAAGCTCCACAGGTTCATTTTCAGGTTGAGCAATAGGTGTCCAAAGTGCGTGCAAGCAACCATTATATGAGCTTGTGGGTCTCTCTACAGTAGCAAGCACTTGGTCAAATGTATTAAAGACAGCGTCTGAGATGAATTGTTTACACAGACGTGTGATTAAGATAGCATGGGAATGCTTTGCACCCCGAGTGCGGGAGGAATTGTCAAGAATGGCACGGAAGATGGCCCGATTTAAACAGACCGTGTGGTTATGTGTCATTAAATCATGGATTACCTGTAACACGGGTCTGTTAAAGGAAGATTGGTGCTCAATCCCAAAAATGTTGCGTTGGACCCAGCGTCCAACGCAATGAATATTTCGAAAGGACGTGTTGGCTTTGAGCCCACGGTCTTGAATTGTACAACGGACCCCCATGAAAGGCATATAATCTACCAATGGCAAGGGGTCGGTATGGTGGGGATGACTGGGGACATTAGTGATTTCAGCAATAAGTGAGATGGTGACAAAGATATCACCGAATGGCATGTGAGATACAAATTGGTACGTGTCATGATTCACAGATGCTTGATCAATTGAATTGTAAAAGGTAGTGACAAGATCGGGGCAATAGTATGCATCGTGCTCATTGTTATCATAGACCAAAGAGTACCAATTCCAAGCATGTATTCTATCCACAAAAATGTGCCCATATCCCCTACTGTCATTCAAAAGTATAGAAAAATCCCTTTCCACATACAAATTCGGTGCCATATATGCTAAAGGAATGTAAAGTAAAGGATTTGAGATAGGAAAATGCAAACCACCCCCGGAGATCGTGGGGGGGAAATCCAAAACAGTTGTGCAGAAGGCACCCGAGACAGAATTGGGAAGAGTTACTCTGGATCTGCCACTGGAAGTAGAAGTCAGCCAGGCAGAATTTTTCTGGGCGCCAGAGGTGGCCGGAGTGCGGTGGATCTGCGGCTGGAAGTAGGTTTTTGCGGCAGAACAGAGGAGTCTGGTGAAGGGGAAAGTTGGCAGAGGTCGGCTCTTGAGGGAGGTTCTCAGATCTGAAAGGGAGTCTGCGTTTGAGGGAGAAAGAGTTGGTGAGGAGAGTATTTATAGGGGTAGGTAAAAATGGGATTTTCAAATTTATCCCTAGGTCAAAGGTATATTTGCAACCCTAAGTCAAAAGAGTTTGAAAATGAAAGGAATCCTAGGGAAGAGAAAATCCTAGGAATGTGAAACAAAAAATCCCTAATTTTTATTTTATTTATTTATTATTTAAAAAAAATGTAAAAGAAAATTATTTACAAGTGTGATCCCAAAATGATATTCAGGAAAATGCATGGGAAACTATACAGATGGAATTGTCACAAATAAACTGGGTCACAAAGACCCAATTCATGAACTTCGTGTGACACGGGATCAGTGGTAAAGAATGGCTTAAGACGTTGACCGTTCACAGTGAATTTGTTGCCATTATTCGGGTCAAGAATCTCAATTGCACCATGGGAGAAAACTTTTTGAACAATGAATGGCCCTGACCACCTGGTTCTCAATTTACCAGGGAAAAGGTGGAGTCGTGAATTGTACAACAGAACCTTTTGTCCTACGACAAAAATCTTTCGGTGAATGGATTTATCGTGAAAAAGCTTGGTTCTGTGTTTAGTGATCCGAGCATTATCATATACCTCGTTTCTCAGCTCTTCAAGCTCAGATAACTGCAACTTCCGTAGAACACCGGCTTTATCCAAATCCAAGTTCAGCTGCTTTAAAGCCCACATAGCTCGGTGTTCTAATTCAACAGGCAAGTGACAAGGTTTCCCAAATACAACTCGATATGGAGACATACCGAGGACAGTCTTGTAAGCGGTCCTGTATGCCCATAAGGCATCAGTGAGTTTGATGGACCAATCCTTACGGTTCTTTCCTACAGTTTTCTTCAAAATGAGTTTTATTTGTCTATTCGTGACTTCAACTTGCCCATTGGTTTGAGGATGATAAGCCGTGGACAATTTGTGAGTAATAGAGTATTTTCGCATCAAAGCTTCAAAAGCCCTATTGCAGAAATGACTCCCATTATCGCTTATTATCGCACGGGGGGCTCCGAAGCGAGAGATGATGTTTTCTCTTAAAAACTTAATGACAACATGGTTGTCATTCGTCCGTGTTGGAATTGCTTCAGCCCACTTGGAAACATAATCTACGGCTACCAAAATGTATTAGTTACCGTAGGACAGAGGAAAGGGTCCCATAAAATCGATGCCCCAGAGGTCGAAAATTTCAACTTCCAAGATGGGTGTGAGGGGCATCATGTCTCTTTGTGTGATACGACCCGTCATTTGACACTTATCACAGAGCTTGCAGAAATTATATGCATCCTTAAAGAGAGTGGGCCAGTAGAATCCACTCTGAAGCACTTTCTCAGCAGTTTTCCGTGGACCAAAATGTCCACCGCAAGCTAACTTGTGACAGAATGTCAAAACGCTCTGATGTTCATCCTCAGGAAGGCATCTACGTATGATTTGGTCAGGACAGTATTTGAATAAATATGGTTCATCCCAAAAGAAGAACCGCATTTGGCGCAGAAAACGGTGTTTTTCTTGTCCTGACCAATGAGAAGGTATTTGCCTGGTAGCAAGGTAGTTCACTATATCAGCATACCAGGGCTCTCCACATATCTTAAAAATATGCTCGTCAGGAAAATCATCGTTAATCGGTATTCTCTCTTTAGGTGCATTTGGGATTCTCGACAAATGATCTGCTACCACGTTCTCAACGCCCTTTTTATCTTTAATCTCCAAATCAAACTCTTGCAAAAGAAGTATCCATCGAATCAGTCTTGCCTTAGCATCCTTCTTTTGCATCAAGTATTTTAGGGCGGAGTGATCAGTGAAAATAACAGTTCTGGACCCTAGCAGATATTGACGAAATTTCTCCAACGCAAAGACAACCGCTAAAAATTCCTTTTCAGTAGTTGTGTAATTGAGTTGGGCATCATTCAGCGTTCTGCTAGCATAATAGATTACGTGTTGCCTATTATCAATACGCTGTCCTAAAACAGCGCCTATAGCAAAGTCAGAAGCATCACACATAATCTCAAAAGGTTTGGTCCAATCTGGTGCAGATATGATTGGTGCAGAGACAAGTCTACTTTTAAGCTCCTTCCATGATTTTTGACATTCCTCATCAAAGATGAAGGGTACATCCTTTCCTAAGAGATTTGTCAAGGGTCTTGCAATGTTGCTAAACCCTTGAATAAATCGCCTATAGAAACCGGCGTGCCCTAAGAATGATCTAATGTCCTTTAAGCATGTCGGTTCAGTGAGCTTTATTATAACTTCCACTTTGGACTTGTCTACCTCGATTCCTATTCTTGATACCTTGTGCCCAAGCACGATTCCTTGCTTGACCATAAAATGACACTTTTTCCAGTTAAGTGTCAAATTTTTCTCCATACAGCGTTGTAACACCAACTTTAAATGGTACAAGCATTGCTCAAAGGAATCCCCATAGATCGAGAAATCATCCATAAAAATTTCCAAAATTTTCTCTACCATGTCCAAAAAGAGGCTCAACATGCAACGTTGAAAAGTTGCAGGAGCATTGCAAAGACCGAAGGGCATCCTTCGGTAAGCAAATGTTCCAAAGGGACAGGTGAAGGTAGTCTTCTCTTGGTCTTCGGGAGCAATTGGGATCTGATTATATCCTGAATATCCATCCAGGAAACAATAGTACTCGTGTCCCGCCAATCTCTCCAGCATTTGATCAATAAATGGAAATGGAAAGTGGTCTTTACATGTGGCGGTATTCAACTTCCTGTAATCAATACAAACTCGAATCTTCATTGGAAGACGTGTTTGTATTAATTCTTTATTCTCATTTTCCACCACCGTAAATCCAGCTTTCTTAGGCACAGCATGAACTGGACTTACCCATTGACTATCAGATATGGGATAGATAATCCCATTGTCTAATAGTTTCAAAATCTCAGATCTAACAGCTTCTTGCATAATGGGGTTAAGTCTACGCTGTGGGTCTCGTTTAGGCTTGGCATCTTCCGTCAAGTGAATTCTATGTTGGACAATGGAAGGACTAATCCCCTTGATATCAGCCATGGTCCAACCAATGGCCTCTCTATTTTCCCTTAACACAGTCAGAAGGTCTTCTTCTTGTTGTTCAGTAAGATTGGATGCAATGATTACAGGAAAAGATTCCTTCTCATCCAAGTATTTGTACTTGAGATGATCGGGAAGAGCCTTAAGCTCAGAAGAAGGTACCGGATCTATCACAGGTTGCTCATGGTGCAAGGGAAGAATAGGGGTGGAATTAGTTGTCCGTTCAACATTTGATCCAACAATCTGATCCAGGTTGAAGTCATCCGACTCCAACTCAAACTCCTCTTCAGACTCATACTCCACCTCGTCCACATGTTCACTGGTCAAACCCTCAATCAAATTTACTTCGAAGGAATCATTGTCCACATCCCTTGGCTGCTTCCCCAGATGGAAGACATTCACCTCTTTCGTCATATCTCCGAACGTTAACCGCATCGATCCATTTCTACAATTGATTATTGCATTTGCGGTGGCTAAGAAAGGACGTCCGAGAATGACAGGTGTTTGCGCTCTGTGATTTTGTACGGGCTGTGTTTCAAGAACAACAAAGTCCACGGGGTAAATAAATTCCCGACCCGTATCAAAACATCTGTAATTTCCCCCTTTGGAATCTTTACAGAGCGGTCAGCCAATTGGATAGTCATCTGGGTTGGACGAAGGTTTCCTAACCCTAACTGCTGATAGACGGAAAAGGGGAGAAGATTGATGCTCGCACCCAAGTCTAGCAAAGCCCTATTTATGGTGGTCTGCCCTATGATACAAGAAATGGTAGGGCTCCCTGGATCTTTGTACTTCACAGGGATCGGACCATTGAGCAGTTCACTTATGTTGGAAGCCAAAAAGACTTTTTTAGGGACATTTTCTTTCCTCTTTTTAGTACACATTTCTTTCAAAAACTTGGCGTAGGATGGGACTTGTTGAATGGCATCTAAGAGAGGGACATTGATTTGTACTTGGTTGAATATCTCTCTTATCTTCTCCATGTGAGCATTCATCTTATGATTTGTAAGCCTATTTGGGAATGGGACAACAGGCTTATATGTTTGCTCATCAACTTTCTCTTTTCCTTTTGACTGAGAAGTGGATGGTTGTGTGCTTGATGAAGGACTATCTTGCATGGGTTGTACTGGAACAGAAGGTGGTGGCATTGGCACAGATTTGGGAGACTGATTTGAAACCTTGTTATCTACATGCTTTCCAGATCTAAGAATTTGAATGGCTTGGCATTGGCTGGGTCCCAAGTCTTCAACTTCGTGCAGAGGAAAATGGGCTTTGGGATTGGGCACAGGTTGGCTAGGTAGCATTCCTTTTTGCCTTTCAGTCAAAGAGTTAGCCAACTGCCCTATTTGAATTTGCAATTTGTTCATGTCCTGCTGCTGATTGTTCATCATTGAAGCTTGGTTCTTAGATAAGATCTCTATCATTTTCTCCAAATCAGAAATTCTTTTGTCTGAAGGATTGGGTGGTGGATGATGCTGAAATTGGGGCTGAAAATTTCCTTGATATGGCACAGGATTTTGATATGACTGGAATCTGGGTGGACTCTGGTATGAATGAACATTTGGTGGGTTCTGGTGGTAAGTCTGTGGATGAGACTAAGCAAGGTATTGTTGTAGAAATGGTTGTCTCGGCTGCTCAGGGCCAGACTGACTCCAAGAGAAATTCGGATGGTTTCGCCATCCCAGATTATAGGTTTTGGAGTAAGGATTGTAAGTGGGTCTGGTGTACGTGGCATTTGTACTCTCCTAAAACATTTGAGTTTGATAAACTGGACACTCCTCAAACAGATGATTCAGATTATGGCAGTAGGTACAACCCGGATTAACAACAGATGGGTTGACCTGATTCACAGCAGAGTTTTCCCTGGACTCTAGCAACTCAATCCTCTTCATCAACTGAGTTATCTTAGCTTCTGCAGCTATTGAGGATTCTATGGAATGTAAACCAGTTCTGGAAGTTGTGGGTGCAGGTTTCTCAGTACATGATTCCCACTGGACTGTCTTTTCAGCTAATGCCTCAAAAAGATCCCAACCCTGATCTTCATTCTTCTTTAAGAATTCTCCTTGACACATGGTTTTAAGGAGCGTCTTAGTCTGATAATCAAGCCCATCATAGATAATCTGGCACTGGCGCCATTTTTCTATACCGTGATGGGGACACAGGGCTACTAGGTCTTTGAAGCGCTCAAAATACTTCCAAAACGGTTCATTGGCTTCTTGTTTGAATTGCATTATATTCTTCCTCATAAGGGCTGTCTTATGGATAGGATAAAATTTTTTAAGAAAGACCTTAATGAAATCATCCCAAGAAGAAATTGAGCTAACTGGGAGATTATAAAGCCACTTCTTAGCGATATCCTTAAGTGCAAAAGGTATAAACCTAAGTCTGACAGCATCCTCGGTCAACTGGGAAATTCTCATCATAAGGCATACTTCTTCAAACTCTCGGATGAAGAAGTACGCATCCTCAGATTCAAGGCCATGGAATCGTGAAAGTGTGTTTATGAACTGGGGCTTCAACTCAAAGTTATTTCCATTAGTGTTTGGGAGGAGAATGCACGATGGAAGTGATGTGCGAATCGGATAGAACTTGTCCTGCAACGAAACGTTGGTGGTCATGATTGTGTCGAGTGGTGTTGTATGTGGCAGTGTAGAAGTTCTTACAAGCCTAGCAGAATTCGGATCTCGATACCACTCTTGCATACAATTACACAATCAACGTGCACCTTTCACACAGGCGGAAAATGAAAAAAAAAATAACAATCAAGAGAAAAAAAAAAATCAATCCAAGCTTTCTAGGTTTCCTGGACCTAGACGACTCCTAACTTTAGATCGTCCACAGGAGGTTCGGTGTAGACTTTGACTATAAGCAAATCAGCCAGGGAAGGGTAAGGTTGGTGGGAGGTTTTCCGTCAGAGACGTTCCTTAATTAAGTAACCAACAACCTTCGGGCTTTCGGCCCTCAACCCCTTTCCTAGACACTGATTTTACAAAAGTCACTTTCCAACACTTTTTCCCCTTAGGATAATCTCCTAAGTGAGTCCGGATGTCCCTAGGGCCAACGTCTAGCAATTTTTAATTAGAAGCTAGGATTGTGAGTGCGTGGGAAAATGGTTTTTGGGCTAAGGAAGGGGTGATAAAATCCCCACCTTATCTTTTTTATGGGATTTGCCCTTAAAGTTTCTTTGTGCAAGTGTACGATATCAACAAACAAGGTTCACTCAAAGCTTAATTAAATCAAACAAAGAGTGAGTCCTAGTCTATATGCTATGCTTACGTACCTTGTCTCCAGCACTCTTCAACAATAAATGTAAAGGAATTGAAAGACACGTGCCTAGTATGCAAATGTCTAAACAATTTTCTTAACTTGCAACAATTTTTTTACTGTTGATTAGCAGATATCAGGTGAAGCAAACAAGATTTAAAGTGTTGCAGCAGCTGTATTTTGTAGAGAAGCAAGCCCTGCAGAAAAATGGTCAGTAGTCAACTCTTCCTTGCCGCAATTCTGCGGCAAAATCCCAGAATTTGCGGCAATTCAGAGGGATCCTGGTCTCTGCTTTCGAGAGCAGAGGCCCAGGTCCACTTATATGTTTCTGCAATGCAAGATTTACTGTTTCTTCAACCTGTACCTGCAACAGAGAAGAGTATTCGTTTAATTCTTCACTTGAAAACAAATACCGTTGCTCTCCCCAGCAACGGCGCCAAAAATTTGATTGGGAAAGAGTAATGTAGAGTTATTACACAAGTATTCAATTAAAGAAGAAAGGTTTAGAGTTAACCTTTGTGCTCGTTTACTCCACAAATGTATGAAAGATGATTAATATACCCTTTTCAATCTCCGCTATAGCAATGGCTATACCGGGTCGATTCTCCGGGAGAGCTAGCGATAGAAGCGTTACGGTATGGAGTGAAGAAATGAAAAACGAAATATCTTCTATGTATTTACATAAATGCAAGAAGCAACATGAAAAGAAGTGATGGATTTGTGCATTATGGAAAAAAAAATCAAAAGAACTTTGGTGAAGTGTGTTGCAAAGAAAGAAAAGCTAGTAAAGAAAGTGTTAGAAAACTTTAGATGAGAAAGTACATGGCTAGCTAACTTTACCTCATTGCTAACTTGCTAAACTCAATGGTGATGCTTGATTGCCTCATGTTGATTCATTAGCAATAGGGATATCTTGCTTGTTTGTTCAAGTGTTTTACCTTTATGAAGATGAGTGTTCTCTTGTTCTTAACTTGAAGCCTTATATGAATTCATTGGCTCTCTAGATAGATGTTCAATGATGAACTCTAGGATTGGTACTCAAAGATGCTAAGTTCGAAGAATCAACATTCATTCAAACATTCAAGACATAACAACAAATTAGCTTGAAGTAGAAAAGTTGTTCTTACAAGTAGCATATATAGGTGATCCATCTCCATGTTCCATCAAAGGCTCTTGTTCTAGACAAGGCTCTAAATGAGGCACACATGAGTCATATGGAGTATGAACAAGAAATAGCCAAGGGAAAGCAACTCTACTTCCTTGGTAAGTAAAAGAAATATCACAATGCAAGTATAAAGACAAGCATCATCCAAAGAGATAGAAGTTAGCTAGGTAAGTTCTTAGCTAGCCATGCAATAGAGATTTAGCTATCCATTATACTAGAAACAAAGCAACTATTCATGATGTAAAGCAATTAGAACTAAAGCAAATGAAATAACACTAGAATGAAAACAAGAATTTAAAGCAAAGTAAAGTAAAGCATACTAGAGATTGCAAAGAGATGAATGGAGCTCTTTTGATAAATCCTTGCCTACAAGAATGTCACTTTCTTGATACAAGCTTTCAAACAGCACTCTCTCTCTCACTTTGTCAAAATCTCTAGGAGGAAGAAGATGAAGACTAAAAAACCTAGGAGAAAACAAAATACAAGAATTTCCCCTATTTTCTTCTCTCTCTTCTCTTCTCTCACACACAGACCCTGGTCCTCTATTTATAGCCATCCATGAGAAGGATCTAGAGCCCTGGCCGTTGGCGCAAAATCCGGGCTCCAACTGCCTCCAAACCGCCGCAGATACGCGGGAATATCCCAGTTTTGGCGGCAAAATCTGGGCCGTTGAGCCCAGATTTTCTGTTGTGATTTGGTTGTTAGGTGGTTATCCACGTGGCCTTCTAGAAGATCCAATTGGCGCGCGGATCTCAACTGAATCCAAATTCAAATCTTGGGCTCTTTTTTTGGGCTTATGGATTTAATCACTTTAATTATTGCTAATTAAAGTGATTAATGGGCTTTTTCTCTTTTAAGTTGTGGACCTGTAAAAATAGAGAGAAAAGGGGTTAAAAATCACATTTTATTTACAATATGCATAGTATGGAAGTGGTAAAATATGCAAATATGTATAACAATCAGGGATAAAGCCTGTCAAGAAGCTTTCGAGGATATCAAAATATACCTCACTAAACTCCCAATCTTAGTGGCTCCTACACCAGGAAAATCATTCCTACTTTATGTGAAGCTATGGACTATTCTCTGGGTGCTCTGCTTGATCAAAAGAATGATGACGGCCACGAATAGGCCATTTACTATTTGAGCATGACTCTGATAGGAGCTGACTCTTGGTATAACCTGACTGAGAAGGAATGTTTAGCTCTTGTCTTTACTATTCAAAAGACGTAACATTACTTGGTTGGCCAAACCATGCATTTCATTTTCAGAGTTAATACTTTACGTATTTTCATGACAAAATCAGGATCGCTGAATTCAAGATTGGCCAAGTAGGCCATCCTCTTGTCTCAATATGACATGCTCTTTGTCTCTCAGAAGGCAGTCAAAGGTCAGGTGCTTGCAAACTTTCTAGCTGCTCATCCAGTCCCAGAGAGCTCAAAACTTTATGAAGGTATTCTAGATGAGATTTTTGAATCTAATATGACGTCAGAGGAGGCAAATGTTCTTGGATGGAGCATCAAGAACAGGCCCTAAAGGTAGACTATTGCTGGTGTGGGGGTTATATTTATCTTGCCACAAAATCATGTCCTTCCTCGGGCGTTTTCATTGACAGAACCATGTTCCAACAATGTGTCAGAATATAATGCTCTGCTCTTCGGCCTCCAACTCGCCCATGAAATGGGGGTACGCTACCTTGAAGCTTATGGTGATTCAAAACTGATTGTTAATCCAATTAAAGGAGAATATGAGGTTCGTCATGAAGATTTGATACCTTATTACCATGCAGTCATCAAACTGGCTAACTTATTTGATGGCTTTTACATCGGTCATGTATCCCGATCCCAAAAGAAGAAGCTTTTGTTTGACGAAGGTCTCTCCGCTTTTACTATGACCCGATAGTAAAAACACTCTATCTCGTTCATATGACGGCATCTTACTCCGTTGCCTCTCTAATTCGGAAGCAGAAGAAGTACTCAAAGAGACGCACGATGGTATATGCAGAGCTCATCAACCAGGTCCAAAACTCAAGGATCGATTGCACAGACTTAGTTATATTGGCCAACAATGATAGCTGATGCCATCAAATATGCACAGAGGTGTAAAGCCTGCCAAATCCATGCAGACTTTATACATCAACCTCCTGAGTTACTTCATCTGACTGTTACTTCATGGCCATCCAAAGCATAGGGAATCGATGTCGTAAGACCCATCAGTCTCTCATGAACAAAAGGTCATCGGTTCATCTTAGCGATAACCGATTATTTTTCAAAGTGGGGCAGAAGTTATACCACTTACTGAAGTTAAAAGTTTCAACGTGGTCAACTTTATCAAACACCATGTTATTCATCGGTTTGATGTTCCCAGATTAATTATTCATAATAATGATCCCCAATTTGCAAGCCAAGTATTCTATCAGTTTTGCGATAAGTATCGGATTCAGAATGTGACATCAACCGCTTATAACTCTGCTGCTACTGGTTTGACGGAATCATTCAACAAGGCAATTTTCAAGCTACTCAAGAAATTCGTTTCATCAAGCAAACGAAATTTGAATGAGAAGCTCAGGGGTTGTTTGGATGCAAGGAAGTGGACGGAAGTAAGGAAATATGGAAGTATAATTGCTCACTTCCCTATCTATGCAAACACTGGAAAAGGAAATAAGAAAACCCCTTTTCCTTTTCTCTTTTCTCTTTTATACAAACATTTTCTCACTTCCAGAGTGCTACAGTTAATTTTGTGGTCATGTAAATCTCATTCGTAATAAGTTATAGCACAAAACAGTTAATTTTTTTATCATGTAAATCTCACTTGCATTCTAATTACAATCCATTTTTTATTTTTCTTAATTAATTTTTATTTTTAATATTATTTTACGGTCAACTTTGTGGTCAACTTTTCCACTTCCACTTTCACACTACCATCCAAATACCAGAAAAGACAACATTTTCCAAACCACCTTCCCAACAACATCCAAATACCGGAAAACTTACTAACCAATTTCTAAGTTCCAAAGGAAATTATTATCACTTCCTCAATTCCTCACTTTCTCACTTCCAGCCTTAACCAAACAGGCCCTCAGTGAATGTCTTTGGGCCTACCGAACTACGGTCCAAATGCTAATAGGCAATACACCTTTTTCTCTGGTATACGGGTGTGAGGCAGTCATACCACTAGAAATTCAGATGTTGTCACTACGGGTTGCCTTAGCAACCGAGATAACTAAGGAAGATAATGATCGGTTACGTCTTCAAGAACTCGAAGCCCTAGATGAGAAACGACTATAAGCTCAACAACATATTGAGTTGTAGCAGCTCAAATCTCGAAAGCCTTTAATAAGAAGGTTAAGTAAAGGGTATTTCACAAAGGAGATTTGGTTTTAGCCATTAGACGACCCATGATCATGAAGTACAAAATCAAAGGCAAATTTCAGCCCAAATGGGAAGGATCATTCGTAATAGAAACAGTCTACTCAAATGGAGTCTATCGCCTTAAAACCCCAGATGGTGATATACTCATGATGCCCGTCAACGGCAGATTCTTGAAGAAGTACTACCCTTGATAGGATCCTTCCTATGATCAGGTTAACATTACACCTCTGGTCAAAAATTTCAGATCTAAGATGTTTGAGAAGAGCGCCAACGAAAAGCTTCTTTTTTTCTCTAACGGATCACATCGCTATAAAACAGTATCGAGCCGATCGAACACTGGTTACATTGAATAAGAAACAGGGTTATGAACGCCAATTTTAGCCTTGTCACTCTTCTCTAATTCACTATCAACCAGTGTCGAGCCGATCGAACACCGGTTACATTAAAAAGAAACAAAGTTATGAAGCAGTTTTAGCCTTGTCCCTCTTCTCTAATTCACTGTCGACCAGTATCGAGCCGATCGAACACCGGTCACATTGAATAAGAAACAAGGTTATGAATGTCGGTCTTAGCCTTGTCACTCTTCTCTAGTTCACCTATGAACTCGTCAGAAGTTGTCCCATCTCAAATCATATCATCGTCAATCGATGCCGAACCAATTGAACATTGGTGATGCATGATGTTAACATTAAAGCATTGACAAAGATGGATTAGGGTTTAGGATCCAAGATGTTTGGAAGAGCTTCAAAAAAAAACGTCTTTCTATATTCAATGAATCACATCATGGTCGAATAACGTCGAGTCGACCGAACATAGGTGATATTATGATGCATGATGTAAACATCGAAGAAAAGATAAAGGCAAAACGTCAAATTTTTAGCCTTGTCACTCTTCTCTAGTATATAGACATGTACCTATCTTCAACTTGAAAGAATAGGTCATATTTTAAAGTCAAGCATGCCCTAGCAACAGTTTCAAGTGTTCTTCTTTACAATTAGAAGGATGATTTATCTAGCCTGACTTTTCTATATACAGTGGTGCTATACCTCCCTACTCTTGTTCGATCGATCAAAGCTCGACCCAACGACCAAAGGACTCGATGGCTTATCAAGCCAAACTCACTGAAGAAAGTTCTTGAAGCATCCTTTTGTAGAACCTTTTAACTGTTTCTACGTTCATATCAAGACGTGGTAACCAATCAAATGAAAGATCAAATGAGTTTATCTGATGACTTATCAAGCCAAACTCATTAAAGAAGGTTCGTGATGCATCCTTTTACAGAACCTTTCCACTATTTTCGCGTTCACTTCAAAACATGAAAACAGAATAAGAATCGACAGAGACTCCATGAAGAAGGTTAATCTCTAGATAAAGTTCTCACGGAATTCATGTCCACTCCTTTAATCCCGAGCTCATCAACAGAGTGAAAACCCAGGAGATAAATTACGTTACTTAAAATAACAAAATGATCTAACGCCTCTAACGACTAAGGATAGAGGAAAATATTGGTTCTTAAGCCTAAGATAAGTCCTTGACAACTCATCATGCTGAGAGGAATAGCACGACTAGCTTAACTCAAACGAAAGTTGGTAAAGGCATACCTAATCCATTGACAGCTGAGGGTTTGTTAAAAATCCTAAGGGACCTGATCCCATTTGATTCCTCTCCAAAATCACTTATCAATTCTCGTCCATGGAATGGTAGGACCACATAAAATAATATTCATTTCCCTTACAAAATGAATCACGAGTCAAAACCTATCATGTTAAC
Source organism: Agave tequilana (assembly GCA_038442645.1). Lineage (NCBI taxonomy): Eukaryota > Viridiplantae > Streptophyta > Magnoliopsida > Asparagales > Asparagaceae > Agave > Agave tequilana. Next base: position 193,523 of record JAVJIF010003726.1, read on the forward strand.
ACTAAACCTCTAGTAGTGGACTCAAATATTTTTCCTGGCAGATAAAATCAATATCCCCAACAAGTCAAAATTCCACATGTCATTCTCTTAATAGAATGGCAGGTGCATTTAAATTGTTGTCATGTTCTAAACACCTCTGACAGGCTGCTTTACAAATCTCATTCTAAATCCCTACGAAGTTCTCTAACATATGATCTCTTATGGGATTCATATTTCTTAACTCCCTAGCGAGTTTCTGGTAGACTCTCTTCGAAGTCTATTATTTCCCTTTCAAGTCTCCAATGGACTCTCATGGTTGTCATGTTAACAATATATGATCGGGCATATATATTGCATATATATATTGTCACATTATCATATTTATTATCTAATAAATCCTATTACTAAGTCTTATTTTTCTTTATAAAATGCAAGCCCATTGCTAAAAGAAAAGGAAGAGAAACGAGCCCAAAGGCCCATCAAATTCTGATTAATTCAGAATTAACTCAAAATTAGAAAATCAGGGCAGATCATGGCAAATCAGAGAGGTTGAAAATTGGCTAAAATGAATTTTTCCAAATCAAGATGTTAAAGTCAAAGATCAAAGGTCGTTTCGTCAAATTCAGGAGCTGCAACGGAAAAACCAGCCGGAGATAAAGCCACATCACTAAACCAGGGAGTGCCACCAACCAAGTGTGGCCACCTGGCAACACCATGGCCACGAAAACGCGGCCAAATTCGAGTTTTCGCGGCTTGGTTGAGGTGGTTGGATGAGTGTTTGCTCCCCTTATCTTCGTACGCCTTCCCACGTTTGGTTTTTGCCTATAAATACTGCATTTTTTAGAGAAAAAGGAACCGAGAATTAGTTTAAGCTTTTCTCTTTGTTTCTAAGATTTAGGTTCTTTGTTACATAGTATAGAGAAGTTATATCTATGTTCTCTAATTTGTAGTTAAGTTCAAATACCAGTGAGAGAGAGGAATAAAGTGATTGTAATCTGAAGAATGAAGTGACATCAATAAAGGATCAAGCTTTCTCTTCTTCCACTCCAATTCATGGGTACGTCTTATTTTATTTACATGTCTTATTTTACATCATTCATGAGTAGCTAAACTTATTTTCTGGGCTCACTATCGTCCCTCTCTTTGATCCCTCTTGTTTTGAATGGTTTTGATGTAAAGAACCCAACGGAATCATATGTACGCGTTAAACTAAGCCTTTCTTCTTTGAAAGTATTCCTGAAGGCATATGAGGATGGGTTTGAATTTCTAAACTACTATTTCTTTTAAAATATCACTTGAACTTGTTTTTGTTTCATACTTGAAAGAAAACTTGATGACTTAATATTCAGTTCAAGAGGATTTCTTAGGAAAAAGAGATAAACTTTTTCAAACAATCTTATTTGCTTTGCTTAAGACTTTCGAAACTAAAGCTTAAGTTTTTGCCTATGATCAAATTGAGGCACTAAGAATTTCAAGAGAAAAACACATCATTGAGTAGTAAGATAGTGAGCCCAGATCTTCTTCTTATATTAAAATCAACAAAACACTCTTCAAGTTTTTTTTTTTTAAAGATCACCTTTTTCAAAGCATTTTTCAAGTTTTAAATTTTTCTTTAAATCACATCCCTTCTCTTCTCTTTTTCAATATAAAAAAAATAAAGAAAAACACAAACACCATTCTATGTTATTTAACAATTCATCGAAAAGCTTCTATCGCATTTCTCCTCGTGGACACGACCCGTTAGGCCAAAGCTAGACAGTAATTCTCTCTTTCATTTTACAATCAAATTTTTTGGTGCCGTTGTCAGGGAGGAAACGGTGTAATTATTTTCTAACAAGTTTGGTGTCTTATTTCAAGGACGTTAAGAAATCTGATTTAGCACTCAAACTTTGCAAGAGAAGACTTGATATTCTGTGCCCCTACTTTCGAAATTAGGAAACAGAATTTCAAGAAATTGCAGTGTAAAAGTTGAAATCTTTGTTGGACTATTAAAAGCTCTCTTTTGCATGACATATTGCTCGCAAAATAAAGTTTTTGTGTGTTAATTTTTTTGCTATATCTGATATTCACACTCCTTATTTTTAATCTAACAGTAATCTGATTGATTGTTAATTGCTTAAAAAATGTTTAGACTTACATTATAAGCATTTGTCTAATTACGTTTCTTTTACGATTACTGTTGAAGATAGCTAGAGACAAGGTACGTATGCATAACATATAGTTCAGGAAATATTTTTGGGTGATATTTGCTTATGAATGTTACTTTTTTATATCTTGCACACTTTGCACAATAAATCTTAAGGGCAGAACACAAATTAAGATAAGGTGGGAAAGTCATTACCCTTCCTTAGCCCATAAACTATCTCCAAGCACGCACAACCTAAGCCTAAATTAAAATTTGATAGAAGTTGGCCTTAGGTACATCTCGAACTCATTAGGAGATTATCCTAAGGGAAAAGGTGTTAGAATTTGACTCTTGTCAAATCAGTGTCTAAGGACAGGGATTGAGGGGAGAAACCCCGAAAGGTGGTGGTTTGGCTTAATTAGACCCGTCGCTTTTGCGCGGATACCTCCCACCATTCTTGCCCTAACTTGGCTGATTAGATTGTGGTCAAAATCTGCATTATACCTCATGTGGACAATCAACCAGTTAGGAGTTGTCTAGGTCAAAATTACCTTAGAGTAGGTTTGGTTGTTTCTTCTTATTGACTATTGGTGAACTTGTTTGTGATTGTGTTTGTGTATGCAAGTATCGTCAAGAGACCCTAATTCATTTAGGTTAACTAGAAACACATCACCTCCCAAGTTCGAACCAAGACCAAATTCGATTATGGCTCAACTGACATCTTTGCAGGATAGGTTCTATCCCATTAGAACCTCACTTCCGTCTTGTATCCAACTTTCATCGATTGGTGAACACAATTTTGAGCTCAAACCTCAGTTCATCAACACAATCCCCAAGTTTCATGGCTTAGAGTCTGAAGATACTTATTTTTTCATAAGAGAGTTTGAGAAAGTATGCCTAATGATGAAAACTTCATACCTTTTAGATGATACTATTAGGTTAAGATTTATCCCATTCGCTCTTAAGGACTTAGCCAAGAAATGACTTTATAGCTTAGCGGCCGGCTCTATCACATCATAGGATGGTTTCATCAAGGTCTTCTTGAAGAAATTCTATCCAATTCATAAGACGCTCTCGTTAGGAAGAACATCATACAGTTCAAGGAAGAACCTAGTGAACCGTTTTGAAGGTACTTTGAACGATTTAAAGACCTCCTTGTCCAATATCCTCGTCATGGAATAGAGAAATGATGACAATTTCAAATTATTTATGATGGTTTAGACTACTCAACCAAGACCCTCTTAGAAAGTATGTGCCAGGGGAATTTTTGCAGAAGGATGAGAATGAAGGATGGGATTTATATGAGAATCTAGCTGAAAAGACCATCCAATAGGAACCAACTACTGAAACTCAAGGAATTCAAGCTCCATCTCTTCAAAAGGAGGTCTCTATTTAATTAAATCATCCATAGCTAATGAGGCTAAGTTAGCTAATCTAGCGAGAAAACTGAAAGATTTAGAAACTAAGGAACCAAGTCCAGTCAATTAAATCAGCCTAAACCAATTTCCAACTCCGGGTTATACTTACTGTTAAGCCATGAATCATGTGTTTGAGGAGTATCATGTGTTTCAAGATCAACAACACTTTCCAGAACTGATGATGCGGCCTTTTCAAGGACGAACAGTAATCCTTACGCACCAACGTACAATCCTGACTGGAGAAATCACCCGAATTTCTCATGGAGCCAAAACAATAATGACCACTCACGGTCATATCATGCAAGCCACTTCCATCATTCCAATAATTTTTCTAATCGTCAACCCAATTTTTTCAATTACCATCATAATTCTCCCAACCATCCGCCCAATTTTTCAAACTATCAACAAAACTTTTCCAACTAAGCTCCATAATCTTCCTTCCAGAATCATCAAGTAGAAAGGAGAATGACTGACTTTGAGAGAAATATGAAAAGGTACATGAAGAATCAAGATTCCCTCATGCAAACTATATAGAGGCTAGAGGTTCAAATGAGCCAAATAGCCAATCTACAGAATGAGAGGCAAAAAGGTACCTTGCCCAGTCAGCCAATAATGAATCCTAGGAATTCTCAACAAGCTCATTTAGCTGAGGATCAATTACTGAATCAATGTAAAGCTGTTGATACATTGAGATCAGGAAAGAAAGTTGATAATCAAGTGTCAACACCATCTAAACATATTCAGCACAACCACACTCAACCATCCACCTCATCTAGTTCTAGTCCATCCAAATCTGACAAATCTGAAACAGATAAGTCAACCAGTCAGGTGCACCAGCCTATAGTACCATTTCCTAATAAGCTAAAAAACAACAAGCAAAATCCACGCATGGATAAGATAATTGAGATCTTCAATCAAGTGAAGATAAATGTGTCACTTCTTGATGTCATCCAACAAGTCCCATCCTATGCAAAGTTTCTTAAGGACATGTGTACCAAGAAAAGAAAGACTAATGTACCTAAAAAAGTCTTTTTAACCACTAACATTAGTGAGCTACTGTCGCGTCTGATCCCTTTCAAGTATAAGGATCCAGATTATCCCACCATTGCCTGCACCATAGGACAAGCCGAGATTAGTCGTGCACCTTTTGACTTGGGGGCAAGTATCAACTTGCTCCAATTCTCAGTTTATCAATAACTCGGATTGAGCAATCTTAGTCCAACTTGAGTCGCAATCCAACTGGCTGACCGTTCAGTAAAAGTTCCAAAGGAGAAAATCAATGATGTCCTTATTCGGGTCAGGGAGTTTATCTACCCTGTCGATTTCATAGTTCTAGAGACACAACATGTGTCCAATCCTAGGGCTCAAACTCCTGTTATTCTAAGGCGATCATTCCTTACTACTGCCAATGTCATTATCAATTGTAAGAATGGGTCCATGCGGTTAACCTTTGGAGATATGACTAGAGAAGTCAATGTCTTCAACCTAGGAAAGCAACCCCGTGATGTTGAGGATCAAACATTTGAAGTCAATCTTATTGAGAACTTGACCAGTGAACACAAGGAAGAATTAGAACAAGAAATTGATTGTGACTTTGAGTTAGAGTCTGACGACTTTAATCTTGATCAGGTTGTTGACTCTGCTGTGACTTGGGCCTTGAACTCTATTTCACCAAATATGGAGCCAACAAATTTGTCTCATCCTTCCAGTGAGCCTTCCTCTTTCTTAGAATTGAAAGCCTTATCTGCGCATCTCAAGTACGTCTATCTAGACGAATAAGATACCTTTCCTGTCATTATTACCTCTCATTTAAATAACGGGCAAGAAGAAGATCTTAAAGCTATTTTGAGAAAACATAGGGAAGCTGTAACGCCCCGGCCCGGCGGGTATGGAGATATTACTGCGAGTATATACGCAGGTCAGATATACCCTCACGTATATACGCTAAGCATCAGTACAGGCAAGAATCAGAGTAGGAAGTACATGGTGTATCATACATTCCAATACATGAGTACAATTACAAAGTTATCACCAGAGGTGATAAATATTTCAATAATATTACATCACCAATATGGCGCAAATGCGAGAATATAAAGGATGTACAAGTATGAACAGTACAAAAGATGGCTCAGAGTCATAGCAGAAGAACTTTAGAGCCGAACAGGGGGGCCTGAAAGGATAGGGTTCTGAACGGTCTGCTGGAGATCCATGCTACCGCTGCGCCGCTCTGATCAACAACTGGGAGAATCCACACGCTCCAAGCTCCAAAACCCGGACATGAGGATCCAGAGGAGTCAGAACTCCCCGGCGAGTGGTGATGCGAAAGCCAGATGGCGAGTATGGATAAGCACATGTGTATCGATAAATCTGAATCATAAACATGCATTGGAAATCATGTCGTGGACACAAGCATGCAGGAGCAAGTAGATATACATCAATTGATATCGAGTAGGGAAGACTCATAGTATGATCAGATAAGAGCAGGAGACAGGCGGGATAAAATATAAGTAGAAGACAGGATATGAACAGGTATAGTATAATAATCATAAAACCGAAAATCCGAAGTAAAATCCGATACAAGCAAACATGGCAAGGCATATTACAGATTCTTAGTTGGCATCTTTTATTATTATTATTACTCGTCTTACCCCGATGTCTAGATATGTGAACTAGTGTCCCAGCGCACATATATCCACATCTGAGTAAAGCAAGGTTGTTATTGGAAACCAACGGGGGCATCAATGAACAATGTTTACAGTGGGTCCCGTACATACCCGGGACCACGGCCCAGGATTGTTCCGTTGCTTGGTGGACGGAACCTGCCGCAAGACGATCAGGAGGGTCTTATAGAATGCCCTTATCAAGATGGCACCAGGAAGGAGGGAGCCAGCACTCCCCTCGGTCGCCTGGAGGCCCACAGGTCAGACCGGAAGTTTTAGTTGCACAACATGCCTAGTACCACTGTAAACACGAACATATATTGATAGCCGCAAGTTTCCCCCGACCTGATGCAAGTTGTTTTTTTTTATGATTTATTATGTAATTGTCAATTTACGGGAATAGCAGGTGTAAGACAGGATCAGGAGTTCAGGAGTACATGACTACTATAAATTCAGGTCGCTGTATAAGTATAATACAGGATAACATGTACAAGATTCAAATCACTGCATGTAATGCAGGATAACAAGTATAGTATTCCCGTAAATGTGATAATCACATGTCAAGTATTAGTATTTTCAAGAGGCAAGTGATAAGTCATGTCATAGTAAGAAGCAAGTGTCAAGTAGCAAGTCGGGTGTCAGGTGATGACACATCTGTTGACAAGTGATATAGACAGGTGTCAGGTATTAGCATGTAGATGGTAGGTATCAAGCAAAGGCATGTCAAGTGTTAATATATCAAGTGTGTACTTGGCAAGTGATAAAATAATAGCTGAGCACAATCAAGCAGAGCTGAGCAAGTTAGAGCGAAGCTAATGTACAACACTAAATGCTATCACGCTCGGCGTGGTTACCGCTCGCAGCGTAGTTAGACACACGTGTTGCAGTAAGCGTAGGAACGCCATACTACTACTCATGGGAAGCCATGCTCACGGGGTAATTACACTCGAACGGAGTAAGCGGTAAAGTGTTGACGCTAGGTCCGCCTACCAGGCGTAGCATAGAGAAAGTCCAGAGGACTTCAAACCTCGAAGGTTGTACCCATAGGTTAGGGTACCTGCAGAGAAGGTATTAGTTCCAGACACAAATATATAATACAATCAAGTCGATCCGACGAAGTGTGAAAGTCAAGATGAAAGCGAGAACACTCGCCTAAGTCTTCAGAAAACACATTGAAATCTCTGATCTCCAGAATCTAGGAAATCAGCGCGTCAATGCGTTAAAGAGAAAGAGAATGAGAGAGAGGAGAGAGAAAGTGAGAGCTAGAGAGAGAAGTCTATGGAGAGAGAGTGTACAGGGAGAGAGAGTATGTACAGGGAGACGCGGGTTTGAGAGTGAGACGCGAGGGTCGCAGACGCGGGAGTCGCGTCGCGTAGATGCCACAAACGCGAGGTTCGAGACCCGCGCTCAAGTCAAGATACGAGAAGAACGCGGACACGGACGTGGTTTCCGCGTTGCGTCGATACAGGAACGCGAAGGCCGTGTTAAAGATTTACTTAGACGCGGGGGTGAGATCCGCGTCAGCAATCAACAGAGAGAAAGAGAGAGACAGGGAAAGAGGGAGATGGGACGCAGGGAAAGAGTCAGACGCAGGAACAGGGAAAGATGGGAAAAAATGGAAAGAGAAGAAGAAGAAAGAAAGAAAGAAGGGAGGAAAGAAAGAAGGAAAGGAAAGAAGAGAAGGGAAGGGGTGGTAGCCGGCCATGGCCGGTAGTCGCCGGCGGCGGCCGGAGGTGGCCGGAAGTGGCCGGAGATGGCCGAAATCCGGTAAGACAAGCCCAAGACCAAGCAAATTGTGGGGTGCAAGTGTAGTTAAAAATGAAAAATTGGAGTTTTGCAAAAGGGATTTCGGAGAGCGAAGCAATAGCTCGTCGGAAAGAGCACAACGAGGAGAAGAAGATGACATGGTCGTTGCTAGCCAAGGTGGAGTATATGGTGGTGGGGAAGGTGATGAAGTTTGTGGTGGAAGTGGGTTCCTTGGTGTTTCATGGTGGAAAAGATGAAGAAGAAGGTGGTGGAGATGGTGTTGTGGTTGTTGGGATGGTGGAGGAGATGGAGGAGAGAAAGGTGGAAGAGTTGGTGGTGGAAATAGAGGGGAGAGTGGAGGAGATGGCCGGCCAAAGAGGGAGTTCAAGGTGGCTATGGGGCTGCCACGTTCTCTGTTGGCATGCCGGAACCAAAGAAGAAGAAGAAGAAAAAATATGAAAGAGAAGGAAAGAAAAAGCGGGGTGGTTATATAAGGGAGGAAGATTATATTATAATATTGCCATTGTCATTCCTACAAAACAAAAGGGACGCACCAATTAAACTTGCGTCTCCATGCAACGAAATCCGTGTCTTGGGCAAAATGAACTGGACGCGGAGATAAAATCCGCGTCCAGGAGAAAAACGCGAGATTTCCCTTTGCCAGAAAGGACAAAAAGACATGGTGATAAGATTCAGAGTTGATCTTGCAGGACAAGCATTAAATGCAGTATGGAGAGCATCCCTGCATTAAATGCTGAACCCAAGTTGGTGAAACCCGCGTCTAGTGAGGAGAGAGAAAAATAAAAGAAGAGAAAAGTAAAATATCTGGATGAAATTCCGGTATCTGGGAAAACACCGAAAACTCCGGAAAAGTCTAAAAATTTAAGCAGCTTGGAAAGCCTCCCAAAAATTCTCAAAAATAATAAATATTATATAAAGATTTTTGGTGAAATCAATTTTTAGAAATTCAATCCTATTTTCAAAATAAAAATCCTGAAGTCAACCGTCAATACCGGTCTACACCGGGTCGGCCGGATTTTTATAAAATCTGAAAAATCTCAGAAAATTTTTAAAAGGAGAAAATATAATTTTAAGAAGTAATATGAAAGCGGAATTTAGAAATTTAATTCCAATTGTAAACTAAAATTCCTGGAATCAACCAGTGATACTCGCCGACACCAAATCCAGTGGAATTTTGATAAATTTAGAAAATTCTCAAAAAAAGTATTTAGATAAAAAATGAAATTTTAAGAAGTTACAGGAAAGCCATTTTTAGAATTTCAATTCCGTTTGTACATTAAAAATCCGAGAATCGGTCCGCGGTATTGGTCAACTCCGGCTTTGAAGATTTACAACTTAATTCTGAAAAATTTCAGAAAATCATGAAAAATCTAGAATATTAGAAAACGATATTTAAAACTGAAACCGATCAAATCAGAATAGCAGAAATACCAAATCAAGCAATACTCTGGGATCGAACTCCCGGTTCAGACTGGGGCTGACTCCGAGTCCATGAATCCAGATCCACAGCAAAACGATCATATAAATAATTCATAATACAAAACAAATACCAGAAGTAAATCAAAAAATACGATCAAAAATATGAATACGCAACTAAGTACGTATTCGGGGAGCGGGGTGTTACACTCCATCCACCTTATTAAAAAATTGTGTCCTCGCAATTCGATAAGGGGAATTAACACAGAAAGGATAGGAATGAGGATTATGCCAATCAAGATATGAATAACTGTGGGCCGTTCTCCCAAATCGACTGAACGGTAAACTTAGAACTAAGACACCTCTGCCCTTCAGCCGTATATATACATCCTCTGACGATGCCATAATAATACTGATCTGATGTCTACTTATAAAAAAACACTGTCAGAACTTCACAAGACTAACCCATTCTGAATAATATAAAGTGAGCTGACTTGATAAGATAATCAATATTACTTCAATCAGACTGCAAACCAATGCTGATGAGATTCATAGAAATTCGTAGTGCTGAAATCCATAAATATAAAATCCTGCATGGCATGATGTTGTCCTTGATAAAGAGTCCGCAATAGAATTTCTGATGTGTTGTATACAAAATAAATTTTCGAGAATAGACCAGAATACCTAAGGTAAAGAAAATCCTGATAATACTGAGCATGAATCAAGAAGACCAATGATTAAGTATTTCTGCATACTGGGCGTTGCTAACTCTGAAAGACATAGTCAAGAATATAGAATAACCCTGAAGAATTCTGAATACTGACTTCTGAATGATAACCTGACTGCAGATGAGACATGTTGAAGATATCTGAGTCCTGCAAGATTGGTCGAATGGATCATTGACAAGGATCATGGCGATAGCTCAGATTCAGTGATAAAACCATGTTCAGCGGATCATGAAAACACGCTAGGCGAAAGAAATTCGAGGAACGGCTAGAGTGCTAAGCACTGAAGGGACTAGCCACGGACGAAGCCAAGCCTAGATGAGGCCATTGCGTAGCACAGCTCAGGTGTTAAGCATTACGGTGCAGCAAAGTTAACGCTCTACGAGGCTCGCATATGGCGAAACTCACGCGACGAAGACAGCGCGTAACACAACGCTAAATGCTAAGCACCAGGGTGCAGCGAAGCCCACACCCGGTTAGGTTCACGGGTGACTAGAACACGACCCTCGCTTGGCGAGGCTAGCGGAGCCTATGGTCCACCAAATCAATAAAGACTGCCAGAAGTTAGTGGCTCTGAGAACGCAATTAATAAATCATAAGAATCGAAACGAGTCTCGAACACTGTCTTCTGAATAATAACCTGACGGCAGATCAGCTCTGAGAATACCTGAGTCCCATAAACATAGTTGAAGAAATCATGATCGCTATTGGAGTAATAAAAATAGAAAATACCATAACTCTGTCTGCCAGAAGTCCTGATCTGAAATACTGTTATATACTGACACCCCTCATGTAATGATACAGTCTACCTGATTATATAAGTGATGACTAGTCCACTTGATGTACTGGTCTCCCATGATGTATCCATAAATACAAGAATATAATGCGAGGCCGAAGATCTGCCCAATATAAGACAATATGATGTACCAGAGTCGAGGAACGTCAGAACATAATGAAAGCAAACCACATCTGCTCTACTGTTACCTCACTAGTCTATGCATATCTTAAGTTGGCATAAAGATTACAAAAATCAGAATAGTAAAAATTGAAGAGATAGGAATCATGAAATAGGGAGGTAGACACGGACGGACTAAGATTGGTGATGATAGTGCAATGAGAATTATATGATATAGAGAATTTACCAACTCCCGGACATGCTAAAAATGGGGACAATGGTTATGGTCAGTACTTTCAGGGTTCCTTTTAAGATTTTGAGCATCCTTTTCTGTTCTCACTCCATCAGTATTCTGACTTCCTCTTTAGTCAGATTATGTGTTTGCCTCCTTCTACCATGTGCCCTCGCTCTTAGTCTCTTTTGTGTATGACTCCATGCTTGATGCTGGGGATGAAGCGAGATTATTCTGCCAGTAGGTCCTGGATTCCTTCCCAATGGTGATACTGTATGAGTTGATCTGATTTGTGTGATGTTCTCTGTCTCCTTGAACAGACAGTCACTTTTCAACTAATCTCTGGACACATATATGACATAATTCATAATCTTTCTGGCGGTTGTGTTGTAGGTACCCGGCTTCAGATAATACCCACATGTTATATGTTGAGGGCAAGGTTGGAGGGATGGCTTAGCTAGTGGGGCATCCAGTGGCCTATTTGAGTCTTCAACTTCCATCAACTGAGAGGGTCTCTTTGCCAACTTCATCTGCATCTCATCCTGATCTTTCTTCTCCAGGTCCGTTCTACTTCCCGAGCGATGGCAAAAACTTGAGAATAGATCTTGGGCTGCTTGGGAATAAGAAACATCTTGATCCTCATCTTCAGGTCTCACTAAAATATTGTTTGCTCGGTTCTCCTTATCGGCCACCATGTAAGACACCGACCGACTATGCCTTAGGAATTTTACAGTGTACTTATTTACAATTCAATCTCCTTACTGCAATTTGATAAATCATTCTTTCATATCTTTCTGAGCTATTACAGAGAAGAATCTTCTCATAGAAATCCTTCAAGAACTTGTCCCAAGTGATGAGCTTTTCTAGTCTCGCTGCTTCCGCCAACCACCATGTCTTAGCTATATCTTTCAACTGAATCTTGGTCATTTTCGCTTGGTTCTCGTCAGAGACCCGAGTTGACTTCAGAAGATCCGTCATGTTTACCGGCCACTGCTATGCATCCAGGGCTCCTCCATGCTTGAAAAGATTGCCGGCTATAATTTCCTGGAATCTGACATGTTGCCTGGCTTCTGTTCTCGGAGTGCAACCAATAATCTTTGGTGCAGGATCGTCGTCTGTTATTGTTAGTTTTTCATCATATTTTGCAGAAATCATCTAAATCAACACTTCTTCCATTAGGGCCACTCTAAGAAGAACCAGAACCATTATGATTTCCCCATCTTTTCATGTCCGAGTTGGTTCAAGAATAACGAGAAACTGAAGTATGAAAGGATGGGAGAACTTCAGAATTTAAGGATAAGATTATCAAGAGAGAATGGATAACTCTGTACTTGTAGTTGGATTGTATAACCACGACTCATGCATTCCAGTTGCAAATTTCTTTACCATTAATTTGTCGACTGGTTGTACTGAGGATGTGAGAGCCTAGGCTCTGATACCACTGTTGGCCCAATGGCCTTCCACTCTAGTTTTGATGATGATCAACTCATGTAGTTATGTTTACTAATATTCTTGTGTTTCTAAGTTTCAGATCATTAACAGGATATTAGTTGGTGATTAGCTTCAACAAGGAGTTTAGAAGCTATTCATGGTGATTCCAGGGCCAAAGCTTCAAGTTCACACTTTGTCTAGCCCATGGATGGAGTTTTGGAGCAAGTCTACTTGAAGATGATGATCGTCAAGAAGACTTAGGTATCCTAGTTTAGATAGAGTTTTTAGATCCATTTGTAAAGCTTAGTTTAGTTGATATGCTCAAGTGAACACAAAACACACACGTTTCATGATTTGGTTTTTGGTTTTCATGAATAATAGATCAAAACAAGTTTACCTTATACTTATGTATATTAGATATGGTCTAGATATACATACATGCTTTAAACTTGCTAGACAAACTTATTTTGACTATCCTATTCATGTTTTGGAAAAATCAGGTTTGACAAAATACAAGGTTTTGTTTTTGATAAAATTTGCAAGACTCAAAAATGAATTGATATGTTGATATATTGTCTTGAAATTTTTTATCACATGTTTATGTTTCAACATAAAATGATAAAACAAGTTTTATGGAATTTTCAGAAATGATAAAAGGTTTTTATAAAATATTTTTCCAAAATTTTCTGACCGTGTTTTGTGCTGACAGGCTGGTCGGTCGACCGTCACGGTCGACCGCACCAAGGGCCGGTCGACCGTTGCGGTCGACCGACGTGCACAGACGTGCACGTCTGTTAGGCACAGACACGGTCGACCGGGACGGTCGACCGAGTTGAGAGCTCTGCTCTCGGGTTTTCTCGGTCGACCGGGACGGTCGACCGCAGTTGCCCAACGGTCATAATTCTGACCGTTGGCGGTCGACCGGACCGGTCGACCGGCAGTCTGTCAGACTGCCAACTCAGCCTAACGGCTAGTTTTGTATAGGGGCTATATAAACCCCATCTCTTTGGGGATTTTGGCCAAGTTTTTTAAGGAGAAAAATTTCTGGTTTCTAGAGTTTTTAAAACAAGTTTTCAAAAGTATTTGGGGCTTTAATTCTTCAATCTTTATTGTTTTAGGTTTTTAGAAAAATCAAAGAAAAGAATATTTTGGGAGATTTGTCTTGGTTTTCATTCTATATCTTTTGGAAGGATTTTCCCAAGTGATTTTCTTTGTTGCTAGTTTTCCAAACACCTAGTTTTCCACACTTGAGTTATCTTCTATCCTAAACTATTAGGATCTTGTTTTTGTGGAAAAAGATAAGAGAAAAAGAAAGAGAAGTGTTTGAGGTTGTTTGTTGTAAACCTCATTGTTGTAAACACCCTTATACTTGTGAATCCCTCTTCGGTAGAGGTGATCGGGTGATTGTGTTGTGGATCCCTCTTAGGTAGAGGTGATAGTGTTTGGTTGTGAGCCTCTTCGGTAGAGGTGTGTGGATTGGTTGTTGTATTGGCTACGGGCCTAACCCCTCGGTTGTGAGGAGGTTGTTGTTGAGAGAGGAGTTTGGTACTCCTAGAGTTGTAAGAAATCCTCTTCGGTAGAGGTTCCCTCGGTGGGAGTTGAGATAGTGGAAATCCTACACGGTGGTGTAGGCAGGGATGTAGAGCAAGGTGCTCGAACCTCGAAACAAATCTCGGTGTTTGCGATTGCTCCCATTGTCTCTCTTACTCTCTCTCATTTACTTTGTGCAAAGCATCATACTCATTATCATATCATATTTGCCTGTGTTGAGCATAATTCATATTGCCATATCTTATTGCTTGTGTTGCCTTGCATTATTTCATATTGCTATATCCTTGATTGCTTGGCTTGATTGTGTGTGCACATTGCTTGGATTGCTTGTGTGTGTGTGCCTAACTTATACTCATCCAACAAGAGCTTCACATAGCACCTCAACCCATTTAAAGGGGAATCAAGGGGAGTTAGTCCAGAGCCTTGCAAGGGGAATTCGGCTACACTTGTTGTATTGTATTAGTTTGTGCATAATTTGCATTAGCTTCCGCATTTAGCGCACTTAGTTTGCATTTAGTTTCTTAGATTAGCACTAACACCTATTCACCCCCCTCTAGGTATTTTTCAATTGGTATCAGAGCTAGTGCTCCTGATACTTAGGCTTAACATCCTAGGAGTGATCCATTTGCTTGCTAATCTCATTTACATTTGCTTGTTTGCACATTCATATATAGTTTACCATGGACTTCATGACCCCACCTAGTTTTGACCCTTCCAACATTGATGTTTGGAAGTATAGGATGTCCATGTACCTAAAGACCCTAGGTTTGCATGTCTTCCTTGCCGCCACCAAGAGATGTTATCTTGGTGATTGCAATCATATAGGGGCCAATGCACTAGCCCTAGAGGCTATTAGAAGCACTTTGCCTAAAGAATATCTTTTATGTGTTTCTAACTTTGATTCCGCTTTTGTAGTGTGGAACAAATTGACAACCACCACCACCTCCAAGTTTCAATTGCCAATCCAAGAAGAGGAATCTAGCGGAGAATCCGAGCCACAACAATGCTATATGGTCCAAGGGAATGACTCCCTTGAGGTACACTCGGAAACTCCATTAGATAGTGATGATGATGCTAGTTCTTCAAATGATCATATTGATGCCCATGCTTTGAATGAAGAACTTTCCATTATTTGTGAAAAACTAATTGAAAAATATAAGATTTTGAAAAAAAAAAGTCTAGAAATTGAAAAAGAAAATAAGTGTTTGCATTCTAGACTTGATTGTGTTTTGCAAGAAAAGGTTGAGGTCTATAATGAGAGGGATTCATTAAAATCTCAACTTGATCTTGCACTTAAAGAAAATAACTTTTTGAAAAATAAAAATGATTGCCATGTTCTTTTGAAGAAAATGAAAACTTGTCTTCAAAAGTTGATTTTGTTTTAAAAGAAAATGATTCTTTGAAAATTAAGATTGCTTCAATTTCTAAAGATTTGGATGCATGTTTAAAGAAAAATGAATTTTTACAAAATAAGATTGATGCACATGTTTGCCATGCTAGTGTAGCTACTTCATCTAGTCTACCTAATGCATGTACCTCTTCTTCTAGGATCAATGATGATATTTGTATGTTAAAGAAGAGAGTAGATTGTTTGGGCTCCACTATGAGCCAATGTGCCATGAACCACTCACGGTTGGAAACCTTGGTTCGAAAGAAACAAGTTCCATCCTTTATGCATGCACACCCATCACGGCATACACATGCTTCACACGGACACCATCAACACAAGTATGCTCATGTGTACACATGTACACATTGTGGCCGAAAAGGCCATCTTGCTAAATTTTGCTATGATCGTTTACATGTTGAAAATTTAGCCAAGAAGTTTGTTTGGGTTAGAGAAGGTACTAACCCCCATGGACCCAATAAGAGATGGGTACCAAAGACCACCCCTCCTATTTTTGATGTAGGTGTGGGCTCTCACATGACGTGAGAGTGATGACACCTTGGAGTGGATGCGTTCCGGACTTCATGGAAATCAAATTGGATGCATCACTTTCAAGGGAAGAGATGGTGGAGAGGACCACCAAGTTTTGGAGACAAGGAGAGTTGCCCTCTAGGTTTTGGTAACAATTCCTAACTCCGTATTATTTATTACATGCTTTTAATATTCTTTGTTTGTAACATGTTTTTGATGTCTATGGATTAGTATGTTCATTCCATGTTTATTAGATCCTTGACATACATGTATAGTATTTGAGACACATATGCTTATATGAACCCATATTTAGTGTTCTCACTTTTGTTTAAGCTATAATGTACATCATGAATCTAATACATGTGAATTTACATAGTAATCATGTTTTAGTTTTATCATGATGATTTTTATATGTGTTTTTGATGCTTCATGTTTTGAATATATGTTTAAGTGTTAGTTTTCATTAAGACTAGTTATATACTTGTACATATGATGGGCTACAAATAAATCTATATATGTTTGGGATTGAATGCTTGTTTGTTCCCATTAGATGTGCTAGTATAGTCTAGTTTTGATGATTCATACATTTCAAGCTTGTATTCCATTTTTGAATTAGTTTTATGATTGTGTATTTCACTTCATGTATATGTTTGTATTGCCAAACTTTAAGATATACATGTATACCCCTTGAGTCATTTGCCTTTCATGCAAATCTATATTATGGACTCAAAGTGTGTTTAAGGGATATGTATGTATACTTCTTGTGTTGACAAATCATACATATACCTTGAAATGAAAATTGCTTTGATGAAAATTTAGCCTTACATGTTTTCATGTTTATGTGTCAATATTTAACTTCATGTTTATGTCCATCTTATCCAAACTATTGACTATACATGAGTATCCTTTTTGAGCCACGTGCCTTCATGAATATACATTTAGTGGACTCGTTGAGTTTTGGATATGTATGTATATTTTAGCTTGTATTAGACATACATATGCCTTGAAGATTAAATAAGGAGTTTTATATGATTTTTCATGTTTTTGATAGAATTATGTTTAAGGAATAATTGAGCTCAATGAAATATTTTTCATGATTATGATCTTCACATATTATTTGTACACTCATATCTATTGCTCATGTTTTGTTTCTCATGAGTTATACTTTATTGATTAGAGTGATGATTATCATGTGAATTTCATTTTTATTTTATTCCTTGCTTGAAGGATTTCGTGCTAGTTAACAAGTTTTCCATTTAACTAGTTGCGGTATTCTTCATATGGTAGAGATTTTCAAACAAAACTACATTTTCAAATCTATTTTTAAAAACCCCTACCATCTAAGGGCGGTAGGATGGGAGATCATGTTCATGAATGCCCTAAATTGAAAATCTTTAAAACTTGAATTATGATTGGGTGGTAGAGAATATGATGTATACACTTGAACTTATTGTTATGTCAATTGGTATCATTGAACTCTTTCAATTGGTATCATTTTGATCTTCTGGTATACTCATATATGTTTTGTATGTATGTATGCTTTAAATTCCAAGTATATCAATTTCTATTGGTATCTCATATGTTGTTTAAAGAATATATTCAAAGTTTTGATTTGTATTTCCTATATGCAAGGAGAGCTTAACATCTCTCTTACATATAGATTCATGTTGAGTATATTATAAATTGAGGAGCTTGACAACTCTTCTTTATATGATATACGTGTGTAGGGGGAGCTTCACATCTCCTCTTATGCATTACATAATATGTGTTATGTGAATTGGGGCTTGTCATCCCTTCTTCATGTAATGCATATGTGTAGGGAAGCTAACTTAGCGTCTTCCTCTTCATGAATGTATATAGCATATAACATATATTGATCCTTGTTTATTGGTATCAAGATGCTTCATTGACATATTTTCTAATTGATATCATGTTTGTAGTCACCCCTTATTGACTTTGTTTTTTTTTGTTTTAGACAAAAAGGGGGAGAACATTGTTTGCATCGTTTTGATTGACAAAAAGGGAAAGATTTTTACCCCTCATTTTATCTATGGTTTTGATTGTTTACCCCTTTGTTGATGATTGACAAAAAGGGGGAGAAGTATTTGAGTTTTATATGCAAGTATTTAAGTTTTATATGCATGCTTATGTTTATGCATATATTATGTTTTAATCTCAAGAATATTAAGTTTAATTGATTTATAGAGTTTGCTTTGTAATTGGTATCTAGAGCTTATTTTGTTTTGAATATTCCATTTGATATCTAAACCATTTATTGTTTATGCATATGCATGTTTCATGTTTAATATTCATTGCATATATTTATTGTTTATCCCTATGCATGAGTTAAGGGGGAGCTTCCTTGAAGTTTATCTTTAATCCATGCATATATAACTCCATGAGTTTTGTCATCATCAAAAGGGGGAGATTGTTGGCCCAATGGCCTTCCACTCTAGTTTTGATGATGATCAACTCATGTAGTTATGTTTATTAATATTCTTGTGTTTCTAAGTTTCAGATCATTAACAGGATATTAGTTGGTGATTAGCTTCAACAAGGAGTTTAGAAGCTATTCATGGTGATTCCAGGGCCAAAGCTTCAAGTTCACACTTTGTCTAGCCCATGGATGGAGTTTTGGAGCAAGTCTACTTGAAGATGATGATCGTCAAGAAGACTTAGGTATCCTAGTTTAGATAGAGTTTTTAGATCCATTTGTAAAGCTTAGTTTAGTTGATATGCTCAAGTGAACACAAAACACACACGTTTCATGATTTGGTTTTTGGTTTTCATGAATAATAGATCAAAACAAGTTTACCTTATACTTATGTATATTAGATATGGTCTAGATATACATACATGCTTTAAACTTGCTAGACAAACTTATTTTGACTATCCTATTCATGTTTTGGAAAAATCAAGTTTGACAAAATACAAGGTTTTGTTTTTGATAAAATTTGCAAGACTCAAAATGAATTGATATGTTGATATATTGTCTTAAAATTTTTTATCACATGTTTATGTTTCAACATAAAATGATAAAACAAGTTTTATGGAATTTTCAGAAATGATAAAAGGTTTTTATAAAATATTTTTCCAAAATTTTCTGACCTTGTTTTGTGCTGACAGGCTGGTCGGTCGACCGTCACGGTCGACCGCACCAAGGGCCGGTCGACCGTTGCGGTCGACCGACGTGCACAGACGTGCACGTCTGTTAGGCACAGACACGGTCGACCGGGACGGTCGACCGAGTTGAGAGCTCTGCTCTCGGGTTTTCTCGGTCGACCGGGACGGTCGACCGCAGTTGCCCAACGGTCATAATTCTGACCGTTGGCGGTCGACCGGCAGTCTGTCAGACTGCCAACTCAGCCTAACGGCTAGTTTTGTATAGGGGCTATATAAACCCCATCTCTTTGGGGATTTTGGCCAAGTTTTTTAAGGAGAAAAATTTCTGGTTTCTAGAGTTTTTAAAACAAGTTTTCAAAAGTGTTTGGGGCTTTAATTCTTCAATCTTTATTGTTTTAGGTTTTTGGAAAAATCAAAGAAAAGAATATTTTGGGAGATTTGTCTTGGTTTTCATTCTATATCTTTTGGAAGGATTTTCCCAAGTGATTTTCTTTGTTGCTAGTTTTCCAAACACCTAGTTTTCCACACTTGAGCTATCTTCTATCCTAAACTATTAGGATCTTGTTTTTGTGGAAAAAGATAAGAGAAAAAGAAGAGAAGTGTTTGAGGTTGTTTGTTGTAAACCTCATTGTTGTAAACACCCTTATACTTGTGAATCCCTCTTCGGTAGAGGTGATCGGGTGATTGTGTTGTGGATCCCTCTTAGGTAGAGGTGATAGTGTTTGGTTGTGAGCCTCTTCGGTAGAGGTGTGTGGATTGGTTGTTGTATTGGCTACGGGCCTAACCCCTCGGTTGTGAGGAGGTTGTTGTTGAGAGAGGAGTTTGGTACTCCTAGAGTTGTAAGAAATCCTCTTCGGTAGAGGTTCCCTCGGTGGGAGTTGAGATAGTGGAAATCCTACACGGTGGTGTAGGCGGGGATGTAGAGCAAGGTGCTCGAACCTCGAAACAAATCTCGGTGTTTGCGATTGCTCCCATTGTCTCTCTTACTCTCTCTCATTTACTTTGTGCAAAGCATCAAACTCATCATCATATCATATTTGCCTGTGTTGAGCATAATTCATATTGCCATATCTTATTACTTGTGTTGCCTTGCATTATTTCATATTGCTATATCCTTGATTGCTTGGCTTGATTGTGTGTGCACATTGCTTGGATTGCTTGTGTGTGTGTGCCTAACTTATACTCATCCAACAAGAGCTTCACATAGCACCTCAACCCATTTAAAGGGGAATCAAGGGGAGTTAGTCCAGAGCCTTGCAAGGGGAATTCGGCTACACTTGTTGTATTGTATTAGTTTGTGCATAATTTGCATTAGCTTCCGCATTTAGCGCACTTAGTTTGCAATTAGTTTCTTAGATTAGCACTAACACCTATTCACCCCCCCTCTAGGTGTTTTTCAACCACCCTGTAACGCCCCGGCCCGGCGGGTACGGAGATATTACTGCGACGTATATACGCAGGTCAGATATACCCTCACGCATATACGCTAAGCATCAGTACAGGCAAGAATCAGAGTACGGAAGCATGTGGTGTGTCATACATTCCAACACATGAGTACAATTACAAAGTTATCACCAGAGGTGACAAATATTTCAATAATATTACATCACCAATATGGCGTAAATGCGAGAATACAAAGGATGTACAAGTATGAACAGTACAAAAGATGGCTCAAAGTCATAGCAGAAGAACTCTAGAGCCGAACAAGGGGCCTGAAAGGATGGGGTTCTGAATGGTCTGCTGGAGATCCATGCTACCGCTGCGCCACTCTGATCAACAACTGGGAGAATCCACACGGTCCAAGCTCTAAAACCTGGACATGAGGATCCAGAGGAGTCAGAACTCCCCGGCGAGTGATGATGCGAAAGCCAGATGGCGAGTATGGATAAGCACATGTGTATTGATAAATCTGAATCATAAACATGCATTGGAAATCGTGTCGTGGACACAAGCATGCAGGAGCAAGTAGATATACATCAATTGATATCGAGTAGGGAAGACTCATAGTATGATCAGATAAGAGCAGGAGACAGGCGGGATAGAATATAAGTAGAAGGCAGGATATGAACAGGTATAGTATAATAATCATTAAACCGGAAATCTGAAGTAAAATCTGATACAAGCAAACATGGCAAGGCATATTACAGATTCTTAGTTGGCATCTTTTATTATTATTATTATTACTCGTCTTACCCCGATGTCTAGATATGTAAACTAGCGTCCCAGCGCACATATATCCACATCTGAGTAAAGCAAGATTGTTATTGGAAACCAAGGGGATATCAACGAACAATGTTTATAGTGGGTCCCGTACATACCCGGGACCACGGCCCAGGATTGTTCCGTTGCTTGGTGGACGGAACCTACCGCAAGGCGATCAGGAGGGTCTTATAGAATGCCCTTATCAAGATGGTACCAGGAAGGAGGGAGCCAACACTCCCCTCGGTCGCCTGGAGGCCCACAGGTCAGACCGGCAGTTTTAGTTGCACAACATGCCAAGTACAACTATAAACACGAACATATATTGATAGCCGCAAGTTTCCCCCAACCCGATGCAAGTTGTTCCTTTTTATGATTTATTGTGTAATTGTCAATTTACGGGAATAGCAGGTGTAAGACAGGATCAGGAGTTCAGGAGTACATGACTACTATAAATTCAGATCGCTGTATAAGTATAATACAGGATAACATGTACAAGATTCAAGTCACTGCATGTAATGCAGGATAACAAGTATAGTATTCCCGTAAATGTGATAATCACATGTCAAGTATTAGTATTTTCAAGAGGCAAGTGATAAGTCATGTCATAGTAAGAAGCAAGTGTCAAGTAGCAAGTCGGGTGTCAGGTGATGACACATCTGTTGACAAGTGATATAGACAGGTGTCAGGTATTAGCATGTAGATGGTAGGTATCAAGCAAAGGCATGTCAAGTGTTAATATATCAAGTGTGTACTTGGCAAGTGATAAAATAATAGCTGAGCACAATCAAGCAAAGCTGAGCAAGTTAGAGCGAAGCTAATGTACAACACTAAATGCTATCACGCTCGGCGTGGTTACCGCTCGCAGCGTAGCTAGACACACGTGTTGCAGTAAGCGTAGGAACGCCATACTACTACTCATGGGAAGCCATGCTCACGGGGTAATTACACTCCAACGGAGTAAGCGGTAAAGTGTTGACGCTAGGTCCGCCTACCAGGCGTAGCATAGAGAAAGTCCAGAGGACTTCAAACCTCGAAGGTTGTACCCATAGGTTAGGGTACCTGCAGAGAAGGTATTAGTTCCAGACACAAATATATAAGACAATCAAGTCGATCCGACGAAGTGTGAAAGTCAAGATGAAAGTGAGAACACTCGCCTAAGTCTTCAGAAAACACATTGAAATCTCTGATCTCCAGAATTCAGGAAATCAGCGCGTCAATGCGTTAAAGAGAAAGAGAATGAGAGAGAGGAGAGAGAAAGTGAGAGCTAGAGAGAGAAGTCCATGGAGAGAGAGTGTACAGGGAGAGAGAGTATGTACAGGGAGACGCGGGTTTGAGAGTGAGACGCGAGGGTCGCAGACGCGGGAGTCGCGTCGCGTAGATGCCACAAACGCGAGGTTCGAGACCCGCGCTCAAGTCAAGATACGAGAAGAACGCGAACGCGGACGTGGTTTCCGCGTTGCGTCGATACAGGAACGCGAAGGCCGCGTTATAGATTTACTTAGACGCGGGGGTGAGATCCGCGTCAGCAATCAACAGAGAGAAAGAGAGACAGGGAAATAGGGAGAGTGGGACGCAGGGAAAGAGTCAGACGCAGGAACAGAAAAGAATGGGAAAAAAGGAAAGAGAAGAAGAAGAAAGAAAGAAAGAAGGGAAGAAAAGAAAGAAGGAAAGGAAAGAAGAGAAGGGAAGGGGGTGGTAGCCGGCCATGGCCGGTGGTCGCCGGAGGTGGCCGGAAGTGGCTGGAGATGGCCGTAATCCGGTAAGCCAAGCCCAAGCCCAAGCAAATGCTGGGGGTGCAAGTGTAGTTAAAAATGAAAAATTAGAATTTTGCAAAAGGGATTTCGGAGAGCGAAGCAATAGCTCGTCGGAAAGAGCACGACGAGGAGAAGAAGATGACATGGTTGTTGGTGGCCAAGGTGGAGTATATGGTGGTGGGGAAGGTGATGAAGTTGGTGGTGGAAGTGGGTTCCTTGGTGTTTCATGGTGGAAAAGAGGAAGAAGAAGGTGGTGGAGACGGTGTTGTGGTTGTTGGGATGGTGGAGGAGATGGAGGAGAGAAAGGTGGAAGAGTTGGTGGTAGAAATGGAGGGGAGAGTGGAGGAGATGGCCAGCCAAGGAGGGAGTTCAAGGTGGCTATGGGGCTGCGACGTTCTCTGTTGGCATGCTGGAACCGAAGAAGAAGAAGAAGAAAAAATATGAAAGAGAAGGAAAGAAAAAGGGGGGGTGGTTATATAAGGGAGGAAGATTATATTATAATATTGCCATTGTCATTCCTACAAAACAAAGGGACGCACCAATTAAACTTGCGTCTCCATGCAACGAAATCCGCGTCTTGGGCAAAATGAACTGGACGCGGAGATAAAATCTACGTCTAGGAGAAAAACGCGAGATTTGCGTTTGCCAAAAAGGACAAAACATGGTGAAAAGATTCAGAGTTGATCTTGCAGGACAAGCATTAAATGCAGTATGGAGAGCATCCCTGCATTAAATGCTGAACCCAAGTTGGTGAAACCCGCATCTAGCGAGGAGAGAGAAAAATAGAAGAGGAGAAAAGTAAAATATCTGGATGAAATTCCGGTATCTAGGAAAACACCGAAAACTCCGGAAAAGTCTAAAAATTTAAGCAGCTTGGAAAGCCTCCCAAAAATTCTCAAAAATAATAAATATTATATAAAGATTTTTGGTGAAATTGATTTTTAGAAATTCAATCCCATTTTCAAAATAAAAATCCTGAAATCAACCATCAATACCGGTCTACACCAGGTCGGCCGGATTTTGATAAAATCTCAGAAAATTCCTAAAAGGAGAAAATATAATTTTAAGAAGTAATATGAAAGTGAAATCCAGAAATTTGATTCCAATTGTAAACTAAAATTTCTGAAATCAACCAGTGATACTGACCGACACCAAATCCAGTGGAATTTCGATAAATTTAGAAAATTCTCCAAAAAAGTATTTAGATAGAAAATGAAATTTTAAGAAGTTACAGGAAAGCCGTTTTTAGAATTTCAATTCCGTTTGTAAATTAAAAATCTGAGAATCGGTCAGCGGTATTGGTCAACCCCGGCTTTGAAGATTTACAACTTAATTCTGAAAAATTCCAGAAAATCATGAAAAATCTAGAATATTAGAAAATAATATTTAAAACTGAAACCGGTCAAATCAGAATAGCAGAAATATCAAATCGAGCAATACTCTAGGATCGAACTCTCGGTTCAGATTAGGACTGACTCCGAGTCCATGATCCAGATCCACAGCAAAACGATCATATAAATAATTCATAATACAAAACAAATACCGAAAGTAAATCAAAAAAATATGATCAGAAAATATGAATACGCAACTAAGTACGTATTCGGGGAGCGGGGTGTTGCAGAAGCCATTGGTTGGACTATGACTGATATAAAGGGATTGAGTCCAACCATAGTTCAACATCGCATTCATCTCAATGAAGATGCAACACCAAAAAGAAACCCACAGCGTAGGTTGAACCCTATAATGTAAGAGGTTGTTCATGCTAAAATTGTTAAACTTTTAGACAATGGGATAATCTATCCCATTTCTGATAGCCAATGGGTCAGTCCTGTCCATGCAGTTCCAAAGAAATCCGGCTTCATCGCAGTGAAAAATGAGAATAAAGAGTTGGTCCAAACTCGACTTCCCACGAAAATTCGAGTTTGCATTGACTATAGGAAGCTTAATGCTGCAACTCGCAAGGACCATTTTTTACTTCCCTTCATTGATCAAATACTTGAACGTTTGGCGGACCACGAGTATTACTATTTCTTGGACAGTTACTCAGGGTATAATTAGATTCCTATTGCTCCTGAGGACCAAGAAAAGACTACGTTCACATGTCCATTTGGGACATTTACTTATCGTCGAATGCCTTTCGGCTCGTGCAATGCCCCAGCAACGTTTCAATGTTGCATATTGAGTCTTTTTTCTGATATGGTAGAACGATTCTTAGAAATCTTCATGGATGATTTCTCTCCATCTATGGAGATTTATTCACTCAATGTCTCCACCATTTAGAACTTGTCCTCTAACGTTGTGCTGAGAAAAATCTGAGGGAGAAATGCCACTTCATGATAAGACATAAAATTGTCTTGGGTCATGAAATCTCCAAGAAAGGAATCGAAGTAGATAGAGCTAAGATTGAGATTATTGCTAAGCTTTCCATGCCCAAATGTGTGAAGAATATTCGATCCTTCTTAGGATATGTCAGTTTCTACCAAAGATTTATCAAGGATTTTAGCAAGATTGCTAGACCCTTAACTAATCTTTTAGCTAAAGACGTGCCTTCACTTTCAATACTGAATGTATGAATTCTTGAGAGAAGCTTAAGAGAGAGCTTATTTCTGCACCAATCATATTTGCACTGGATTGGTTTAAGCCGTTTGAAATCATATGCGACGCTTCTGATTTCGCTATAGGTGCTGTTCTAGGATAGCGCATTGATAACAAGCAGCACGTGATTTACTACTCTAGTAGGACTTTTGATGATGCTCAATAAACTACACTACTACTGAGAAGGAATTTTTGGCAGTAGTGTTTGCCTTAGAGAAATTTCGTCCCTACCTACTAGGGTCCAAAATCACAATTTTCACCGATCATTCTGCGCTTAGGTACCTCATGATGAAGAAAGATGCCAAGGTCTGACTCATTCGTTGGATCCTCCTTCTTCAAGAATTCGATCTCGAGATTCGAGATATGAAAGGCATAGAAAATATCGTTGCTAACTATCTCTCACGAATCCCAAATTCTCCATGCAATGAATTGCCCATAAATGAGGATTTTTCTGATGAAAATATCTTAGATATCTTTAATGAACCTTAGTTTGCTGATATAGTGAAGTACTTAGTCACAAATAAAAATGATATATACCGGTTCTTATCTCAAGTCTGGTATTTCTTTTGGCAGGAACCGTATATTTTTAAGTACTGTTCTGACCAAATTATTAGGAGATGCATTCCAAATAAAGAGATTAAGAGTGTTTTATCCTTCTGTCACGAACTTGCATGCGGTGGACACTTTGGTCCCTACAAGACTGCTGAAAAGGTGCTACAAAGTGGGTTATATTCGCCTACTTTGTTCAAAGATCCTTATGAATTTTGCAAGACGTGCCCTAGATGTCAGATGGTAAGAAGGATCTCAAAACTAGATATGATGCCTCTCAGCCCAATTCTAAAAATAGAACTCTTTGATGTTTAGGACATCAACTTTATGAGTCCATTTCCTAACTTATTTGGAAACCAATACATATTAGTTGCTGTGGACAATGTATCCAAGTGAGTAGAAGCCATTGTCATAAAATTTTTAAAGGAGAACATTTTCTCATGCTTCGGAACCCCTCGTGCTATCATTAGTGATAACGGTACTCACTTTTGCAATAGATCCTTTAAAGCTCTTATGCGAAAGTATGTCATAACTCACATGTTGTCCACACCTTATCATCCTTAAACCAGTGGGCTGGTTGAGGTCTCCAATAGACAAATCAAGCTTATTTTGGAGAAGACTATGAACCAAATTGAAAATATTGGTCCACCAAACTTATAGATGCCCTATGGGCCTACAGGACCACTTTTACGATGATTCTAGAGATGTCTCCTTATAGGTTAGTTTTTGGGAAGGCTTGCCACCTACCCGTTCAGTTAGAGCACCGGGCCTTATGGACAACCAAGCAGTTGAATTTCGACTTGACTAAGGCCGGTGATCTTCAAAATTACAAATTTCCGAATTAGAAGAGTTGAGAAATGAGGCTTATTAAAATGCTAAGATCATTAAAGTTAGAGTTGAGATTTTTCATAATAAACACATCATAAGAAAAATATTTGTCCCTGAACAAAAAGTCATACTCTATAATTTTAGGCTTCATCTTTTTTCAGGAAAGATAAAATCAAGATAGATTGGGCCATTCGTTGTAAAAATTGTATTTCCACACGGTGCTGTAGAGATCAGTGACACCAAGAATAAAATGACTTTAAGGTAAATGGTCAATGCTTTAAACCTTTCTTGGAATCGGTGCCGGTAAATGAAACGGGTATGGGTCTTTTCAACCCAGTGTATCGGTAACTTTTCTCTTTTGCATTCTATTTAATGCATCTATACATTTCTTTCATACATTGGGGACAATGCATAAGATAAGTGTGGGGGAGGGCTTTAACATGACTAATATAACAAAAAAAAAAGGAAAAAAGAAAAATATATATATATAAAAAACTTTTTGAAAGAAAAGAATAATATTTTGATATATTTTTTGTAAGAAATTAAGTCAATTTTAAGGAATAGAAAAATCATAATTAGGATTTTTTATACTTTGTCAAAATAAGATGACTTTTTTGACTTTTAGGGTTAGGAAGAAAATTAATGAAAGTAATTTAGTCTTGATCTTTATCTTGAAGAAATATGCACACCTTATACACTACACACTTAGGGTTCAAAAACAAAGATTTTTATGCCTTATAAAATAAATATATATATATATGGAAAATAAACAAATCTAATTATTGATTAGCTAGGTGCTTTGACCTAAGAAAGCCTTGGTATTTATGCAAAAGATAAGTAGATAAGTTTGAATATATATACATATATATATAAATCCTCCGATTAAGCTGGGTATTTGTGTCTCATGAAGCATAAATTTTCAAGCCTAAAAAGGGTACATTTTATAAATAAAATCTCTTAGTTTCGTAGTCTTGTCTGCTCGAGTGTTTAAATTCTTAGGGGTGTTTTCTCACCTGGTACCCTAAGACTATCTGGTTTAGGTGTCACCGACTAAAAGATCGTTACATGGGCAGATTAGAAAGCCTAATGGAATTGAGAAACAAATACCACCAAAAATAAATATAATTAAGGCATAAAAGTTAATGTTAAATAACCTTAGTCAAACTTCATAGTCACGAAGGTGCATTGACTCTGGATAAAGTAATAGACTAGATGAGAAATACAATTTGACTCCTTATTTTGATTGATGACATGTTTTTGAATAGAGACTAAGTTTAAGAATAAAAAAATTTGATATTCCTATAACTTATAGATTACTTGAACTCTTATAAATATACTTCAAATATTTTCTATCTTTTCAAAATGCTTTTTGAAAATACTATACATTTTTCTCTTTCTTTATGAATTTTATGGGTGCAATCCATTGAAAACCCTCACGAGATAAAACTCGTCCTCTAGGGATAATCTAGAGGTTTAACGGTTTGTTGCACATGCTCAGTGCAATTGAGTGACCTACGAAAGTGGTCTAATAATTGATTAGGATTTGTTTTGATGTTTTGCTCGAGGGCGAGCAAAAGATAAGTGTGGAGGTGTGATCGAAAATATATATTGTATAGATATTGTCACATTACCATGTTTATTATCTAATAAATTCTATTAATAAGTCTTAATTTTTTATATAAAATTCGCCCATTGCTAAAAGAAAAGGAAGAGAAACGAGCCCAAAAGCCCATCAAATTCTGATTTAATTCAGAATTAATTCAAAATCAAAAAATCATGGCAGATCATGACAAATCAGAGAGATTGAAAACTGATCAAAAATGAATTTTCCCAAATCAAGTGGTTAAAGTCAAAGATCAAAAGCCGTTTCATCAACTCCAGGAGCCGCAATGGGAAAACCAACAGAAGACAATGCTATATCACTAAATCGGGGAGTGCCACCAAACAAAAGTGGCCACCTGGCCACACCATGGCCGCAGAAACACGGGCAAAGCCGCATTTGCGCAACTTGGTTGAAGTGGTTGGGGGAGCGTTTGCTCCCCTATCTTCGTACACCTTCCCCCGTTTGGTTTTTGCCTATAAATACTACATTTTTAATGAAAAAGGGACCAAAAATTAGTTTAAGTTTTTCTTTTATTTTTAGGGTTTAAGTTCTTTGTTAGATAGTATAAAGAAGTTGTATATCTGTTTTCTAATTTGTAGTTCAGTTCAAATACCAGTGAGAGAGAAGAATAGAGTGATTGTAATCTGAAATAGAGTGATTGTAATCTGAAGATTGAAGTGACATCAATAAAGGATCAAGGTTTCTCTTCTTCTACTCCAATTCACGGTTATGTCTTATTTTATTTACATATCTTATTTTACATCATTCATGAGTAGCTAAACTTGTTTCTGGGCTCACTATCGTCCCTCTCTTCGATTCCTCTTGTTTTGAATGATTTTGATATAAAGAACCCAACGGAATCATATGTATGCCTTAAACTAAGCCTTTCTTCTTTAAAAGTGTTCTTGAAGGCACATGAGAACGGGTTTGAATTTCTAAACTTCTATTTCTTTTAAAATATCACATGAGCTTACTTTTATTTCATACTTGAAAGAAAACTTAATGATTTAAAATTCAGTTCAAGAGGATTTCTTAAAAAAAGAGATAAACTTTTCCAGACAATCTTATTTGCTTTGCTTAAGACTTTCAATACTAAAGCTTAAGTTTTTTCCTATGATCAAATTGAGGCACTAAGAATTTCAAGAGAAGAACATATCGTTGAGTAGTAAGATAGTGAACCCTAATCTTCTTCCTATATTAAAATCAACAAAACACTCTTCAAGTTTTTTTTAAAGATCACCTTTTCCAAAGAATTTTCAAGTTTTAAATTTTTCTTTAAATCACTTCCTTCTCTCCATTCTCTTTTTCAATATAAAAAAGAAGAAAAACACAAACAATATTTTTTGTTATTTAACAATTCATCGAAAAGCTTCTATCGCATTCCTCCTCGTGGACACGACCCGTTAGCCCAAAGCTAGACGGTAATTCTCATTGCTCTTTCATTTTACAATCAGTATACCTCTGATAATTTTTTCCAAATGAAATCCAAAGAAGATATCAATTTTCCTACAGAGTTTATGATCAAATCCTATTTCCCCAATGAAATCTTTATTTTTACCGTCACGTCTAGTTTACCACCTTTGAACAGTAAAAATCCCGAGCTTGGTGGCTTCTCAATCAGTTATATCCATGATACCTCTGAACCGACAGATAATCAAGTCTCATCTTTTAGTCCAGTAGGGACTATCCCTTTGCGTTATGTCCAGTTTGCCACCTCTAAACGGCAAGACTCTGAATCTAGTCATTTCTCAATGGGTTATGTCCATATTACCTCTGAACCGATGAATGCCTAGATTTCTCTCTTTTATGGTACTCTAACTGTCATGTCCAGTCAACCACCTCTGAACACATGAGTCCATAATTTTGTTCTCCTTTCCTCCATCAAGGCTGAGAGTTCTTACTGTCATGTTAACAATAAACCTCTGAATAGAAGATTGCAAACCTAAGATCCCTTAGTTGGTCACCTCCAATCAACCACCTCTGAACCAACAGGAGCCCAAATTCAATCTATCTTTGCAGTCTCTTATGAACTAGCTACCAAGTTAATACGACTACATCTGACAGCAGATTTGAAGTTTAGTATGCCTTAGTCTATCATGTTCGGTTTATCACCTCTAAATAAACGGGTCCCTAAAGTCGGGTTCACCTCTATTTTGTCATCATGTGCAGATCATCACCTCTGAATGGCAAAATTTTAACCAATCATACCTAGTTTGTCACTTTTAACTAACAAATTCTATACTTCACCTTTCTAATTCAGTAAGAACTATTACGTGGTTGTGGTGTCTGATTAATCATAACCAATTCATAAATCCGATGGTCTTTAATCTGTCATGTTAACAGTAAATCTCTGAACAATAAAATCATCAAATTCGCTTCGTCCCATTTTTATCCCAACGAGATTTGAATCGAGTCAGTTTTTAAATTTATTGATGATAATTTATCAAATAACTAATCCTATCATGTTTTTGACCTCTGAATAGATTAGTTAAAATTCTTATAGTATAAGTTGAAAGACTATACCGTTATCTCCTTTATTTATATAGTTATAATATAACTTGAAATTATTGTAAACTCAGAAGATAGAAGAAACAGAAAAAGCAATAGAAGAGTCAAATAAAATTATTTTTATTGATTCAAAAAGAAGAAAGAAGGGATACATAGATTATAAGCTACGATAGTGCTTCGTAAGACTTGATCCGTTCTTCAAGGGTGGCCAGCTTGCTCTTCCGCTCTTCAGCAGCTCTGATAAATGCCTGTGATCTCAACTAAACTTCATTAAAGTTCGCTGTCTGAGATAGACGAGCCTCAATTTTGACCAAAGTTGCCCTCTGTGCTACCTCCTGCTGCAGAACTTCATCATTTTAGGCTTTGAGCTACTCCAACTGAGCGATCTCCTCAAGACGCACAGGATCAGCTTTGGACAGAAGAAAATAGCCCTCTTGATTATCTCCTTGGCCTTCTTAATTTTATCCTCAGCATCAAGAAGAGCGTTATTGGAAGCGTCAATCACATCTCCAATTTCTACTTTCCTTATTTCCAAGGATTTTAAATCCGAAGATATTGCCTTGGCTGCTTCCTGTGCTGCAAGGTGAGCCTCACGCATTTGAGCGACGAGGCATTCAAGCTCTTCATTAACTGAGGAATTCAAGTCTGAACTGCTGAGGTGGCGCCACTCGCCCACGTTCATCTCAAGCCTCTCTACCAGAAGCTCTAGTATGGCAGCCTGGTCATCCCCTCCTAAGTCTCGAGCGCTTTCAATATTTTTAGAGAGGACCACCTTTAGAATAGAAAATAAGAAGGTTGAGCCCTTCAAGATCAAAGCAACAGATCGCTTTAGGCTCTTGTAGAAACTGTCAACCATCTCAGCCACAAATTCTTTCTCGACTTCAACTACTCCCGGTGAGCGAGTAGTCCCAGAAGATAAAACTTCCACCGGTTTCACTGTCATAATGGTAGAGGAAATGGCAGAAGCACTGGCTGGAAAAAGACGAGGGATCGCCGTTGATCGGGGATGAGTCTTCATTGAAACTAGTATACCAGCCATGATGGAAGTAGGACTGGTAATTATTTCAGGAAGAACTAGCTCAATAACCAGCGTCGGAGATGTAGGACTGGTGATTATCCTTAGCCCGGTAGTTGCCAAGACTGGCAGCGTCAGAGAAGCCACCAACATCTCACCAATCGATTTAGCTGGGAGTGTGATTGGTTCCCCAGCCATCGTGTCCTCGGCCATCTTAGATTCACCGGTAGGCTAAGGCTAGTAAGAGGACAAGTTGTGATACAAGACGTTCAACTCTGCAGCATCCGCAGCAACTGAAGTACTTGTCTCTTTCCTGAATTCTCCAGAAAGACTCACTGGTTCTCTTGAAGTCGATGCACCCAAAAGCGAAACACCTGCAAAAGTACTTTATTCAAATAAAATATAATAATATCAAGAAAGGTTTGCTTACAAATGGTCAAGGTATTACCAAGAGGTGATACCGCCTCAACCGCCTCGGCAACAATGGCAACGCTAATTCCAGTGGGCTCCACGGAAGAAACCATGGCAGTAGTGGGAGAAGCTCCAGAAGCGACCTCAGGAAGAACTTCATCCGTCCTGACGGCTTCCATAACCAGAATGTTCAGCTCGCCTTCGCTCGCCGAGGGATCTATGAACCATCCTCTGGAGCTTGAAGCCGTTGGGTTCTCTTTCGAGGCACCGACACCCGAAGGACCGACACCAGCCGCATCACCCTCAGAATCCTCAGAAACGACGAAGTTACTGGCCTTGTCGCCCTCCGGTAGATGAACAAGGGATCATAATAATCCCCCTATTCTCTTGCAGCTTCGGTTCCTGAATCACAAGTTAAACGAGTGAGTTGCATGAGATAAGAAAAATATATATATGTATACATATGTATATGTATGTATCTACGTGTTGTAAAAAATGGAACTGGTCTTACCCAGGCCAGAATAAGCTTTATCAGTTGTTTGTTTCTGCGCCAATAGTTTAATAATTAACGGGACAGGAGGAGGGACTGTAGTTAATTCACTCTCTGTAATAATAGTGGGACTGTAGCGATGAGGTTTCTTCACCACCCTCTTCCTACGGGATCCACCTTGCCGCTTCCGCTTGAAGTGAACGTCAGGATCTTCTTCTTCCACCTCTTCCACTTCCACGTCTTCCATAGGGGCCGTGCCTACTCCGCCAGGAGCATCTGCTAGAGCATCGTACCTGCAACATCTTCAAAGCGAGGGCTTTCGATGTCTGAAGCCTCACTGTCGGCAGTGAAAATAAACTCTGAAATGCCTGGCACTCGGACTTTTTGCCCTCACTCTTCTTGGTAACTTTCTGCTTCATTCGCTGGGAGATCCACTTTAAGCCAAAAGAGTTAATAGAAAATCCAGTTGGCGGCGCGGAGCTTGAAATTCTGTACCATTGGCAGAATCCGAAAGTCATCAGTAGGTTTGGGGTTCACAAAGGCATGCACAGTCGTGCCTCGGTACAACCAGCAATGGAGTATCGCCAGGCTCGAGCACCATCAATTAGGCTCCCCATGAAGGCTACGTTAGTGTTCGGATTACCAACATAGAGTTGGTCATATCCGAACTGACGAGCAAACCGGCTGGGGACGTACGGCTCCAAATGCAGGTATCTTCGCTCCGTACATCAAATGAGAAGGCCGGATGCTAACCAGCCATTCGAAGATTCCCCTGCTCACTGACGTCTTTCCATTCCTGACATCCTTGAATTCCTTGCCATATCCCGCATCGCGGATATAGGAAAAGCACCGAAGAGACTATACATGTCGTGCTGGCATAACAACTTGCGGACCGTAACCACGTAGGTCCATGACCATGGGGAACCCTCAATCAGTGAAGGTGCGCTACCCGAATATCCACTGGAGGCTCTTCACCAGTTGAATAATGGTAGGATAGTGAAGAGCGGACCATGCCATCAAGTAAGTATATGGCAATCCAATCCTAGGGTTCGGTCTATCGTGGGGCAGGATCGTCCCTTTTCTCCTCTTAATAGGCGGTGATCTGCAGAAAGCCTCTATCAATGCACGAAAACCTTACTGAATATAACACACCATTGCTGGAAGAAGTCTAAGAGAGCGACTGTGTACTAGAAGAACGGCCGACAATAAGACAGTGGAGAGAACGACATCGCTAGAAGGAGATGGCACCACACACCTCTTCAGCCAAACTGATAAAACCCGGCCAAGAGCGCTTTTCGGGACATTAGTTGACGGCCTTGATGATGAAAACTCCTGAGAATGTCGCCCTTCTCATAGATGCCATCACTTTCCTCCAAAATAATGTCTCCCTGGACATGCTCCTTCATCCTCCGAAAGATATCGTCGTTTGCAACCCCGCAGTGAGCCGCTTCAGGGGCATCCTCCAGGTTAGGGAATAGATAACTCCCCCAACTCTTCGAACTGCTCGAAGTTCCCTTATGATTGTCATGCATTTTTTAGCAGATGTAGAAGTGTCACATCAACTCTCGATAGGTCTCGAACAAAGCGGGCTCCTGCTTTTTCAAAAGAGCCAATTTCGCTTTGCATTGGAAGTATTCTTCATAAGGAAGATATCCCATTGGCAAAGTCGAGACTTCCCACATCTCATGCAAAGTCATGCCCAATTCGCCTACAAGGATAAAGAAAGTCCCTGTAGCTGGGCAATGTAATTCGAAGATGGCGTAGAAGTTCGCTACGCTCATCTAAATGCCATAGCAAGTAGCTCTGTCAGCCTCGTAGAGCCCCAGCCTCTCCAAATCCTCCTCAAAATGGG
This sequence comes from Agave tequilana, assembly GCA_038442645.1. NCBI lineage: Eukaryota > Viridiplantae > Streptophyta > Magnoliopsida > Asparagales > Asparagaceae > Agave > Agave tequilana. The sequence continues at coordinate 228,570 of JAVJIF010003726.1, forward strand.
CCAAGACATATAGGGTCAAATCTCTTCACTAGGTCTTGAGAGGATGAATCCAGTCTGGGGTCCTGAAATCAGTGGCTGGATAGTTGCCATTGGCCCGAAAGAACTGATTTCCAAATGTTTGAGCCATAGCTAGATTTTCTCCCACTAGGATGTCTTGGAGAACATTTCTGGGGTGAAGACTCAGTATATAACAAGGAGACGCAACTATCAAAATACCCATATGGACTAAATCAGTAGCCCGGGTCACTTGCCACTTCATCTTCTGAGGCCTCGTCACGCATTGGCAGAAGGATAGTGGGAAATGACGCTTGCTGGATGGGAGATAGTACTTCTCGCCATTCAAATTAAAGATCTGTTGTCCTTCTCGGGCTAGCAGCTGATGATCTGTGTCAGGCGTTGCGTCCCCAAACATGAAGCCGAACTTCTGGTAAATCTTTCGGTCGCAGTCTTCTAGAGGAGCAATAGTCAGAATACTCCTCATTGTACGCTGATCTCTGGTGCGGATCAGGGCATCGCTATCAGGAGTGCTCCGTTCACTGAACAACGAAGCTTTCCCCTAGAATTACAGGCTGACATTACCATCCAAAACCCTAGCCGATCCAAAAAGGTTGTTCAGAGACCCAAGGGTATATTGCACTGCAAAGTAAGAAGAAGAAACTATATTAGTCCATTAGCTAAAGAAAAGAGAAGCTAAAGTAAAAGAAAATTGCTAAGGCATAGCTTCGCTCTCTGAGTGAAGCTAGCCTAGCATTAGCTTTGCCACGAAGCTCAGCTTCGCACTCTGCACGAGGGCAGAGTGCAGAAAATCACTAAGTGATTAGTTTCGCTCCAGAAGCTTAGTTTCGCATTCTATCGCTGAACAGAATGCAAAAAGCCCCAAGAGCTAGCTTTGCGGAAAAGACACTTATGCCTAAAGCGGCCACAAAGGGCTCAAGTCCTCCAAGTTAACTTCGGTTAACTTCGCTTCAGAAGCTTAACTTCGCATTTTGTCACTTGACAGAATGCAAAGAATGCCCTAAGGACTAGCTTCGCATAGAAGTTTAGAAAAGAAACCATTCGGTTTCTAATTTCAAATCGCGAAATTAAAGGGGAATTAAATCCCTTAAATTTTGGTGGATTAAATTAAGGGAAAACAATTCCCTGAGATCACGGGATCATGATGAACCACTCCGGGTTCACCGTGAAATAGCCAAAGGATGGCTTCAAAAAGAGAGAGAAACTTTCTGAAAAGGGAAAATTTCCTACCCGCTATGGGGCGTTCGATGATCGGAGGAGAATACGGCGCCTCCGTAGTAGAGGTCGCTGCCTCTTTGCATGCGCATCCTTTGGGGGCCATTAAGAACTGTGAAGAAGTTCTGAAAGTCTGGAACGATGGAGAAAAAGGAGAAAGAGATCTATTCTCTGATAATTCTAAGTGTTTTTTTAAGAGAAGTAGTTCTCTCTTTCAGCCAACTGGGCTTTTATAGACATGAAATTGTCTAGCTTCGCCTCCTCAAAGGGAGTGCAAGCGGTCGTTTCAAATTAATTTGAAACGGCGCCAGCGCCTTCTTCGAGAAGCCTTACTTTAGCTCCGCTGAGAGCTCATCTTTAGCTTCGCGAAAAATTATGCGCTAGCTCCGCTGAGAGCTCGTTTCTAACTTAGGTGGAAACCTATCTTTAGCTTCGCTGGAAGCTTAACTTCGCTAAGATCTTTTCTTTCCCTTTTTTGGAAAAGACTTATGGGGAAAACCAAGTTGGATCACTTAGTACCCGATGGATTTCTCCCAACCCAAGCCAGTCCATTCTAGTTTCTTTCGAAGTTCAAAGTAAAAGACATGGATTAAAGCAAATAAAGACGAAATTTTATTGATTTAAAAGGGAAGATATATTGATAATACATCAAAATTGTCTTTCATATAATTGAGTCTCTACTCTAAAGGCATACAAGTTGTTCTATCTACTTCCAAGATGATAAGTCGTCCCAAGTCCGCCAAACCAACTGGACACAAAAAGGCTTTCCTCTTTCATGAGGCCGTAATCCCTCACTTAATGGCAAATTTTGCCACCAAGAAGATGGATCTTCTTTGATCAAAATTGGCAAAGGATTGATTGCCACCAGAAAGCTGAATCTTTCTTAATCAAAATTAGTAAAGGAAGGATTCAAGACCTTACTAGTGATATCCCTTTCCCATTTCTTGTGCAGAGATCCAGCAAAAGTGAGATAGTGGTGAAAATAATACAGCACAAATTCGTAGCTAAGTGGATCATCGCAGATAGGCGACCGCTGGCCTTCTCCTAGAGCTGACATCAGCTGCTCCAGTATGTTCTTCTTGCTTATGATCAAAGCCTGGACTTGAGAATGAAGATGCATACTTTTGTCCTCCTTCATCAGGTCGAAGAGATTGGGAGCACAGTGCACTGCAACAACAAAAAAAATGAGTTAGCATTAAGTGAAGAGAAAGATGCTAAATCAGAGTTTTGTGTCCTGAGCGGAACTGATCCAGATGCCCTGAGGCTAAACTTCAAATTATACAGAGGTAAAATGCTCGAGAGCTTAAAAAGTACTGATGCCTCGAAACAGGCAAAAGATAGCCTCACCTATATGGCAAGGCTAGACTAGATCAGAGAGGGCAAAATCTTAGCCCCACTTATATGGCAAGACTGGCTTAACCTCGCCTGTATGGCAAAGCTAAAACTGGTCTAGAAAGGTAGGGCCTCACCCTCGCCTATATGACAGGGTTAGCCTCCCCTTAAAATAAAAAGGCCAAGGCAGGAGCTTCGCCTAGAAAAATTCTTCACCCTATTAGGTAGAAAATAGCTTCGCCAGGAAGCTTAAAAAAAGGTTGAAACCCTTCTCCAAAGATCCGCCAAATAAAAAGACCAAGGGATTCAATCCTTGAACTAGCTGGTAAAGTTAAAGAAATTAAGGGAGATAAACTCCCTAAGGTCACTAATTTATTAGTAAAGTCACTGGATGACCGAGACTCACCAACTCTTGATCGGGTAACAACCAGAGTGAGCTCCCCACTACTTCAGGGATCTCTGTCTCCTTGCTTGGACAATGAGGAGATGTCATGAACAAACACTTCAGAAAGAGAAAAATATGTTTCTCTGAGAAGGACTACAAGAGTCCTATTTATAGGCCTCATGGTCTGATCACGCCACTACCACTTGAAGCCTAGAAGCGGGCAAAGTTAAAGCATTTAAATGCATAGCCTCGAGAAAGGGAATAATCCCCCTCGTAAATATATACGAAGTTAATCGAACTTCAAAAAAAGAGAATAATCTCCCTCGTAAATGTAGGTGAAATTATTCAAACCTTGGAAGAGGAAGCAATCTCTCTTGTAACTCACAAAGGCGGTTAGCCTTGGGGAATGGAACGTCGTTCCATCACAACGAATGTGGGGCTAGCGCTGACAGAGCATTGATAGTCCAATTCTGTTCAAAAGCAAAGTTGCTTAAGGAAGCCCAAAGGTGAAGCTATCTAGAAGTGCAGAGCTACACAGAAGCGAATTTATTGCAGCTCCTGGGCGAACCTATTCCAGCCCGAAAGCGGGCTAAAGGCGAAGTTGAACTCAACCACCAAGGCAACGTTCACATCCACATACCATTGATTATCAACCGAAGCAGTTCAAAGTATTTCAAAATCTAAACTATTCCATTGCAAATTTATGAAAACTTTGAAGGGGGTCTTGTTGACACTCTAAAAAGACAAAACTCTCAGATTTCTTTCAACCGGTCTGAACAATGTCTAACTTATTGACATTTACAAGAGATAAGTCGCAGACAAGCTGAGGACCAGGGACAAGGTAGCAACTTAGGCTCTATTGATCCAGTAAAGCAAACAATAGACCAAAATTACCTTTGAAGATAAGCCAAAGCAGGTCTATGAAGACAGGTCTAATCGAGGATCGCTAAAAGGCCGAAGCCGTAAGCTTCGCATGAAGCTTCCAATTTACTTCTCATGAAGCTTCCCATTTAGGCCCGCCAGAAGCTGATCCAATAGCTTTGCACTGGAAGCTTCATCCTATCTTCTCTAGAAGGAAGAAATGATTTAGCTCCCCTATGGGCTGAGTCTTAGCTTCGAGCGAGGCTTTGAAGGTAGCTTCGCCTGAAGCTATGGGCTAAGTCTTAGCTTCGCATGAAGCTATAAAGGTAACTTTGCCCTAAAAAGAGAGCTTCTCATTTACCTCCATAGCGAGCTTTACCTGATCATCAATTGACCATTTTTCACAAGGAATTAATGGGTGAACCCCACTAATTTAGTGGGATTAATGTCACTTTAAGTGGGCGGTTATACCCGCCCATTTCGTCCCACATTAAGTGGAGACAATTAAGCCACAACGGCAGGGAGGAGTTTGCACGAACTCTCTAGCTTCACCAGAAGCTCACAAGTAACTTCGCTGAAAGGTCATTTGCAGTCTCACGCGAAGCTAAAGACTGATTCAACCTTGCTGTATTCAAGCGGTTACACCCCATTTTCGCTATAAATAGTCCCTTGCTGAGCTAAGGAGCAACTCACAGACAAAAAAGGGACTAACGGGCTAGAGAGAAGAGATTGGCTGAAGGAAATTCAATCAGAGATTCTAGAGAGTGTTCTCTTATTCTTCTGCTTCCAAATACTCGATTTTTAGAACCAAGCGAGAAGGGAATCCTATTAGGAGGTAGCTTGATCGTCTGATCGGTTTCATCGTCAAATGAATAAAGTGATCGTGTGCTGATCAGATTCCTACTGGCATACTTTCTAGAAATTTCAGAGGAGATCTACCTATAATTTCCATTGAATTACTTGTAATTTCGCTCCTCCACCTTTTTTTGTAAGTTTTCCAACTAATAGCAATTTTTTGATAGAAAACAGCCGCACTTGAAAGCAGTTGGTGCTACAAGATGAACATGCGGAAGAAATTATTGCCTGGGTCAAGACTAAAGAAAAAGACAGCAAGCCAAGACCCGACAACCAACTATGCGTGCTCCAAAGTCGGCTTCTCAACCAAGGAGAAGAGATACTCTAGCAACGGAGGTCAAGTCACCTTCGAAGCCCCAATTAGTCAGAGAGGGTGGAGTTCTTGGCCAAGCACGTGTAAATAAACTATACTCCATCAAGGATGGGCACGTGGTTTCTCTATTCAAGTTACTCCAAAAGAGTAACAAACTCAAATTACCAAAGACCAAATGTCCTGAAGAAGTTAGAAAAACAGATGATCCTAACTACTGTTTATACCACAGGATACAGGGACACCCTACTAAGAATTGCTACATCTTCAAGAATGTTCTTGAGGCTCTGATTGACGCAGAGGTACTTAAGCTCCGTCCAGAGCAGAAGAAGGTGACTGCTAACATGACAGCTACATCACCTTTTCAATTTGGCCGGAATCTCCTACTAGCGCTAACGGAGTGGTTCCCATCCCGAAAAGGGAACTAAGAGTGATCAATACTAATCTTCATAATCAGAAGGAGAAGGGTCTTGTTCCTATTCCTATTCCCCGAGGAGAGACAATGTGGGTCCATCCTGACATTATTGAAAGCCAACAGTGAACGACTGTCACAAAAAGGAAGTCCAAAGGTAAGACTAGAGCATCTTCAAGCAATATGGTGAGCATCTCTACAAGAAAAACTGAAGAAGATGTCGCGTCCCTCACCAGTCAAGAGAAGAGGAATCTGCCTTTGCTAATGACACAGACGCACCTCTCACATGTATCGATCTGGAAAGCAGTACTTGAAATGGTATGGCGAGCCGATGGTAGACTTCCCCCAGCCAGCTGAGAAGACAATCGAGCAGTCTATGAAACCATCTGTGAAAAAATAGAAGGAGCTTTGTTATGTCAAAGCTTTCTAGAAACGTGGTGTGGGACCATCAACTCCCTTCCGTTTTGTTGTCTTGGCTCAGCTTGCCAATATCCCTGCTCGAATCATTCTTTATGAACTCCTAAGGCTTTCCAAGTCTACAAGGGATGCGTTAAAAGAGAAGCATTAGCAGATGCGGAGGTTTTCATAAACCAGATTCCTATTATATACGGAAAGCAAGATTGCAGACATTGCTACCATACCTCGAAGCAGTTTTCCTGCATCACCTTTACCCCAAAAGACATGCAACTTAAAGGGAAGCATGATGACCCTTGTATTATATAGGGTATATTGGATCATCTGAAGTGAACCGTTCAGAATCCTCATTGAGTATTATACCCCGTAGGGTCATGCATCATTTGGGGATCCCCACCCACCAATTAAGCGCCACTCAAACAATCATCTATGGCTTCAACGCCGATGGTACATGCCCGATGGGAAAAATCAAACTCAGATGTCAAATTAGGGACCTAAGATCTGAGGTAACATGTTATGTCATTGATGCTGACACCTCATACAACTTGTTGCTAGGACGACCTTGGGTTTACCGCAACTCCATCATCTCATCCACTCTTCATCAAGTAATGAAATACATTGATGAAGAGGGAAAAGTAAGAACATTGATTGCTGAAAGGCATCCGTTCAAGTGGGTTGAGAATTACTTCACTAATTTCCTCCTCTATTAAGATTCTCTTGAGGCTGATGAGAATATGCACCCAAAAGAACCTGACTCTGGCAATGAAACTGATACGGAGCCAGAAGAAGAGTGTCTCTGAAAAATAAATTTCCTTGTAACGAGCATTGATAAGCTCGATTTCAATACCACTGCTAATGTCGAGTGATTTATTAATGAAAATATAGATTTGGCTTACTTTTCTGTATTTGCTTCTGATCTATATCTTCAAGCACTAGTACTGACGTAGATAGTGACCCTTGGCCATCAATGGATGCCCTGACATTATTGCGTGCAACAATAAAGTCATCCCTTATAGTACGCGAAAAGATCAACGACGCACGCAAAGCTCTCTTTGAAGTACCAGCCAAGCGGAAGGGTCAAAAAACAATTCTATTTGAAAGAATTGAGTCTGAGCCCATAGCTTCTGAAACCTCAGGGGTGGGTCTAAATCTCCATAATTCTTCCATTATAGACAAAAGTCACATCACATGATGGAAAGAATGGGGTATGATCTTACCAAAGGATCGGGCCTTATTTTCGGCAAAGGAAAGAGAGCATTACTCCATTCATTTGTACTGAAAGGCAAAAAACCCCAACTACTATCACAGAACTTGAAGAGGACTCGGTTATGTATCTACGTCAAACTTGTCAGATTCTGAATCTGAAGAAGAAGTCTATCATGATAACTCATTAGCAACATCGTCATGAGATTCAGATGTCAGTATTGGGGGTATCTTCAAGAGTTTCTCAGTGAACATGATATCAGCTAGTCATTTAGAAGATGACGAAGAGGATACTTTTAAATTTGAAGAATTGATCTAGTTAAAATCTGATCCATAGATTAAACACTTAAATACTCATTGGGATGTAAGCTTTGAACAACGCGAACCACCCACTGAGGATAAAGTGACTCAGATAAATCTTGAGAATGAGGCTAACCACAAACTCATTTTCATAAGCGAGAGCTTGTCACCTTTCAAGAAAAGGACTTAATATATCTCATACGAGAGTCTAAAGATGTCTTTGCTTGAAATTATGAGGACATATCTGGGCTCGATCCCCAGATAGTTATGCATCGCCTTAACATCAACCTGGTGCCAAGCCTGTCAAGCAACAGCAACAACGGTTCCGTCCTGAGATTATGGAAGCAATCAAATTAAAAGTCAAGAAGTTCATAGACTCTGGTTTCTTTGGGGAAGAGCCACATCCTGATTGGGTGGCCAATATAATTCTCGTTCTCTAAAAGAATGGAAAGATCTGAATTTGCATTGACTTACAAAATTTGAATGTTGCTTGTCCTAAAAACGAATTCCCTCTCTCGATCACGGATGTTATGATTGACAATACGTGTGGTTTTGAGAGGATGTCTTCATAGACGGATTTTTAGGGTACAATTAAATTAAGATGTACCCTGAAGATGAAAAGCACACATCTTTCAGGACGTCTTTGGGAGTATACTGCTACACAGTAATGCTCTTTGGCAAGAAGAGCATTGGTACGACATATCAATGCGTCATGAATGCAATCTTTCATGAGCATATACGCAAGTCCGTAGAATGCTATGTCGACGATATTACCGTGAAAAGCCATAACAAAGGTGATTATCTCGCAGATCTGAACAGAGTGTTCGATATCATATGGGCTCACCAGTTGAAGATGAACCCTAAGTCCTTCCTAGGAGTAGCCAGTGGCAAATTCCTTGAATTTGTTATTACATCCAAAGGGATTCACTTGAATCCGAAGAAAGTCTACGCCATCCAAGAGATGAGCCTCCGAGAAATCTTAAGGAATTCAGAGGCTTACAGGGATGATTGGCTTATATCTAGATATTTATAACGAATCTTTCAGGATGCTGCCAGCCCTTCACCAAACAAATGAAGAAGGGGTCTCATTCATTTAGGACAGTGCTTGCGAACAAGCATTTAAAGAGATCAAGGAGTATCTCACACACCCTCCCTTTCTGATAGCTCCAGTATCAGGAAAACCTTTCCTGTTATATGTTCCAGCTATGGATCATTCACTGGGAGCTTTATTAGCTCAAAACAATAATTGGGGTAGAGCACCGTTACAATCCAAACGAGAATGAATGCTTAGCCTTAGTCTTCGCCATTCAGAAAATATATGGGGCAATGCATTCACGTCATTTCCAGAGTTAATCCCTTGAGATTACTTATGACAAGACCATCTCCATTGAATTGTAGATTAACAAAATGGGTCATATTGCTCTCACAATATGAGATGCAATTCATGTCACAAAAGGCGATCAAAGGTCAAGCTGTGGCAGATTTCTTGGCCAATCATCCAGTTCCAGAAAGTTCAAAACTTTATGATGATCTCCCAGATAAGATTGCAGAAGATAACGTGACCATGTCTCCTCAGAAGAACAAGTGTGACTATTATTCTTCGACGGAGCATCAAGAACAAGTCATGAGGGAAATATCGTCACAGGTGTGGAGTAGCACTCATTTTCCCACATAATTATGTGATCTCTCATGCATTCTCATTAACTGAGCCATGTTCCAACAATATTTCAAAATACAACACTCTCTTGATCGGGATGTAATTTGCTGAAGAGATTGGAGTCAAAAATCTTGAACTGTGCGATGATTCAAAGCTCATCGTCAACAAAATTCGCGAGTATGGAGTCCAACATAAAGACTTGGTGCCCTATCATAACGCAACCATTAACATGACAGAGAAGTTTAAAAGCTTCTACATTGACTACGTACCACGTCAGTAAAAATGTGCATGTAGATGTATTGGCATCTTTGGTTGCTTCATTGGCCCTTCCAACCGGAGCCATGGAAAGAGTGCTTATCTACAGTCGTGATTTGTACTGTTGCAAATTCGCCCTTAAAGACAGTAAAACTCCAAGAGGAGACCTTCAAATTAAAGAGGTTCTTGATTAGAGATTGACAATTCCCTTACATTGACTTTGTCTTGTATGACATATTGCCTAACGACCCCAAGGAGGCAGCTATCATCAGAAGAAAAGCTCCTCGATTCTATTACAATGCGATCATGAAAATAGTGCATCGCCACTCATATGATGGAATCTTACTCCGATGCCTTTCACACAAAGAGGCATGGGAGGCGCTCAAAGAAGCTCATGACGGTATGTGCGGAGCTCACCAACCTGGACCTAAGCTTAGAGACCGGCTTTGAAGACTTGGCTATTATTGGCCGAAGATGATGCCTAATGTCGTCGCCTATGCTAAACGATGCCATGCCTGTCAGATCCACGGTGACTTCGTTCATCAAGCACTAGGATATCTTCATCTAACGTCTTCTTCATGGTCATTTGAGATATGGGGAATGGATGTTATCGGACCCATCAGCCCTTCAACATCCAAAGGACATCGCTTTATCTTGGCCATAACTGATTATTTCTCTAAATAGGCAGAAGATGTTCCCCTAAAGGAAGAAAAGACATCATACGTGATTAAGTTCATCTAACATCATGTGCTCTATCGCTTTGGCGTACCCCGATGAATTATCCACAACAATCGACCCCAATTCATTAACCAAGCATTCCAGAGTTTCTGTAAAAAATTTAGAATTCAAAGTGTGTCTTCAACGGCATACTATCCAGCTGTGAACGATCTTGCAGAAGCCTTTAACAAGACTATTAAAAATCTTCTCAAGAAGTTTGTCACAAAAAGTCATGACCACTGGGATGACAAATTAGGCGAATGCCTCTAGGCTTACTGCACAATAGTAAGAACCCCGACAAAGGCTACGCCATTTTTCTTGGTGTATGGATGTGGAGCTATACTTTCATTAGAAATCTAAATTTTGTCTCTATGAGTTGCCTTGACAACCAAGATGACAGACGAGGAGAATCATCGATTGCGCCTCCAAGAGTTAGAAGCATTAGATTACAAACGTCTGCAAGCCCGACAACAAATCGAGCTCTATCAAGCTCGAGTTTTCAAAGCTTTCAATAAGAAAGTCAGAGAATGGATTTTCAAGAAAACCTTATCTTGGCTGTCAGAAGACCCATGGTTATGACATATAAGACGAAAGAAAATTTTCAGCTCAAATGGGAAGGACCATTTATAGTAGAGTCGGTCTACACAAATGAAGCATACTGCTTTATAACTCCTGACGGTGATATGCTTATGGTGTCGATCAATAATAGATTCTTGAAGAAAAATTATCCTTAAAGGGACTCTTCTCATAATCAAGTTAACACTACACCTCTAATCAAAGCAAAATCCTGATCAATCAGACGGATTAGGGTTTGGGATCCAAGATGTCTAGAAGAGCGCTAAAGAAGAGCTTCTTCATTCGACAGATTATATCACGCTCGGTTGTACCGAGCCAACCAAATATTGCTGACATTGTAATGCATGATGTCAACATTAAAGGAGGAAAGTTAGAAACTTTAGTTTTAGCTTAGTCACTCTTCTCAGGATTAGGTTAATACTAGACCTTTGATCGAAACTTCACCCTGATCAATCAGATGGATTATGGTTTGAGATCTAAGATGTCTGGGAGAGCACCAAAGAATAGCTTCCTCATTCAACAGATCACATCACGATCGACCAACGTTGAGTCGACTGAACATTGATAACATTGTGATGCATGATGTCAACATTGAAGAAACAAAATTAGAAACTTCGATTTTAGCTTCGTAACTCTTCTCATGATCAGGTTAACACTACACCTTTGATTGAAGCTTCACCCTGATCAATCAGATGGATTAGGTTTGAGATCTAAGATTTTGAGAGAGCGCCAAAGAAGAGTTTCATCATTCAATGGATCACATCATGGTCGATCAATGTAAAGCAGACCGAACATTGCTGACATTGTGTGCATGATGCCAACATTAAAGAAACAAAATTAGAAACTTTAGTTTTAGCTTTGTCACTCTTCTCATGATCAGGTTAACAATATACCTCTCTTCACCCTGATCAATCAGATGGATTAGGGTTTGAGATTCAAGATGTTTGAAAAAGTGCCAAAGAAGAGCTTCCTCCTTCAACAGACCACATTACGGTTGATTGACGCCTAGCCCAATGAACATTGGAAACATTATGATGCATGATGTAAATATCGAAGAAGGCAAAGGTAAAATGTCAAATTGATAGCCTTGTCACTCTTCTCTAATATATAAATATGCATCCATCTTCAACTTAGAAGAATAGGTCATATTTTGAAGTCGAGCATACCTAAGTAACAGTTTTAGGCACTCTTCTTTTTTATCATTCCTCTGGATCCAGAAGAATGGCTTATTAGTATGACTTTTTCATATACAATGGTGGCATGAGCATGCCTAAGTAATAGTTTTAGGCACTCTTCTTTTTGATCATTCCTCTGGATCCAGAAGAATGGCTTATTGGGATGACTTTTTCATATATAATGGTGGCATGCCTTCCTTCTCTTGTTCGCTTGACCGAAGCTTGACCCAATGAAAAGGCATTCGAATACTCAGAAGGTGGATCAAATGAGTTTATCTGATAGCTTATCAGGTCAACCTCATTGAAGAAGATTCATAACGCATTTTTACAAAAACTTTCCATTGCATCCACATTCATATCAAGATGTGGTGACTGATCGACTCTCATAGAGGATCGAATGAGTTTAATGGCTTATCAAGCCAAACTTATTGAAGAAGGTTCGTGATGCATCTTTGCAGAACTTTTTCATTGTATCTACATTCATATCAAGATATACTGATCGATCGACTCTCATGGAGGATCGAATGGGTTTATTTGATGGCATATCAAGCAAAATTCATTGAAAAAGGTATATGACGCATCTTTGCAGAACCTTTCCACTGTATCCACATTCATATCATGATATGGTGACCGATCGACTCTCATGAAGGATGAAATGAGTTTATCTGATAGCTTATCAAGTCAAACTCATTGAAGAAGGTTCATGACGCATCTTTGCAGAACCTTTCCATTGTATCCACATTCATATCAAAATGTGGTGATTGATCAACTCTTATGGAGGATTGATTGGTAGTCAAAAGTGCATTTTTATCATAACATTTATCATCACATTTTCATATTTATTCATTTAATTCTGCACAATTATTAATATTTTATTATTTATTGTGTGCAGGCCTCGAATTCTTATTTTTATAAGAAATAAAGCTTAATGAAGCCCAAAAGCTCATATCCAAGCCCAAGTCCAAGCCCAGGTGTAAAAGTGCAAATACCAAATGTCAAAAGTACAAATACATAAGGGCCAAAGTTGCAAATACAAAGAAGAGGGAAGGATAGACTTCTATTCAACCCTAAATGCTTGCAGGAAAGAGTTTAAAGATAAATTCGGATTCAGACTGTACATATTTAGTATTCAGATCATAACTTTTGCTACAGATATGCAAATCCGATGATTCAAAATGCTCCAGAAAGAAGACTTGAAGCCCTACAACTCTTAAGTTGATCAAACTTTTCAATTCAGTCTGTAGATAAGCCAATTTTGGCGATCAACAGGATAATAAATTGCAGGACAGATTTGATTTGAACTTCTATGGATAAGTGCCACAAGTCTGGAGATAAGATTTTTTTGGGAGAGTTGTACTAGGACTCTACATCTTCCAACTCCTATAAATACCCCTGCAGATGCAACACAGAAAGTGTCCAGAGGCAAGCCAAGGGCCAAAAGCTAGGGTTTAGTTTTTAGGTTAGATTTTATTTTCGTTTTTATTTTGTAAATTTTGTAACTGAGAGTGGAGGAAACTTTCATAGAGGATGGAGTCTTCGCTTGTACTGAGGTGACAGCGGTATAAGCCCGCTTATCTTCCATTGTTAATGAAATCCGTTTAAGGTTCGTTTTTGTTATTATTTTATGTTTTCATCTCTTGTTTATTCTTGTGTTTCTCTGTTTCTATTTTCTTTCTTCTATTTGTTCTCTAATGCCTTGTGAACAATGAGACCCAACTGCTTCGAGACTGCCTAGCCAACGAAGATCCCTTGATGGCTTATGGCGATTAACTTCCTATACGCCATACTTGCAAGTCTTCCGAGAAAAGGTAAATCATCGCAATAGTTCAAAGGTAAGCAGGCTGAAGAGGTTCGTACGTGTTTTCTTTATTTTCTTTCTTTAGTTTTGATCCACATCTTCCACAATTCTTTTCTTCACTTCATTGTAAATACTATTCATTGTAAATATCACTACTAATAATAAAAAGAAAAAAAAAGGAGATAACTTGCTTAACGCTTCCATCGCAGTCCCTCCTTGAGGATCACGACCCGCATAGCCCTGCTACCGCGGATTAGAATTGAGAACTTGCACATCATATTCTTAAAACTAAAATATTATATTTTGTGTGCAGGAAATCTCAGTCAACAAATTGGCGCCGTTGCCGGGGAGGGACGGTAAGTTTATCTCTAAAACAAAATTTTAATTTTTAACTAATTCTTTATTCTTTTCTGTTTGCAGGTTTGGAGAACAGGAAACAGAAACAGAGCAGCATCAAGGACATACAGCAACCCAGTGCCTCTGCCCTCGAAGGCAGAGCACCAGGGCCTACATATTTGCCGCAGATCTGCGGCAAAAGCCGCAATTCTGCGGCAATAGTAGTTCACTACTAATTTGGTTTTCTGCAGGTTGTTGCAAATTGTAAATTCTGTTTACTGCTCTGTTTATTTTGTTCTGTGATATACCTGCTTACTGCTAATTAATTCAACAGTAAACTATTTGTTGTTAAAGATAAAAATTGATTAGACGTTTCCATATTAGGCACGTGTCTTTTCAATTCATTTATTTTTACTGTTGAAGAGTGCTGGAGCAAGGTACGTACGCATTGCATGTAGAATAGGACTCATCTCTTGGTTGATTTTCTGCTTTGAGTGAATCTTATCTACTTATCTTGTACACTTGCACTAATTCATCTTAAGGGCATAACCCATTAACAAGATAAGGTGGGGATTTCATCACCCTTCCTTAGCCCAAAAATCATATCCAAAGCACTCACTAACCCAAGCCTAACTTAAAAATTAGTAGACGTTGGCCCTAGGGACATCTCGGACTCAATAGGAGATTATCCTAAGGGGGAACAGTGCTGGAAGTTGACTCCTGCCAAATCAGTGTCTAGGAAGGGGATTGAGGGCTGAAAGCCCGAAGATTGGTGGTTATTTAATTAAGGAACGTCTTTGACGGAAAACCTCCCACCACTCTTGCCCTGACCTGGCTGATTAACTCGTGGTCAAAATCTGCACCCGACCTCCCGTGGACAGTCTAACCAGTTAGGAGTCGTCTAGGTCATAGGTCTACCCTAACTTAGGATAGAATTTTTTTTCTTTTTGTTTGTTTATTTGTTTGTTTGTTTGTGTTGGTGTGATATGGCATATAATAATAATTTTTCCAACTTTAATCCATATTACACACCTAACTATTTTTCGGATATTACCAACCCGGCATATCATAACTTTGACCAATCTAGTGTGTCGGAATGGTCTTATCCGAATGAATATAACCCACACCCTCCATCTTATGACTATAATGTCCATAATAATTTCAACTCGTCACAGAGTTCATGGGGTTTCGAGTCCCCCGAGTCTAATTCTCGACCAAATTGTCCTCCATATCCATCTAGTCCACATTCTTCCCAAGATTCATACTCAGATCCACCCATTCAGAATAGAAATTCATCTATCTTGGAAATGATGAGTATGAATGAGTCCAAGCAAAAATCACCATCAATCTTAGACATGATGATGCGTGAGTCCACCGACTCACAACTTCATCACGATTACCCGTCCTATTTTCAAGTCCAATCAGAACATGATGCACCTATCGACTATGAAGGGATGCTTGCCGCCATGAATCAGGCTAGATTAGCCCATGATCATGACCTAGATTTGATGGTTGAATCTTTACGTTCTCACCGTTCGGCCATTTCTGCTTTCATTGACCACTCGACTAGAGCCGACGAACCAAGTTGCTTTGGACAACAAGATTCTAATTCAGTACCATCATGTGAACTTGCCGAAACTTCAAATTCTGATAACTTGGCAAGTTTTTCCTTTCCTGAATTAGAACTTGAACATGAATATGATCATGATCTCCCACTTGATGATTCAATTTTATTTCCTGATCCAATAATGACTCCAGTGTCTCCACCTGATTTCACTTTTCCTGAGTCAACATTGGATCCTATTCCAATTCATTATGAAATTGAATCACCCATTTTAGATGATCATATTGAACTTGACCTAGATTCTCACAATCTCTTTACTTCTGAAACTGATTGTACAATTCTGACGGAAGATGTTGACCTTAGTTTTGAAGAATTGTATGGCGATGAGCTAGAATTCCTTAATATTGGAAGTAAAGAGATATCACTCATATTAGGTCACATTTCATTGTGGGAAGAAGATTGTGGACTTGAGTTTCTATTTCTTGACTTGGACCCACTTCTTAAACTTAGCCCGACTCCTGAGCCCTTACTTGATTTGAGCTTCTTCCCTGAGTCGGTATTCGTTCCCGCACCAATAATGTCCAAGTCAATAATTCCATCTTTTCATACTCCATTTTGGGACAAGGAGGTTGAGACAATTAACTCTGAAATTTATTATGAAATTTGGAAATTTGATGGGGTGGAAATACTAAAAATTGATTATACATATATTTTAGTGGGTTATGTAAGGAAAGTTTCTGGTGGGTTCCACCAAATTATCTGTTATCTTGATTGGGCCGCATTTCGTGGACCAATTAGACCACCTCCGGAACCACCACCCTAAGGTAACTTCCGCCTTCCCTTGTTCTGTTTCATGCATATATGCATTCATTCATACATTGAGGACAATGCATGAGATAAGTGTGGGGGTGGGCTTTACTAACATACTAACATAAGTAAACACTAACAAAATTTGATAATAAAAAAAAAATTTTAAAAAAAAATTTTATAAAAAGGACAGTATTTTGACTTATTTTTTTGAAAGAAACCTAAGTTAGTTTTAAGGATTAGGAAAATCATGATTAGGATTTCTAAAAACTTGGTCAAAATAAATAAATTGTTTAAATTTTTAGGTATAGGAGAGAAATTGAATAAGTAGTTAGTCTTAATTTTTACCTTAATGAAATGTGCATACCAAATGCATATCTAGGATTCTAAGACAAAGACCTTGTACCTCATAAAAAAAAAGAAAAAAAATCACCAATTAAGCTGATACATGTGCCTCAAGAAGCATAAGTATTCATGCCTAAAGGTGAGTAAATAAAATAAAGTCCTTAGTTTTGGGGCCTAGTTCACTCGAATTTGAGTCCGCGGGGTGTTTTCTCACCTGGTGCCCTAAAGCCAACCGGTTTGGGAGCCATCGACTTTAAGTTCGTTACATGGGTGGATTAGAAAGCCTAAGGAAATTAAGAAAAAATTACTTATATATGTATTAACACATCTAATAGTCAATTAGTTAGGTATGAGGGCCTCAAGAAGCCTTAATGCTTATACGAAAGAAAATTAGATGCGTTATACATATTTAAAAAAAAATATATATATATATATATATATATATATATATATATATATATATATATATATATATATATATATATATATATATATATATATATATATATATATAGAGGCATGAGAGTCCAAGTTAGGGAATTCCTAGTAAAAACATAAGGATGCATATGATTTTTGGTAACGAAAAAGACTATATTAGAAATTCAATTTTAATTCTTACCTAAAATGAAAAACAATTAACTTTATTAAGACTAAGTTTAAAGAATGAATAAAAATGAGGATCCTAAAACTTATAGACTACTTAGTCTCTTCAATAATAATTCAAATATTTTCCTTTTTATGGATTTTGTGGGTGCAATCCGCTGAAAACCCTCACGAGACAACACTCGTCCTCTAGGGTAACCTAGAGGTTTAACGGCTTGTTACACATGCTAAGTGCAACCGTGATTCCTACGAAAGTGAGTTAGGTTAGATTAATTTTTCTTTTCTTTTTCTTTTCCTTTGTTTTTACTCGAGGACGAGCAAAAAGATAAGTGTGGGGGTGTGATTGGTAGTCAAAAGTGCATTTTTATCATAACATTTACCATCACATTTTCATATTTATTCATTTAATTCTGCACAATTATTAATATTTTATTATTTATTGTGTGCAGGCCTCGAATTCTTATTTTTATAAGAAATAAAGCTTAATGAAGCCCTAAAGCTCATATCCAAGCCCAAGTCCAAGCCCAGTTGTAAAAGTGCAAATACCAAATGTCAAAAGTGCAAATACATAAGGGCCAAAGTTGCAAATACAAAGAAGAGGGAAGGATAGACTTCTATTCAACCCTAAATGCTTGCAGGAAAGAGTTTAAAGATAAATTCAGATTCAGACTGTACATGTTTAGTATTCAGATCATAACTTTTGCTACAGATATACAAATCCGATGATTCAAAATGCTCCATAAAGAAGACTTGAAGCCCTACAACTCTTCAGTTGATCAAACTTTCCAATTCAGTCCGTAGATAAGCCAATTTCGGCGATCAACAGGATAATAAATTGCAGGACAGATTTGATTTGAACTTCTATGGATAAGTGCCACAAGTCTGGAGATAAGATTTTTTTTGGGAGAGTTGTACTAGGACTCTACATCTTCCAACTCCTATAAATACCCTGCAGATGCAACACAGAAAGCGTCCAGAGGCAAGCCAAGGGCCAAAAGCTAGGGTTTAGTTTTTAGGTTAGATTTTATTTTCGTTTTTATTTTGTAAATTTTGTAACTGAGAGTGGAGGAAACTTTCATGGAGGATGGAGTCTTCGCTTGTACTGAGGTGACAGCGGTATAAGCCCGCTTATCTTCCATTGTTAATGAAATCCGTTTAAGGTTCGTTTTTGTTATTATTTTATGTTTTCATCTCTTGTTTATTCTTGTGTTTCTCTGTTTCTATTTTCTTTCTTCTATTTGTTCTCTAATGCCTTGTGAACAATGAGACCCAACTGCTTCGAGACTGCCTAGCCAACGAAGATCCCTTGATGGCTTATGGCGATTAAGTTCCTATACGCCATACTTGCAAGTCTTCCGAGAAAAGGTAAATCATCGCAACGGTTCAAAGGTAAGCAGGCTGAAGAGGTTCGTACGTGTTTTCTTTATTTTCTTTCTTTAGTTTTGATCCACATCTTCCACAATTCTTTTCTTCACTTCATTGTAAATACTATTCATTGTAAATACCACTACTAATAATAAAAAGAAAAAAAAAGGAGATAACTTGCTTAACGCTTCCATCGCAGTCCCTCCTTGAGGATCACGACCCGCATAGCCCTGCTACCGCGGATTAGAATTGAGAACTTGCATATCATATTCTTAAAACTAAAATATTATATTTTGTGTGCAGGAAATCTCAGTCAACAAGGATCAAATAAGTTTATGACTTATTAAGCCAAACTTATTGCAAAAGATTCGCAACGCATGTTTGCAAAACCTTTCCATTTTTTCCACATTCATATCAAAGTGTGATAACCAAATGAGGATCAAAGAGGACTCCACGAGGAACGTTAATCTCTAGACAAAATCCCCACAAAATTCATATCCACCTCTGTGATCCCCAGCACATCTACGCAGTGAAAACCCTATTGATAAACTATGCTCCAATGCCTCCGATGGCTAAAGGATAGAGAAAACAGTTGGCATTTAAGCCCAACAAAAAATCCTCGATAACTCATCATGCTGAGAAAAAAAGCATGGCTAGCTAAATTCAAATGGTAGTTGGTAAAGACATACCAAATTCGTTAATAACTGAGGGTTTACTAAAAATTCTGAGAGACATGATCCCACTTTCCCCTCCAAAATCCCTTACCATATCATGTCCATAAAATGGTAGGACTACAAAATGCTATAATTATTTTCCTAGCGAAACAATCACAGATCAAACCTATCTTGTTAACATTAAACCTCTGGCATATCTCACTGTTAGGTTAACGTTATACCTCTAATAGTGATTCCCCTTAATTTTCCTAGTAGATAAAATTTTAACTTATCAATTCTCTTCAATATAATGACGAGTCCACTAAATTGTTCAAATCGCAAAATTTTTCGGTCAAGTTAATATCATATCTCTGACCAAAATTGCTCATATCGCAATATAATCCCTATTAAGTTAATATTATATCTATGATAGTGATTCTCTCAATTTTTTCAACGAGAATAAATGTTCGATGCTAAGTTAAATATCACACATTTAGCATCCATTTCATTATTAAATTAAATGCTACACCTATGACAATAATCTTCCCTCGAGCTTTCTCATCAAAATCGAGACGTCCAATGCTAAGTTAATATCATACCTCTAGCATTCATCCCGCTGTCAAATTAACACTAAACCTATAACATTGATTTCCTTAGTTTTCTCAATGAAAACGAGACCTTCTTGATGCTAAGTTAATATCATACCTCTAGCATGCATCATTGTCAAGTTAATATCATACCTCTGACAATTCAATTTGCTCAAACTATAAATCTAAATCCATTATATTAATATTAAACTTCTGATGGTAAAATTTTCATAAATTTCTAGTAGATCAAACTCCACTTGTTATTCTCATCAATAGAATAGTAAGTCCACAAAATTCATTCAAATCATGAACTCAATTCCTATCAAGCTAAAATCACACCTCTAATAATAACTTTCTCAAATTCCCTAACAGAATTATCAAATTTTGTGTTGCTACGTTAATCGTTACCTCTAGCAATCAAATTCAATTGCTTTCGTTTGTTTGATTTTCAAACACAATAAGAAAATAAAGACGAGACGAGGGCACAATAATCACTTTTATTATTCATATCAAAATGATAAAAGTGATACAAACACTCTCTTATTCAATAAGATGGAGTATTACGAAAGAAGATGGAGGAAAAGCTCGAGATTTTTTTGGGTTCTATGAAAAAACTTAAAAGCTCTAAAGAAACTCAAATACAAGTTTAGATTGAAGATTAACAGTCAAGTGAATTGACTGTTGAAAGACCCAGGCTTTTTATAGACCTCCCAACTACCGAGATACGCAGCGCTTATCTCGAGCTTAAATCGAGCTGACACGTGGCACTAAGGATACCTGCGTTTCCAGTGACATCTGCGTCCAGAATAGTCCAACACGACCTTCGCGTTTGAAGCAACGAAGCTCGCGTCCGGAAGCGTCCAACGTGATCCCCACGTTTCCAAGACAAGTCAAGGGTCGTGTCTTCAACAGATGAGACCCGCATCTTCATCAACAAAGGTTATGTCTTTTCTTGCCAACACTAGAGTATGGCCCCGCTTCTGTAATCAATTTAACAGTACATTGGTAAAAGCAATCGACAACTCTACCGGTTCAATAGTACACTGACAAACAAACCAAAGCTCATACAAGTGCTAAATTGAGTTTCTAAGACACTCGTGACAATCTTCCCTGGAGGCTTCAAGCAGTTCAATAGTACACTCACGAAGACCGAAATCTAGATAGGATCAAGCTTGGGACATCTCAAAAGATTGCAAGTCTAATCATGAGGAGCCCAAAATCAAATTGAAGTCCAAAGTATTCTGAAATCTGTTCTAGTCAACCGCGGAGTTTTAAAAACTTTGGAGGGGGTTCTGTAGGCTGTCTAAAATTCATTAGAGACAAGTCCTCAGATGCGGGCTTCACTTCAATGCGAAGGCCGTGTTTCAACTAAAACGTGAATCTCGCGTCCATGGGTAAACACGGGTCTGAGCAACTCCGCGAACGCAGCTCTGCGCAAACCCATATTTCACCTCAAAGGTGGGTCTAAGAAATTCGTGTTTCACTTCAAATGAGAGTCTAGCAACTCCGCGTCTAAATTCAAATACGAATTTGAGCAACTCAGTGTCTTTCTTCAAACGTGGGTCTGAGCAACTCCGCATTTCAATTTCAACATGGGCATGTGAGCTTTGCAATTTGACTACAACGTGGCCATGAGAAGACTGTGAGCGCCGCATCTACATAACAACGCGAGATCCGTGTCCAGCTCGAGTCCCACGTTTCTATTGTAAATGACCCTCATTACTGGGTCAATTAACTCTCCATTGATGGGGGAGTTAATCCTATTATAGAGGGATTTTAGTGGACAAATATACCCCTAGAACCCCCTATAAGCAGCCTCAAGAGCTATGAGTGAAGAGGCTTTTTTTTGAGATTTTTAGTTAAGAATTTTCAAGCTAAAAGCCTCTTTCTTTTCAACCATAGAGATTCAGAGAGAGAAAAGGAAAAATCAGTTGACTCTAAACACTTAGTGTGCTAAAAACAGAGTATCTTTCTAATTACTTTTTGAGAGCACCCCAGAGAAAAGCTTGTCGTTCAGCCGGTCAACGGAGAACAAGAATCACTCTCCATTACCACATCAAGAACCCAGCCTTAAATAAAGGAGAGAACGTTTCTCTTTTATAATCAGAGTTATTCTGTTGTAATATTTTATTCACTCAAAGAAATTTACTTCATATTTTTTCCAACCAAACAAACTCCATATACAATAAATCAAAAAGTTAGTACAGAAAAAATCATATAGAGTCAATTTTTAATAGTTAGGGACAATGTAAGAGAGTGTACTGCAAAAGTTTCAGATTCAAATATCGACCATAGTCTAATATATAAACTCATTTAAGACCTTAAATATACTTTTAATGGGGAAAATAAATCTCACATAACATGAGCAAGCATATAATGATGGATCTAGGAATTCAGATCATCTCATTTGTGCTTTACTTAGTCTTTTCCCCCTAAGCAAAGGACCTCAGACCATCAAATTACATTCTCTCATAGCAGCTGGTGGAAGCATCTGCTTCAGCTCTTCTACTTAGTTCTAAGGAAAACCCATCCAACATCACAATCTCAGAGCCAGGCTCTCGAGTCCATTTAGTAACCCAGTCCGTACACCCTTTCTCTTCTCGATAGATGTGAGAGATGTTGTAAACTTCCAGCGATGCGAGCAGCCAGCGAGCATCTCAAGAAGAGCTGATCTCTCTTGAGTAGTATTAAACCCCTCCTTCAGAGCGTGAATGACAGATAAACCATCACCTTCAAGCCAGATTGTACGACCAAGGAAGAATTCTCGAGTCAGAAATATAGCTTCCCAAGCCCCCTAGCTCTGCTTCATCCACTAGTCTCCATTCCCATACAAATCCAGCCACAAAAAGGACCTCACCTGTGCTATCGCGTAGGATACATCCCGTCATTGCTCATCCATCTTCCTAGACAGATGCATCAAATTTTTCCTTAATCACTCTACCTGGTGGCAGAATGCAAGATATCTAGCGAACCCTAGTAGCTCCTCCAGACAACTCCATGGCTACCCTCTTCATTGCATGCTCCCCGACTTGCCTGCAAACTTGCACAGTCAAGCATCGTACCCCTTCGAAGACCTAGCTATTTCTTTGCTTCCAAATCTCCCACGCTGTATAGACAATGAAGCAGAGCCTTCATAATAGATTCTCCTCTCCCACCTTGTCTTGCCTCCCTAACCACTGCAGTTGCTCTCTCCATTTATTGGATTGAAGGGGTCAAGATTTCTCACCGCATTCAACTCTAAATCTTGCCAAATTCTACTGACCATGTGTAGTTGAAGATAAGATGATGCAAGTCTTCAACTCAACATTACATCTCGAACATTAAATGTTCAAAGCCATACCTCTAGAATATAAAAAATTTTTAGTCGGGATGCAACCTCTGAGGACCTTCCAACACCATGCTCGAATCTGTCATGAACATGAGAGACGCCAAATCGATTCTCAATCTGTTTTATTCACAAGAGCAGAGGAGGCATTAACGAGCTTGTATGCTTTGCGAAGTGAATACTTCGCTAGGTCATCTCCAATAAATCTTAATCTATCTGCAGTTGGGGCATGAGGAAGAAGAATTTTGCTAATTCTCATCGCCACATCCAACTCAACAACCTCACATAGCCGATCAAAATCCCATCGTCTCCCTGGTATGAAGTTTTGCACATGCAACCTCCCATTGTCCGTTGACAATTACGCGACATCAGGCTATAATCTCAAAGGACAATTGCTCATCCATGGATCATTGAATACGTTGATTGAAGCATTGTAACCCACTTCCCATCGTAGGGCTTGCCTTAGGACCTCACGGCCTTTGATCACCGCCGCCATGCTTGAGATGATGCTCAATAAGGTTGCAGCTCCCAGACATTTGTCGCTAGATTGTACTAGTGTGAAACCACCCGAGCCCACAAAGAGGAAGGAAAGGCAAAAAACCTTACCAATTGTTTTCCCATCAAACACTTCCTGAAACGACCTTATCTGTTTGAAACCCAATCCACCTTCTGCCTTTGACCTGCACAAGCTAACACATGCCACAAGTGGTAATCCTCGACTCTCGCTGTCCTTGCTCCAGAGGAATTTCCTGCAATACCCTTCAACTTTCCCCAAAAAGTTTTTCGAAACCCAGCCGCTTGACATGAGATACACGAGAATAGATTGAAGGACCGACTATACAAGAGTTGATTTACCTGCAAATGAGAGTGTTCTCGCCTTCCAAGCCAATAGCTTTTCTCTAATCTTTTCCAATAGTAAGTTGAATGCCGAGAGTGGATGCCGCTTCATACCAATAGCAACACCAAGATGGGGCACCTGCTTTCGGTCATATGCAGCTCTCTCTTGACACATTCCAGATGACTTGTATGAACCCCATGCACCAAAAACTATATAAGATATAGAAAAATTGACCTGTTGTCATTTGCAGAATTCCCTTAGTGCATTTCCAACCACCATGGATTCCCTAACCGTAGCTCGAGCTACCATCAAGCAATCATCTGTGTATAACAAATGGGAAACATATCTGTAACTAGCGCCAAGAGAGAACCCCGTTTGCATACCTCTAGTTTGCTCACGTTTAATGATCCTCGTTGTTTTTCATTGAAAGTTGATTGTGAAAAACTTACAAAAAAGAATCGAGGAGCAAAATTACAAGTAATTCTTTTAAGAAAAAAAAAAGAAATTATAAGTAGATCTCCTCTGAGATTTCTGGGAAAGTATTGCGATGAGAATCTAATCAGCGCGCAATCACTTTACCCCGTTGATGATGCAATCGATCGGATGTTCAAGCCTTCTCAGGGGAATTTTCTTCCGCTTGGTTTCAGAAATCCTCTGAAGATGGAAGACTTTATGAGAGTTAAATCTCTAGAACTTTAAAAGTTTGAAAGCAAAAACATACCTTTGGCCAAAGGTCTCTTAGATCTCCAAATTTTTCAGCCCTTGTTTCCTCTTACAAAGGGCTATTTATAGCCAAACAGGGGTGTAACCGCCCCTTGAATTCAGTAAGTTGAATCAGCTTGTTAGCTTCGCGCCAGGCTTGATATAGCCTGGTGGCGAAGCTAAAAGGAAGCCTCTAGCGAAGCTAGGATGTTGGAACCCGCTTGCACGTCTTCACTTATTGTGGGACCAAGTGGGTGGGTATAACTGCCCACTAAAATAACTAACTCTACTATTAGAAGTGGAGTTACAACTGCTAATCCCCCTAGGTGATTTGAGAATAGTCAGATGACCTGAAAAAGCTCACGGCGGAGCTAAATGAGAGCTTCATGTGAAGTTCATCTTAAAAGTTTCCGGTGAAGCTATATTCAAGGCCTTAAGTGAGGCTAGAGTTAGCCCATTTAATGAGCTAGGCGAAGCTAAAAAATTAGCTCAGAGCGGAGCTAGACAAAACTTCAAGCGAAGCTTGTGAGAAAGCTTCAAGCGAAGCTAAAAAGTTAGCTCACGGCAGAGTGAAATCAAACTTCATGCGAAGTTGACTTGTCCCAAATGGGGACTTTGATAATGGTCATTAAATAACCTGAAAAGAGCTCTAAGTGGAGCTTACATATAGCTTCGCATGAAGCTAGTTCAGAGAAGCTTCATGTGAAGCTAATAAAGCTTGCTCTGAGCGAGGATAAACCCAGCCCTTCGATTGTTTTCTGGGCGTCAACACTCTTCAACACCTCACAACCTAACACAAAGAGGTAAGGCGACAATGGGTCTCCCTGCCTTAACCCCATCGTCGAGTGAAACCAGCCCGTCGGCGAACCATTAACAAGGATGGCAAATGAAGGCTGATAGATACATCCCATTATTAACTCAATGAATTTCTCAGTAAACACGAACTTCGCTATCACTGCCCTAAGGAAATCCTATCGCATTTGATCATATATGCCCTCTTCATACCAATCTTGATAGCTATGAAGTTTTTCCCTTCCCTCTTATTCCCCATTGAGTGGAGAATTTCTTGAGCAGTCAACATATTATTCATAATGACTCGATCATTGATGAAGACACTCTGCTCTTAGGAGATTAGCAATGGCATCACATCTTTTAATCTATTCACTAAAAGTTTGGAAACCACTTTATAACAGACATTGCAAAGACTAATGGGTCTGAAATCCTTCATTGAGATTGGACCTTTTACCTTTGGTATGAGAGTATCCATTGTGATGGAAGGTGGTTGGTTTTGAAGAAGTAGCGGACCACATCACTGAAATCACACTTTACAATACTCGCATTGCTTATAAAACTCACATGGGAGTCCCTCTGGTCCTGGTGCCTTGTTGAACAACAACGCCATGATTACCCCTTCAATTTCCACCTCTGTGACTAGTCAACAAAGAATTTCATTCTGAATATTTGTGCTTTACTTGGTTCGTAGACGACCTAAGGCGCCATCCCAACTACTCATCTGAATCATCGAGATTTTCTGTGCGGCCTGTGAAAGAGTGCAATTCATGAGAACATGGTGCTGGTCGCAGCCAGATTCTATCATATCATAGCTATAGTCGTCTTGAGTCATCTGTTAAAAGAAAAGCAGATAAAAAGACTCAGGCTAATCCTCTCATCAGTCTCCTTCTAAATGGATAGTTTGCATCATCATAACCATCTCCCCTCTTAAAGAGGATTAGGATTTTCTTCAAGTGCTTACGACAATGGCGTAGCTAGGACTTCGAACCGAGGAGGGGGCACTTTTCTACACCAATTTAAATGTTCCGTGATCTTTTTCAAAATAGCTATCAAGACTTGAAAGGCCCAAAATCTTTTTTAGTATATACATAATAGAATTGTAGTAGCGTTATAATTTTAATAATATTAAATAAAATATGTCGAGATGCAATACAGGAGTCCCAATTCTAGGACCGTGAATGTTACAACAACTGGAGAAAGTGGTGAGTTCATGAAAAGTGTGGTGACTTACAGCGTGATGTGTGATGAGCAATCTCACTGTGACGCCCATATTCATGATTTTTAGCATCACCATATAAACAAGTTCCATGTTTAAGATGTGGTATGGCTGGACGTGTTCCTTTAGCAAGAACACTGCAATCGTGATGGGATAAAAGCTGTGCTTGAACATTTAATAAAAAAAAAAATTTCCTTCCAAATCTGTATAGGCTTACGTCGGGGTTTGAAAGTAGTTTGAAACTCAATTGTATTTTGTTGAACATAATGGTAAAGAAGCAATGAGAAATTATAAAAAAGAAATAAGAAAAAAAAATAAAATGAAAAAGATATAGTAGGATTTTAACCTAGGGTCATATACATAGAGTGCAAACAACCACCAACTGACCTAGACTTCTCTTTGCTACTCTAAGTTAGTATAATTTTTTTTTATCTGTAAAGGCCTCACCTCTCGGTTACGATATTCTTTTCAAGCTTAAAAATAAAAAAGAGCACAATATATAAAACTGCTTTGTTAAGACACAGCATTATACAACTTACCGCATAATTTACGAAACAACCGACAACAACGTATGAAAAATGAACCAGCTCCCCACCACCACATGCTTTTGCCCATCCACCTAAAACTCCCAACTTTTGTTTCTCCCTTAGCACCAACCTACATTAACAAATTGTCATTTGTAGTAATAATATAATAATAATAATAATATGATAATTTAATAATAGCCTCTTGTCACTAACTACAAAAACAATGGCCATGCATGAAGCTTTCCCAAACTCCAACATCCATACATTATAATATTAACCCTCACCACTAATTATTATACCAACTGTTGCAACATCTATTGCTAATTTGCTATAGCTTATGATACACAACCAGCCCATGGCCAAAATTTGGTACAAGGTTCAAAACCTTCAACCTGTTGTCAGCTCCACTGTGATTGAAAAGCTCGGATGGTTACAGTTTGAATTCTTGACAAGTCAGCAGGAACGCTGAGCTCTCCCAGCCGTCAGATACGATCAACGGGCACCCCAGCCGTTGGATTCTTCGTGAGGCTTGTACCGATGCATGAGGACCATCCGATTCTCCGTCCAAACCTCACAGGTAAACTTTGCACTGAATCACTGCCCTCCCAACCTTAAACCCTGGCACCACTGTGAATCCTACAGTTGTCGCAGGCGGCGATGTTCCGGCTCCGTCCATCTCCCTCTCCTCCACCACACTCTCCATGTACACCTCAGAGAACCGGCACCCGCTCTTCACCTGAAAAATGGAACCCTCCATTTCTTTCCCAAACGAGAAGAACAAGCAATGCAGCAGCCAAACTCTCCTGGCCATCTCGGCAAATCCAGAGAAGAACTCCGACTCGGGAAATCCATGACCGGAGCTCACAAGGCCCCTCTGATCGAAATTGTTGAAGAATGATACCTCCATTTTCGGATGAATCAGTGTCAGATACTTGGCCCTGCAGAACTTACCGAACCCAGAGGATCTTCCCTTCTGATTTACGAGAAACTGCTTCGGCTTCGCTGACTTCAACTCGGTGAACTCAGCGAAGAACTGCAGCGGCTCCCACAACATGCAGTCTTCCAAATGCGAGAGGCCAAAATCACATCGATGAAAATCAGAAAACAGTTTCTGACAAACGAATGATTCAAAGGCGAAAACCCTGTGGCCGGGTTTGCTGCGCACATCAGGCTGTATGGACCTTGCAGCAGCATCAAGGTCCCATCCGGCTGACTCCATCTCGCCAATCATCAGCTTGACAAACGATCGAATCGATCTGACCATGTACCGGACAGTGGCAAGGAAATGAGTGGGATCTAGTCCGGTGAGGTGGAGTCCATCAAGGGAAGACAGGGAGTGGCCAGGGTAGAGCCTGGACTCGAGAGATCTGTTCTGGCGATCGGTTTCCATCAGCTGAGCTTGAAGGGAGACAATCTCGGAGTCTTTGTACTGGATGTCGGACTCGAGTTTCTTAGTAGAGATCTGGTAGGTCTTGATGAGGTTCCGATGCTCCTGGATTTGAGCAGCCAGTAGCGGGGGTGGTGGAGGGCCGATCTGGTTCTTGAAATAAGCATGCTTCAGCTCAGACAAGTGCTTAAGCTCTGTAACCACAGATTGGTCGGCAGACTGGATCGTGTTAGGATCATACGGAGATTGGGCAACCTGGAGCTGGGCATATGCAGCTTTGATGGCAGAGACGCTGGTGAACAGATTGGCAATGAGTGACTCCGTTGCTTCTTTACTACGGCAACCGTCCTCGTTGGGTTTCTCTCCCTCGCATTTGGGGAGTACTTGGGAGAAGTCCTGGGAGAAGTCTTCAAGGCTTTTGGAGGCCTTGAGCTTGTGGATCTCATCATCTTGGTTGGGGCCGAATTCGGTAGTATTGCTGGCGATGCTCCGGCGAAAACGGAGAATCCTGGTGATGGTCCTCGCGACGGAACCAAGATTGGATTTGGCTGGAGCTGTGGAATCCATTTATGAACCTCTGTAACAATAGAGGGAAGAACTTAAAGCAACTGAAAAAGGATTCAAGGTATGGCAGAAGGAATGGGGGTGAGACGAAAAGCTTTCTCTGGCTTTCAACACTGGATTCAAGAGAGGCAGTGGATTTTGATCTCTTGAAAGCAAATAAGGAAGGATCTGATTCTTTCTTACTTTTAGAAAAATTAATGGAAAAAAAAAAAGGTTGGTTTTTAAAGGGCTGGGAAAAGATTTTAAGGTAGGACCAAAAGGTCTGAAATGCTCCAACAGAAAGAAGTTGGCATGATGAAATGGAGGTAGGATATATAAACCCATACCTGGCCTCTCTCTCTCTGTATGGCCACATCTATCATGTTTTTGGACCAGTATATATACTTTCCACATTAGAATGGTGACATGTGAGCCGCCAAACATAGAGTCTAAACTTAGACTGCACTTGTAAATATTTTTCCCCCATCAAACATTGATTTGCCCTTGTCATTTGCTTGAATATCAGGTATACATCCAAAGAATAACAGTTCCCCTATTTTCTTTTTAGTTGTGGCATTTTATGTTCTTGTTAGAGTTTGCATTTATAAGATAAATTTGCTCTTCCAGATTTTATATATTTTTAGCATCTTAAATCTCCAACAGCTATTAAAATTTACACAGCTTCCTCCAATCATTTATATTTGTAATATGTGAATCCACCTACTAAGTTCTAATTACAGCTTGAATTGAATTTGATTAAGATACATACAAACTTAACCACATCTCAGTTAAAATATTATTGTTTGCTTTACTTGATTCCAGTGATTCCATGCTACAAATTTAATGATAGTGGACCTGATACAACTTCATAGACATATATATTAAAATATACTGAAACTCAACATTTATGTGGCAAAGGGAAAATGACAATGCATATACAGAACAATATACATATATATAAACACTTGCAAACATTTTACGGTTTAGACGTCTCAACTGTTTCTATAAACACAGAGTAAACTCTAATAAGAGGTTAAAACAAAATAATTATACTAATAAAAGCAGCATAAACAGGCAAAAGTTGTAGACATACATCTGAAACATTAGCCCCAAATAATGCATAAATCTCATTTTTCCCAGATTAACAAATAATTCCCTTTACATACAGGCATTTAAGACTATCATATATTCAAATTGCAAGTCTCCATGCCTAGGATTCCACCAGTGAACTCTTGTTAGAAAGGATAAATACATTGGGCTCTTATAGCAGTGGACAGCTTTTCTTATTGTTCCTAAACTTAGAGGGATCATGTTTGTCTCGATATTAAGATTCAATGCACATATTTGACACAGTAAAGGCTGAAGCAAAAGGGCCCGACTCCTGTTGCTCCAACCCCGCTGCCAACAGTAACAAAGAGCAGAGCTAAGAAGAGTGACCCCATATGCGGCGACTACTATCACATTCTTGTGTGCCTACTCCAAATAAACGAGTATGGAAGAAAGAAAGCTGCATTGTCGTCACTTCTGATAGCCAGGTCCCTCTTTATTCTTAAGACCCCGCAACAGAATCTAAGATAGGGACTGACAAGTCCTAATCAACTCTTAAAGAGTATGAAATCAAAGATGCCTTTCCTATTCTTATAAAAGAACAGTACCAATGGAACTTATCTCATTCTCCCAAGACAAACAGTACCAATATGGTGTGTCCTCCGAAGGAATCCGCCAACGCACAAAAAAACAAGAGCAGCGCTCCAACATCGAGTCAATCACAAACTAATATGCACGAACACAAATACAAAGAAAAAAAGCGAGAACCAAATGATTTAACGAGGTTCGGCAACTTGCCTATGTCCTGCGGCAGAAGGAAGATCTTATTCAAACTAATAGAGTTATAAGGGTTACAAATTGATCTGAAGATCTAAAACGAGAATCTATACAAATTAGCCGTAGAATTCTCACAAATAAACTAGAACTCTCAACAATTAATTCAACAACTGATTCAACCGATCGATTCAAAACCGATTCAAAATCAATACCAATGAAAGTGCAGAAACCCTCCTCATATAGCCATAGGAGAAAATCAATTGAAGGAAACCAAATCGGATAAGAAATCCGCATTAAAAACAAAAACTCGGATCCAACTCAAAAAATGCCAGAACCGCTGTCCGGTCGACCGCTAAACCAAAATCTAGTGCTAAACAAAAACAGCTGAGTCTTTGTTAGTGCCAATCGGTCAACCGTGCGGTCGACCGCTCTCCACATGTGATCGACCGCCCGGTTGACCGCCCAGCTTATTTCCTCCTCTGTGCACGTTTATGCAGTTCCTCTGCGAGCTGTGGTCGACCACGCTGCATCCCTGCTCTCTCTCTCTGTTATTTTTTCAATGAGTTAGAAAACCCAATTTTCAACTTCTCCTACAATTCTCCACCTCGGTGAAGATTTTTCAAATCTGAGCCGAACACAACGAATCAAATTAATTTCAGCTCATCCAAACGGTTGGGCCATTACGGTTGCCTACGTACCCATGCCCAACGGGATCAAGCCACACGTAGTTCATCCAAACGAGTTCCACCGAGCTCAACAAACAGAAACCAAATCTGCAGCAACGAACCCAACTGGCTGAGTCATATGGATCTCCTTATCAATACCGTCATGGATAACAACGGCCTTCAATTGAGCTTGTCTAGCTCACCAATTTGAGATTATACTTCGTTACCCACTTTCGTAGATTCAACTTGGTTCTTTCACTGCAAACAATTCAACATATTCAGTATCCATCACGGCTACATGATCTCCACTCAGTGTCACATTCGGTGAGATCTCAACTGATACCAAACAAATTGAAGATGGTGGAGTAGCATCGATATCCACCCGCTGCAATACATCTTTGATCTCAACCTCTCCATCTGCTGAGAGATTACCACTTTAACAAGAAAGTTTCATCAAATATGACATGCTTACTCAACACAATCTTCTTATTTTCGAGATCTATAGTTTGTAACCTTTCATATTCCTTTTGACACCCAAAAACACAAATTTCTTTACTCACGGATTCAACTTGTCTTCTTTGACACTAAAGTAGGTCGGACATCCAAATACTTGTAGCAAATCATATTCTTGAACAGCTCCACCCGATCAAATATCCAACGGAGTTTTATCTCCTATCGCAGTCGATGACAATCTATTCATGAGATGGCTAGCATATTCCAAAGCTCGGCCCAAAACAACTTGTCTAATTATGCATTAGACAACAGGAAACGAGTCTTCTCCAGTAAAAAATGATTCATCTCCTTAGACACCCCATGGTTTTCAATTGTGAAGTGAAGATCAATACCAGTGTTCTGGCCAAACATAGGAATTGATCCTTGTACTCCCCAACATTATCAATTTGGAGCACCTTAATCTTCCTATAAGTCTTTCTCCATCATATTCTTTCACTTCACCAACATATTTAGGACTTCAAATATTTGTCTCATGGTATACACCCAACAAAGCCTAAACAAATCATCAACAAAAGAGACAAAATACAGATGGCCTCCAAGCGATGCGGTTTTGATAGGATCCCAAACATCAACATGAACACAATCAAGAAAACCTTCTGAGTGTGAGTTGCGGTGCCAAATTTCACCTTCGTCTTCTTGTACAAAACACAACGTTCACCAAATTTCAAATTGCAGTTTAATGTGCCTTCCAATAGTCCTTGATTTTCCAACGCTTTCAAGAAATTCAACCAACTTGTTCGAGCCTCATTGTCATAACCTGGTAGAGTTGTCTTTCAAATGTTCTGAAGCTGCTAAATTTTCAGTAACTGCACTACCATTCAAGTAGTACAAGTTGTTACGTCGAATGCCCTTCAGAACCACTAATGAGTCACTAGACATCTTGAGAATGCCTTCTCCAAGAGTCACTCTTAGGCCTTGCGCCTCCAAAGCTCCAACTGAAATCAAATTCTTTTTCAACTGATACCTCACATCCTTCAACAACTCTCTGATCATCTCATCAAATAACTTGATGCAAACTGTACCTATCCCTTCAGTCTGGCATGTCTGACCGTCGTTGAACGTCACCAAGTCTCCATCTAGTTTTCTAAAACTAGCAAACCATTTTCTTTTGGGACAAACGTGATAGGTAGCATCCGTATGCAAAATCCACTCAACATGCTTTAAATAGAAAACAAAAGGAGTGACAGAAAGTGAATAACCAGCTAAGTCAGAATCATTACCAACCGCCACTATGATTTTAGACTCTGATTTTGACTCTTTCGTCTTGAGCTTTGGACAATCAATTTTTCAGTGTCCTACTTCTTTTACAGTAAGCACACTGATTTATCTTCAAATCATCACGATCACCAGTTCTGGACTTTCCAATAGCTCCCTTGCCCTTTCAATTTTTTGTGCCATCAAACTTCACCACATCGCTCTTCAATTGGTGCATGTTCACGCTTTTCACCATGGACTGATTAACTCCGGCCATATAAACATCAATACAATGCGAAAAATCAAACGAAAATAGATCCAAACTAGATAAAAATAGAACATTTACCTCAAAGTGAAATCCTAATTTTCGAAGCGATCTACTTCACCAAATCCGATCCCACGAGCAATCCAAAATGTTGTTCTGATATTGACACACGATCTTACAAACAGTCCAACACCGCTCCAAGATCAACACACGATCTTCGCCGAACAGACCATGATGCTCTTGGAATTGACATACGACCTCGCGCCGAACCTGAAAAGCTCTGATACCACTTGTTGCGCCCTCCAGAGGAATCCGCCAACGCGCCAATAAATAAGATCAGCGCTCCAACGCCGAGTCAATCACAAACCAACATGCATGACACAAATATAAAGAGAGCTAGAACCAAATAATTTAACGAGATTCGGCAACTTACTTACGTCTTCGAGGCAGAAGCGAGAAGATCTTATTCAAACTAATAGAATTACAAAGGTTACAAATTGATTCGGAGATCCAAATCGAGAATCTATGCAAATTAGCCTAGAACTCTCACAAACAAACTAATCCTTGAACTCCCAACAATTGATTCGATAACTGATTCAACCGACCGATTCAAAACCAATACCAATAAGAGTGCAAATACCCTCTTTATATAGCGAGAGGAGGGAGCCAATTGAAAAAAAACTAAATTGGATATGAAATCCGCATAAAAAACAGAAACTCGAATTCAACTCAAAAAATGCCAGAACCACAGCCTGGTCAACCGCCCGGTCGACCGGCTCCAATGTGTGGTCGACCGTGCGGTCGACCGCTAAGCCAAAATCCAAAGCCAAACAAAAATAATTGAGCTTTGTTAGTGCCAATCGGTCGACCGCTCTTCACATGCGGTCGATCGCCCAGCTTATTTCCTCCTCTATGCATGTATGTGCATGTTCCACTGCGAGTTGCAATCGACCACCCGGTCGACCGCCCTGCATCCCTGCTCTCTTTCTTTGCAATTTTTCCAATGAGTTAGAAACCCCAATTTTTAACTTCTCCCACACAATACTTGCTTGTGATGGGAGAGCTCACAACATTTAGGAGGGATTTCTGCCTTATTTAACGAGGTATATATGTTCATTCATTCCGCCGGGGGGGGGGGGTGTGTGTGCAAACAAAAGAAGCTAAAGACAAATATTTTTCATAACTATATGGTAGGTCACCTTCTCCTTTGCTGTTGGTTTAGAATGTGGACATGTCATTGCAAAATGAAGAAGTCGTGAAACGGAGAAGATTTTCTAATAACAATTACATGCTCAGTGACACACTGTTTTATTTAGCTGCTTCTGTCACCGAAATATTTGAGCAAACTAAGATATCAACAGCACACTTATTAATGTTTAAGCTAAAGTTGATAGCTCAATGTATGTCCCCTTAAGCATCAACAGAGACAGACCCTTTGATCCACTGTTTTATCTCAAAAAATAAAGAAAAAAGAAAAAGAGTGGACTCATTTTTCAGTTATTCTAGAAGCAGCCTGGCATCCACTCTTTTGTTGGCGTGGCAAGGGTTTAACCAATAAATAAATCCTTTTTCTGCGGAAAGCTAATTCTTTCAGCATTTGGTTTGATAAAAAGCTTACAATTGGAAAATTAGTTCTCGAGATCAGAGAAGAATCTTTAAAATTTTGAGGCTTGCAAAAAGATATTCAGAATAAAAGTAAAATATACTTTCTTTTAACCACTTTCTCTCCTATGGTCCCTTAATTCTTCTTTTATTACAATAGATAGGAAAGGAAAAAAAAACCTCTAATGAACCCAAATAATTGCTTTCAAAAAGCTCTTCTTTTGGGTGATCTCTAACATGACCTATGTTTAGAATCACATTCACTTTTTACTCAAGAGCTTAGACTAATAGATTATGGTCCCAACTTCATATCAAAGTACAATGCTTCTCTATCAACTCTCTGACATGGGACTATAATATAAACAAGAATCCTCAACAAAATATAAGCCCCCAAAAATCTTCTTAAAGTTTTAAAGAAACGTCCCCATGTCTGTTTGTACTTAAGATCCATAAAATCTTAATAAGTTGTTTCGACTTCATCCACTGTCATCTCAAGGTTTGAGCACACAGGTATTTAGACAGTGCAATGCACATGTATTTTATAAATCCTGTTAACCCCAATGTATATGTAGGACATTAAAGAATATGGACGTAATGTCAAAGTGGGTATCCCCAATGTATATGGGGAACATTAAGGAACATGGACGTAATGTCAAAGTTGGTGGTGCATACGCAAAGTAAGAGGTACTGATGAACCAGGAACACGGAAGCAGAACCTACAAGAAAGGCGCCGATGTTGATTGCGGTAACAGGATAAGTGGCTTGGGTCGCAGATTGGACATGGAACTTGACTCGCCTACTCGGGAGGGGCCCCATCTCTTTGTAATTTTATATGAAATAGTTTTTATCAATTCACAAGGGAATAGGGTGCATGTTATTTTGGGGCTTAAGTGTAGCTGATATTGCACATATCTACAATGAGTTGGTGACAAGTGGGGTGCTAGCATAGGATGAACTAAGTATTTGAAGATTAGTGTCTTGGAATCGTTTAGAGATGGGTGAGGTGAAAAACTAAGAACACTGAGATCATTTAAAGATTAAGGATAAACCAAAGGCAGCATCCCTGCATCACAGGGGTTCTCCAGATGACACCCTTCAGCGAAGCACACAGATTAACCCACTGAAATATTCCATGGCGGGAAACCCTTAGGCATAAGACCACCTTAAGTTGTAGAACCCCTAAACTTCCCTACTCTTAGTGTTTAACTCAATTTGTTATTTAGCATATTACATTCCAAAATTTAACCATTCCACTCTCTCAAACCCTTTCTTTTGAAAATTTCACAACCCACAACCCCATTGCAAATTGCAGAGGGAGTTGTGTGATTCCTTTTAGAAGTGAATGTGAAGTGTGTAAATTATTTTTCCATGAAAATTCCAAATATATAGGAGCCTATCTAAGATAAAGTCGACTTTAAATTTTCATATGCAAACAATACGAGCACATTTAAGCCAAGCAGAAGTCTAGCGCTTTTGTAGTAAGAGAGTCTCTGACCAATGGACCGCGGACCATGACAAGCGACTATTGTCAATTGCAAAAAATTCCCATAGGCATGTATCCGCAATTTCCTTTTACTATCACCCTCCACCATTCAGAGATTAGTGGTCAAAAAATCACTGGTGTTAGTACATCCTTCTGTAGTAAACCCCTAATTTCCATCACTACTATAAAACACGAGAGTCAACGTTCGTGTCAATGTGCATTTTACATGGTCCCTTTACAAATAACTTTATTTCCAGAACGATGCACTTGTCCATTCATAAGCATAGCCAGGGGCGGATGTACATACTGCCGAGTGTTGAAGGAGGCCCACACTGAACTTCACAAAAATTTCACAAGCTTATTTTGACTCTTAAAATTTTTACATAATACTTGTTTAATTTAAGACAGTTTAAATCATAAAAAATTAATATTTGAAGCTTAGCTTAAGTATTTAGGTTTGGGATTTAGGTATTGGAAGCATCAGGTTCAAGCCTTAGCATTGATTTTTTTTTCCTCATCTTCTTTTTATTTTGACTTACGCCCACACTGAGTAAAATTTCTACATCCGCCACTGAGCATAGTACTATTTTTGTGTTAAATCCTCAAAAACTAAACTTTGAATGTTCGACACATGTAACCTCAAAGTAGAAGTAAACACATCCATTTAAACTTAACCACTTGCAACAATGACAGAAATGCCTCAACTATCCTTACAAACTAGACGAAATAAAATTCAAAAGTTCCACTTGTTCCTGAATATCAATTTCATGTACAGTAATCTAGAATAGCCATCTAAAATGATAATTTTCACATATAGCCATTTCTTTTGCATATATGCTACTATTAAAGCAAACTATCACTACATACACATAACTAAATTCATTGAATCCTTCGCGCCTTACTCTAAAAAGATTAAAGATTTTTCTTCTCCAATAACAAAAGGCTAAAATCTTCTCTATTTCAAACGTGAATGACCACATGCATAGCATCCATGACATGCTCTTGTCATGTTAAATCCAATTAATTCTCTGCTTCAAATCATTAATTTGACAAATTATACCAATTAAGAGAGGAGAAAAATCCCTCTTGTCATCTACCTTCTCTTGTGAGATTCTGTAGAAAGATGTCTACACTCTACAGAGACAAACCACAAATTCCCGGGGTGGGCCCGCCCCCGCCAAAATTTCTGACGTCAACATTCACAGCTACACTGTCAGTATCACATGCCCGCACGATCCAGAATTTTTCCAGTATCTAGTTTTAGCAATCATCATCACATCGCTACAAAAACCCTAGAAATCAATTTTCCCAAATACATAATCGTCAGTCCTCCCCATTTTCCTTGTAAAAAAAAAAAAAAAAAACTCGCTTTCTTTTTTAAGCACACAATCTTACTAAAAAAATCGTGAGCAGAGATCTATCAACGCATTAAAAAAAATTAAAAAAAAAACATTAACAAATTATTGCATAACGCATCATCTCGTCATCATAATCTCATCGTTATTAATAAAATAAACCATTAAGATGAGAAACACGAAACGCAAACGAAACGCCCATTGCCATTTCCCCTAAAAAAACCTCAGTTTTCCATGAAAAGGGAGAGCGAGCGAACAGAGAAACTCACCTGATGAGACGAAAAAGATCGGTTTTTTCTGCCGTCAACTGTCCGATCAAGCGCTTCGACTTCGAAACAAAGACATCAGAGAACGCAACCTCGTTCTCTCCCTCTCCCTCTCCCTCAAAGAAACGATCTCGCTCTAGCTTTCTCTATCTAAGAGAGTCTCGTTGCTGAGGTTTTAGAGAGAGAGAGATGGCGGGAAGAAAACACAGCAGGCGAGGGGTGTCGGAATACGCGGCACCTGGAAATAAAAACCCTTAGCAATTCTTTTGCCGTCCATTTTATAGGGTTTAACGCAATTTTTCAACTTCCCAAAATACCCTCAAAAGTTTTCCAATACTGCGTAAATAAATCATACAGAGGGGAAACCACAAGGACATTGAGCAGGGGCATTTGAGGGAGAGCGCAGATGTGTGCCTGGAAATTGCTGTTTTGCGTCTGAGGGTATTAGTGGAATTTTTTCTGTACTTGTTTCCTTTGGGGGTCGGTTCGTCCAGCTGGATAAATAAAAGACAAACCAGGCACCCAAATTTTCCACCCAACTTGATGCCCTTTTTGGTTTCTAAATAAGCGTGGGCCTTGGGGTGGCAATTTTTGACTCGACGTGCGGACCAATAATTTAGTTTTGGGTTATTGTCATCGACCCCCGATATGTTTCTATATTACATATTATTATAAAATCTTCATATTTTCAAATCAACCCTCAAATCTCTTATGTTTTGACAAAATACCTTCCTCCATTACCTGTTATCTATTAATGATAGAGAGATAAAAAAAAAACTATTTTACTCTTCAAAATTGACAAAATGTTCCCCTCTTTCTTTCACTCTCTCACTCACTCAACACCACCAGCCGCCCAACAGCGACAGCAGCGGCAACAACAGAGAGAGGAATATAGAAAAGGATGAGGATATAATGGTAAGTTCATTATTATTTTAAGATTTAATTTAAAAAAAATATTTCAAAAACATTTTAGTTTATAAACAGAAAAACTAACAGAAAAGTTATTTTATCTAAGTTTATAAAATTTGAGGGGTTGATTTAAAAATATGAAGATTTTGAGGGTTAATTGAGAATATAGAAAGATATTCGGGTCCATATGACAATAACCCTTTAGTTTTCTTTTGAAAGTTTTTTTTCCCAATTACTTATTAGTTTAGTATATGATTTAGGCAGTAATTGTACTTAAGTAAATAATTAATGAGGGAGGACATGGTGACGGAATTGTCATAATTATTAATTTTATGGTGTAGTTTATTATGGTAATTACGTGACATTTATTTAGTATATTTAAATGATTGTGCTAATAAAACAATGTTTATGAGCCGAACTCAGATATCGGGTCACGTCGGATACGGGTCCAGCTAGGGTCTGTTCTACATCCAAACAACTTTACATAGTTATCTTATTAGACTCTTTATTTTATTTATTTTTTTAAATTTCTCCCAAAAAATTAAACTTTTCTTTTTTTAAAAAAAAAATAAATCGTAACATGATGCAAGCAGAATTTAACCACATTCCTTTACCACTTAACTAGGTGGCACTTGTTATTAGAATTTTTATCAAATCTGAACCACACTTATTGGGTTAAATTACACAAAACTGTCATGAATT
Source organism: Agave tequilana (assembly GCA_038442645.1). Lineage (NCBI taxonomy): Eukaryota > Viridiplantae > Streptophyta > Magnoliopsida > Asparagales > Asparagaceae > Agave > Agave tequilana. Next base: position 268,418 of record JAVJIF010003726.1, read on the forward strand.
TAAATGTTTTCGCAAAACTACCATGCAATTCTAAAATTGCAATAAGCTACCATTGACTTGGCTTATAATTTTAATAAAATTATGATGTGTCAGACTAACATTAAAAAAATGATCATGTAAATATTTGCACAATAGTTTTATGACTCTGCACCTTTGATCTTTATGACACTCAGATGATTATTTTGTTAATATCGAGCTAATGCATAGTGTGTCATTTCGGAAGGATTTGAGACCGAATTTTTCTCACTTAGATAAATTCTACGACATCCGAATGCAAGATTCACTCTTTAAAAATTGAACTACATTATTTCGAAGAAATGAAAAACAAAAATCATATATTTTGAATACTTTTTTTCTATGATATGCACAAAATAGATAGTCGAAATAGTGAGTTGGTTATAGTTTAACGGTATAGAATATTTGAAATCTAATAAAAATTAACGTGTGAGAGTTTTTAAGTGTTTAGATCATGATGAAATGTTCGGATTGAGAATTTGTATGTCTAAAGACGTAAGTCTAAGCAATATGTTATTGTCGGCCATCCATTTTACGCCTACTTGATGGATGAGTAAAAAGTACTCAAAGTTCATAATTTTTGATTTAGTTACTTAAAATAATGTAGATCAATTTCAACGAAATGAATCTTCCATTCAAATATTGCAGAGTTGTATTTGTTGAATCTATCCGAAATGACAGAACATAAGTCTATGTCATCAAAACTAACCAAGATTTTAAAAAAACTCAATATAACATCATACTTCAATAATTAAAAGAAACAGTTAACACGTTCAACCTAGCGTAAACAAGCATGCGAAATCCAACTAGGGAGAGATTATCCAAGAATAAAGCTTTACAAATCAAACGAGGTGAAGCTTGTGGACTTTATAATTAACTAACTCAATAAAGCTCTAGCATGAGATGACCATAGTTCAATTTTATTTTCATTTGTCTAGTTATCACTAAAGGGCTGTTTGGCCAACGGATAAGAGAGAGATGAAAACATGTGGGCTCACGTTGTCCGATTTCGAGCGATTTTTTCCCCTAAGAATGAAGCGAAATCTAATATTGACTATTCATGTACTGTTCATCCAATTAAATGAGTTGAAAGTGACGCCCATCCCATTAGTTTTCGGAGCAAACGAACAAGCTAGGGACAAGTAAACCCTGTGGGGCGCACATTATCAGAAACTTTTTGAACATTTTCCGCTCACTTGCGGAAGAAACAAACAGCCCCTAAAGTCACTCCGAACTTTCTCAGAACCAGTCGGATTGGATTTTGAAATGACTCATAAAGTCCCCTTCATGTTTATGCAAGAACAACAAATTAAATATTCAATCAATTTCAAAGATTACCGCTTTACTATTTTGGAGGAAGAGAGAAACAAAATGATAATACAATTGCTTGTATTTTTATTGATCACCCAATAAGAGAATGCGACAGATTATTATTATTATTATTAATCACGTATCTCGTGAAAACATTTGTTACGAGTTGGCTCTTTCCTCTCTATTTTGGGCGATCAGGTATGCAATTCAACAAATTTCCTTTCTTTTAGAAATGTTCGGCTAAATTGCATTTTAGGACTCATCTCTCACCAGTATTGCAGTTAAATAATACCTTATTGTTTTTCTCTATTGCATGTAAAATCTCCCACAATTTTCCTCTGTTAGCATTTCGATGTTCTCTGTTGGCCTGTTGTTGAAGCGAACTTGGGAATGTTCTTGCATGAGGGGGGGAGAAAAATGTGACCTTTTTAGATAGATATATCAAATTGAGTCAATAGAATAGACTCTCTTGTTCGTTCCTCTTTTTTTTCTCAACCTTAACAACTTCCTCTTTCAGAACCCATTGATTTAGAAACTCAAAAATTGATCTATCTTAAACACTCTTGTTTTATCAGAAAGCAAGTTTGTTGTGTTGATATTTATATTAAAAAGGAAGAAGAAGAAGAGAAATATAGTTGATAGATTGATAGATCAAAGACCGGGTTGGTTCTTTCGCGCGAATGACCAGTTGATGGTCTTTTAGCTTTGTATTGGGCCATCAAGGTCTTGTAAGGACTTTGGGTAACATCTCAAAAAACTAGTCTTCTAGGTGGAGACGACCAAATTCTTATATATACCCAAGACCATTCTCATGTCTAGTCGATGTGGGACTATTTGTTCATCCAAATCCCAACAATCCCCCTCGAACAAAGAGTCTCCTACAAGCACACCCGAAAGACCATCAATCCCCTCGAACAAAGAGTGTCCCTATAAGCACACCTGGAAGACCATCAATCCCCTCGAATAAAGAGTCTCCTTATAAGCACACCTGGAAGAACATATGTTGCATCTAGATTCTCTTCACTGTGTTGCATACACACGCTTCAACTAGTTTCACAAGGGTCTAATCAGCTGCGCTTTTTTTTTGCATCCCGAGGGATCGAACAGCACCCTCACACACCTCGATACTATTTGTACCCAAAAAATTAGCTTTCTAGGTGGAGTTTATATACGAAGACCATCTCATGTCTAGCCGATGTGAGACTATTTGTTCATCTAAATATGTCCAACACGCGAAGAGCCAACACGGTCCCCTACATGTAACAATAAAGCCGGGTTCGCGTAGAGGAGGAAGAGGAGAAACAAAAAGAAAAAAGAAAAATGATTTTTTGCGTGGGCTTCATGCTTCAGAAAAAAAAAAATTGATGGTGACTTGGTTGGACACTGTTGTGACCAGCTTTTGCAATGCACGTCACATGCAGAGAGACAGGGATTGGCATCCAACACAGCAAAGCAGGAAGCAGCGCATACGCACGCACAGCATGTGTTTGGGTGTTACAGGAAAGAGTTGTGCTGCGTGTGTGAAGCAAAAATTTTGCTGGAAATGGGTCTCTTTCTCCTTCCCTAAAAGTCAGAATGGAGAAGTCAGCAAGTCCAGCGTCTTAAACTTTACACGTGACAAGAAAATTCTGACTTAAAAAATGTGATGCTGAATTTTAACAAATTTGGAGGTAAAATACGTGTAAAAAGTTGTAATCTGTTTTCCCGATAAAGAGAAAAAAAGCTGTTTTTGAACAGTAATCTAAACTAATCCCAAAAAAATAAAGTACAGACGAGCCAAGAGTCAAAATATAAGCTGAGCCGGAATCCTTCCCACTCAAGTGGGACCATACATCATCCGAATACAAGATCTATTCGGTTGAAGCTGATCTATATTATTTCAAGTATCTATAAACCAAAAATCAAATATTTTAAATAATGTTTGTCTATGCATCAAGTAGGAGAAAACGGACAGCCTAAATAGTTGGTTAGTTTAACAGTATAGAACATTTATAACCTAACAAAAATTGATTTGTAAGGGCTTTTTAAATCTTTGCATCATGATCAAATAACTGGATCAAGAATTTGTATGTCTAAAGACATAAATCTAAACAGATCACTACTTTCGGTCATCCATTTTGCATTGGTTGATAGATGAGTGAAAAATATTCAAAACACTAATCCCAAGAAATAGAGCACAAACAAACCAGAGTTAAAATATAAACTTACGTTATAATATTCACAGTGGGTAGAAAGAAACTTTTGCCGTAAGGGGCATTGCGGGCAAAAAGCAATGCCTGTAAGAGAGAATGAAACACCTAATACTCATACAAAAATCACAATTAGTCTAATTTTCATGAACTTGTTAGTATTTCCATACACAGCTTCCGGACACTGTGAATAAGCTTCCATAAAGAACATTGAAGCAATTAGACCCCCGACGTAACCCCGACTCACCTGAGGTCGCCGGTGAATCTCATCAGCGATCGAGTTAATTAGCAATCAAAAAAAATAATCAAACTGCAGGTCAACAGCATGAATAACCTCAAAACTCTGAGTAACCTACAACATACCGGTTTACTGAACCGACAAATCGCCTATTTTACTTAATCAGCGATATAACTAAACATCTACTAATTCTGAGAAATGTCAGCAAAAATCTCTGCAGCTTTTAGAGAGAAATTTCCTGAATTACCCAGAGTCTATATGCACTTTTTGAAAGCATCACTGCAGGCTGAAATCAGAGGGCTTCAACCTGTTGTCAATGTCTGAAGAGAGAAAAATCAAAAGCCATTCAGTATTTGTCATTTACAGTAAACAAATCATCAAACTACCCAGTCCATATAGCCCTTGAGAAATCTACCCAAATGCACATTTCTCTTCCTGGCTGTAAGATTAGAAATTAATTACCTTTTACCACCATATGGACAAAGAGTTGACAAGCTACAGATCAAGCTTATATATGAGAATGAAACAGTTAACAGCCGCGAATAGCACAACCATCATATTGCTCTAACGGCACCAACTCAGCTCCTCTCTTCAATTTTCCGACCTATGGTTTTGTATCCTCATTTCAGCTTGATCCCTCATAAAAACTACCGTATGTTTTTGAATTGTTCCGCAGCATTGCCCCTTCGAACTGTAAACTGAAGGTCATCCAGCTCAAGCTGGCAGTTGAAGCTTCGAATTGCTTTTCCAGCTGTAAACAAACAAAACAATGCAGATGAGTAATTGGTCCAATGAAGTCCCTAGTAATTATTAAACCGGGAGGGATTTTGCTAGAATCAGATATCTAACCTCATAAAGTAGTAATAGAAGAAATCAGCATAGAGAGCTGTCTGGACAAGACCGGCAATCCAAGCTGTAAAACAAAGAACTAGGTCATGCTTATATTTTAAATCAAAGATGAAATCAGTTTTCCTCTAGTTTGTCCACTTACATATCCACCGACTGTAATGCGCCTCCATGAAGTAGCGATAGATCCAGTTTAGGATATAAAATGCACGATAAGCCCTGAGAATTGCAATAAAAGAAAAATATATGAACAGACATGATAAAAAGAATGCCATGGAAAAAGGAGTAAATATTGTCCTGTAATATGCATATTTGAGTCTTAAAGATCAGAGATTTTGATGCAGAAGAGATGATACTAGGCAAGCAGCTGGATACAATATTTTTCAACCACCAAAAAAGCAAAACAACGTATTTTTGCTACAAGCGCACCCTTGTACCTAATTCAGCAGAGTGCTCAGGCTCAGTGAGATAGGTAGATAAATTGGTATTTGAACATCTTTCTTTCATTCATTAACAATCAAGTGTAAACCAAAGTGTGAACTCTCTTGACAATATGCTCCACAAAATCCTCCTCCGGGAAAAAGTTCCTCAAAAGCTGAGCTCAGTAGTTTGCAAGATTTTAACGCAATCGATCCATCCCTCCTAGTTTACATAGCTCTATTAATGTCTGCAGTGATGTTACTTGAAAAACTGTAAGAAGATGGGAAGTAGGAAATTAAAAAAGATTGGGAATTAACGCTACTGCTTAAAGTTCAACATTGATTGACATTTGGAGCGCTAAACAAAAAGGGGATGGATATTTCATTATGAAATGCGTAGGGGCTTGAAATAGACACCTAAATATAAAATAAGTAAACATCAATGCAAGGATGACTCGTTATTTGTAAAGGACCTAGTAACCTATACCAGAACGATAAAGAGCTCCAAGTGCATCATACCTGGAGTTACTAGGTCAATCAACAAGCAACACATTTAAGGTACACTTCCTGGATTCATGTTTAATGCAATACATTAGCAATTGGTGGTGATTTGGAAACTACGTAAATATATGTAAATAAAAACCAAACACTTAAAAGTGTAAAAAGAATCAGATATTCCAAGGTTTCATTTCAACAGAGTTAAGAATGCCCATGGTCAGGCACTACAAATTTGGACAGTCTGAAAACCACCTCAAATTTCACCATTAAAGGATCCCTATTAGGGAAAAGTGACCAGAGTCAATCTTAAACTTCATAAAAGATTATTCCACGCCTTTGCTAATAAGTAATACTCAAACTATCATTTCAAAGTACTACAGACCATCAGCTTTAATGTTCTGATAGAATATAACCAATTCTGGAGAGGTACATTTATTACGGGTCATTATCATCTCCAGGTGTGTCATGCCTGGAGTTACTAGGTTAATCAACAAGCAACTCATTAAGGTACACTTTGTGGGATTCATGTTTAAAGCAACACATTATCAATTGGTGGTGATTTGGAAACTAAGTAAATAATTCATATATGTAAATAAAACCAAACACTTTAAAGAGCATCAGATATTTCAACGTTTCATTTCAACGGAGTTAAGAATGCCCATGGTCAGCACTTCAAATTTGGACATTCTGAAAACCGCGTCATATGTCACCATTAAAGGATCCCATTAGGGAAAAGTGGCCAGGGTCAATCTTAAACTTCATAAAAGATTATTCCTTGCCTTCGCTGATAGCTAATACTCAAACTATCATTACAAAGTACTGCATCCGTCAGCTTCAATGTTCTAATACAATATAATATAACCAATTCCAGAGAGGGTACATTCATCACGGGTCATTTATCATCTCCAATATAATTAATGTCGAAACCCAATGGTCAGAGTACACAATGCATCAAGCCTCAAAAGGGGGAAAACCCAAAAAAAATCGTGTAGAAGTATTTCTTAACATGAAACTATTAAAATATACATAAATATATAATCAGATATCTATAATATATATAGTTTCACACATTTCAGTAGATAAGTAATCAAGAAAAGACATGGTTTTCATGCCAAAAAGAAAGAAAAAGAGTAGACCTTGTTGGCTTATAAAGAACGACATCATTTTGCACTAAGATATGTATGGTATTTCCGCGCACCAAATGTTGACACACAAACAAGTGTGTAAACCTAATGACCTTATTCGCCTATGAGAAGAAGTATGATATGCCACCTTTTGAGAAAAACCAATTGTTTTATTTGATTATTTTACCATACTAAAGTTCTTTCAAATATGAAAAACAACCTAATACATACATAAAGCAATATTATGTACATCCATATATGCATACATAATATATTCTAGAAAATATGCATATTTAGTCATGTAGTCATGCATGGACTTTCGAGTGTTGCCATGTCAGACACCCTCGTGTAGATTTTCAATAACTGGTATCAGCCATACCCTTGACTACATGAGAACAAGAGACTTTTGTCCATCTCAACCAATTGCACTATTTCATAAAATTTGATACCTCAATGGCACTCTCTTGCAGACTAGTGTTGTGTCAAAAACAATTTCCACTGAGATGTTCTTCAGAATGGTTGCATTACAGTAATTTCCTTCAATGTGGATTTGGGTGTTAATTGCATCTCATACTTCCATTTTATATTTATAAATCTAGAAAAAGGTCCTGCAGAAACTAATTAATAAATAATTCAAGAAACAAAGTGTGCATACTGAAATCATACCCGAGAAAGAAAACATATTGGCCAGTTAAATTGTCCACATTTCCACTTCTCTGAAGCAAAATTAACTGAGGAAGAATTGCCACTGCCTCCAAGTATATAGAAAATGCCCAAAAAACCTGATGACTCGAGAACAGATTTAGTATCTCCAAGAATTGTTTGATGTATCAAAACAACTAAATACTGTTTTATGAATCTATACTAAGTACACCAATGATATTGAAACATGGCCATGAAGATTCATACACCACAGCTTTTGTTATCTAGATAGTAAAAGAGTAGGCGAAAAGATGCCGATATGTGAATAGAAATAGTTTCAACAAGAGAGCAGAACACAAACAAACATGCAATAAATACCAGTAAGCATTAGCAGAAAATTGTGACTTGACTTCATTCTGCTATGGATACAAGAAACATACTGTAACATGGCTTATGATACAACTAGAACAAAACATGTGCATTCTCCCTCACTTCTTTGAAGATTCTAAAATCACAAACGGGAAGATCTTGTTCCACCTTTTTGGATTGGTCTTTGACCTAGTTTGACTGTATGAGTCATCTAGGCAATCAGAGAGAAAGACTGACATACGTTATCTTCCATAGATGTTCCATTTCAGCTCTTCATGGAGCACATTTCATGGCTGAAGTTTTCAACTGATGAGAACTAGCAGTGAGCGTCTTTCCGTTTAAATTGAAAGAGTGACAAGAACTAGCAGTGGCATTTTTCTGATTTAAATTGAAGGACTGAACTGAACTGACAGTGTTTAGGTGAATGGTTTCGTTTCTTGAGTATTTTGGTTCGCTTCATTTTTGAAAACAAACATTTTGGGTATATCAGTTCCATTTGGGTTGATAAACCAAACCCAAAGTGTCGGAATTAACTGATTATGATTTTTCTCTTTTTATTGAAGGTGAATAGGTGGGTGTTGGCCTCTCTCAAAACAAAGAGAAAAGGGAGAAATCTAGAGAACACAGATCTCACCACCATTCTCTCCCCTCTCCTCTTGAATCCATCCAGTTCACCTCCAAGTCTACCTCCATGCTCCATTAGTTAACACCTAAGACCCTCTATGGTCCAGCATCTCGCTAGACTCTCCAACTCCACCTTGTCATGTCTATTACTCCCCACAAAAAATTATAACTCCTCATAGTCCTTCTCCCTCAAGATATGGGGCTCACACTTGTTTTTTCATGATAATGACCAGACGGTGATTGGAGGATATGAAAGGGGCTGGTGACAACGATGAAGTGGGATTGATGACAAGACAAGGGCAAAAAGAAGGGGGCTGCTGACGATAATGAAGTGGAATTAATGATGATCAGAGGGAACAGAAAAGGGGCTCCTGATGATAGTGAAGTGAGATTGATGACAATCGGAAAGGATGAAAAAGGATGACAGATCATAAGGGCCGGAAGGTGAAGTGGGATTGATGATGATCGGAGGGATGAAGAGGAGGCCCACAATGATTATGAAGAGGCATTGATGATGGTTGATGTGTTATAAAATGAAGCAAGTTATTTTTTTTCTTTCATTTCAGACTTTACTTAATTGTTGTGATACTCCTAATTTTTTTCCCCGCCTCGATACAATTTGGTGTATGAACCACTGAACCCAGAGAACAAGCCTCAATGCGCATATGTCATCTTTCAGCAAGAACTCTCATTTAGCATAATGGATTTCTGGGTTGATTTTCTTCTCCGCCTTTTGTGAGAAAGTGAGAGTTGAGGTTGTGTTGGAGAGATGGCATTGGCCGATAGCCACTGGAAAAACTATACAGTCTATACTCATATATGAGACAGGCAACATCATGAAAGGTCAACCTCCAATAATTGGGACAAGGTTCAAGAACTAGGCAGTGCCAGTTACAAAATTATGATCAAAACATGAAACAAAGGGCATCGTGATGAAAGGTTAATCTCCATCCAATAAGTGGGACAGCTTGAGAAACAGCGTACTTGGTTATAGTTTGGTTTTCTTTAACGAATATGATCAGGTGCTACTAATCCATGTGATAGCATCCTGACCAGAAACTGCTAATATATTGACAGCCATGAAGAAAAATACTCTTATTTAATAGATGGTTAGGTCCACAAGTGCTTAACGTCTATCAAATGGCAAACAATGAACATGGGGGTGACAATTTTGAGCTGGAGTTTACTTGCCAGTTCAGGTAGCCTTTAATCCATACAGGTAGGACCGGCTAGACTAACCGAATAGTAAACCTCTTTACCCAATTGACCACGATCAACCCGATTACAATTTATTACACAGAACAGTGTCAAAACCAGGATTTGAATACATTCACAATAAAAAGGACACCCTAGCTTAGACCCTCAGACTATCTTCATCATCTTAGATTTTTGTTAAAATGTGACACATATTGGTATAAGCCATAAAACACAGCCTAAAACTTTTACATATAAAATACAAAACATGAAACCCCAACTTCTAAAACGAATCCCAAAGCTTCTGCTTTTGCTTGTGCCCTTCAACTTGAGGAGGTGAAAGAGTCACTCTTCAACCTCTTTGTGAAAAGTCATTCTTGAATTTTGATATTCTCGAGCCTCAGCAACCCATTCTCTTCAAGTCAATACTTGAAGACCATGAAACAAATCAGTGGCTCATCAAGAAAAGGACAAGTGAAAACAGATGAATCTTTTTGTGCTACTTGAATACAGTTTTGTCTGAGCATTGATTAATATTTTTCAGATTTGGGTGTAGTGATGATATCTAGTTGTTGAATCTTTGTGATAGTGATATCTTTTAGTTGAATCGATTTACATTTTCAACCTTTGGGTTCTCTTCATAGGAAAAGAATGATAAGAAAGAAAGGTCAGATTTTCTGATGAAATGAAACCCTAGATGGGGAGCACCCCTACCCAACCCCACTCATTAATAAACAGTAAACAGCTTTGGCTTGGTCCAGATAGGAGAACCTAATAATAGGTTGAAGTCAGGTCAAAAATAATTGGATGGGGACTTGACCTGAACTCAACTAGTTTGCACCCATAAAAGAACTGTGGTTCTTCAAATACCTACTGCACATGACAGGCTCACATCCTAGCAGTTACCTTTTTTTGACACGGATAGCTAGGCGGGATTTTTGTTTTAGATAAGCACAAATGATGGGAACAAAACAAATTTGAGAATCTCCCGAGGGTTTCTCACTCAAGCACACTGGCTACAAAGCTTTTCAAAGCAAATTTTAATTTATCCAAAACTGAGGAAAACAATAAGCAGTATTGGCCTTAAATAGACCTACATCAATAGAGAAGTCTCATCACAACCGATGTGAGACTAAAAGAAGATTTAATATCCAAAATACAATAAAGAAATAAAATAGAACTAAAATAACTAGTCTAACTAGGCTCGAGTCCTCAAGCTCTAATCAAATCAAATTGACAGGGTGCAACAACGTCTTCTGGTGTATAACCGCTATCCTGAAGTGATGTCTCCATCATTCCCCTAGGGTTGAAAAAAAAACTCGACCTTGTCGAGTGCAGGTCTCATCGGCTCTCATAGTGCTTCAGACGATCAACATCCAACCGTTAGAGCTCCTCCCAATTAATCTAGGTGTTCTCAGATCAGGTAGTCCTTTCCGACGAACTAAAAACCTGTGGTAACCACCATATCTAATAGAAACAATCTGATCATTAATAATTTCATCAATTTGGTCTGCCGTATGGGTGAACTGTATATGAGAAAGTGTAGTTAGTAAGGGTCTCTCAGAAATGGGCTCATAGGAAGGCTCATCCAATAAAGAATTATAAGAGGAAAATTTGAACCTTTGATGAGTACATCACATCAGCTGCTAGTTATTATAATGCCTTAGTTTATTTTCAGTTTAGCTGTTTTCTTTTATTATGAAATTTAGTACCCCATTGTTTATATCCGGGAACTGGACTTTTGTAAAGCCTATAAATAGGCCTCAGAACTTCTCTTATTGGCAGACAATGAATAAATTATAACTTTTTCAGTTAAATTTTCTGAGCCTGAATTCATGAGATTGGGGTGTGAAACCCGTGTTGTAAGGGGTGTGAAGCCCAAATTTATCCTGTTTTCTTATCTCCTTTTTTTGAAACCCTAATCTCCTTCCTATTTCTTTTTAAAACCCTGATTTTCAATTTTTAGTTTGAAAGTGATTGCGATCCATTTGTTTACCATTAATTTTGGAATCAGAGCTTTGATTTTCAATCCCCTTCAAATTTTCATCTTTATTCCAAAATCCTAGCCTCTCCAAACCCTAGATTTATATCAAAAACCTAGATCTATTAAAAAAAATCGAAACCCTCGACTGGATTTCCCTTTTCCTTTTTTTTCCAAGTTTAGATTTTGAAAATGAAAAAAAACAAAGATAAGATTAAAAAAACTGTAGCAAAAGAATCCAGTCAAAAATTCTGCCAAAAATCAAAAAAAAATCCCAAATCTTATTGTTCCCTCTTCTCTTTCCTTCCCCCAACCCAAAACCCATCACCCTAACAAACTCCCGCTGCCGCCTCTCGCCACCTCACCTTTCTGCCTCGCGCCGCCGCCACACCCCTTTGCCTCGCGTTGCCACCTCCAAACCACCTCACCATCAGAACTCCCTGCCAACTCCGTCGCTGATCTCCTCAGAACAATCGCCACAAACACCACCGCCACTAGTCTCCTCCTCCCTCTGTCGACGCCACCGAAGCCTTCGCAACCTCCTCCTCCATCGCTGAAACCGCCGCGATCTCCATCGTATCACCGAAGCCGCTGTGATCTCCTCCAACACCACAAACATCGCCGAAGCCGCTGCAATCTCCTCCATCACCACAAACATCACCGAAGCTGCCATGCAAACGACACCTCATCCTTGTCCACGCCAGAGTTCCTCGCCAACATAACCGCCGCCTCGAAATCTCCTCACTGTCACCTTCACAGTTTTCGATCTCTAGTTTCAATTCCGCTCGCCATCGCAATCGCATATCCAGTCACCATTGCCATCGCCGCCGACGCCAGATCTCCTTGTCGTCTCGTCTTCGCCGGAGCACTGTCGTCGACCATTTCCCACCGCCTACCGCCACCCCCGTTGCCATCAGAGGAGAGAAAAAAGTTAGTTGGATTTGATTTGGGTTCACAAACATGAACCCACATCAGATTCATGCCCGACCCGGTTCGCTTGCAGCTCGAATCCGACCCGAAAGCTACCCGACTCGCTAAGCAGCACTGCTGACGTCATCAGCTCAATCTGCTGACGTCATCAGCTTGTGAGCTGACTCGAGCCCCGGCTCAGACTGAGTCCCAACTTGACTAAGCTGACTCTGTCCAACTCGGTCCGAGTTGACTCAACTGAGCCATATCAGTTACAACAGCAGCAGTCCAAAGCCCGTTACAAGCTGGTTCGGTGTCTGATTCAAGTCTCGTCTGAAGTGTTGTAACCGTAGTTGCGTACTGGAGCTATGAGGAGATTTCACAGCTTTTGGACAACAGATCTGCCCTCTGCGAGTCCCTATTCGGTGCTAGTACTGTCCAGGATCTTTTTGGTGACTTTCAGCTCTTGGTGTGGATATTCTTTTCGAGAAATTCAATAAGGAATCTTGGATTGAGTGTATGACTCACTCCCTCAGGTGCACTCTAACTTCATCTGAATTATCAGTTGCTAAATAACTTGCAATACTAGTGGATTACAGTGATTTGTTAGTTAATTTGTACATGCTTCTATCTAGTGATTTGCCTTATTGTGTGTTATTCTCATCACTTGCAGGATTGCATTATCACATTTAGGACCTGAAATTTTTAGAAAATCTTATTTGCCTCACTTTAGCGCATGCATATAGTCTTATTTGAGTTAAGAATTTTTTTTACATCTGATTGTTTGCTTGATTTTGCATTTGTAGGCATCATGACTAGTCAATATTAGGCGTGTACTAGAGATGGTCATGAGAGTAGTTGTATTCATGATTGGCGTACTAGAAAAGAGAAAATAGCACGTAAAGTTAAGTTGAAAGATCCAAAATTTAATGGCTAATGTAGTCTTAGGGGAAAGTGGGCGGAAGTAAGAAAATGAGAAAGTGTCATTTCTCACTTCCCTATCTAACCAAACACCAGAAAAAGAAAATGAGAAAACCCCTTTTTTTCTCTTTTCCCTTTTACACAACCATTTCCTCATTTCTAGGGTACTACAGTTAATTTTGTGGTCATGTAAATCTCATTTGTAATAAGTTGTAGCTCAAAACAGTTAATTTTGTAGTCATGTAAATCTCACTCGCATTCTAATTACAGTCCAATTTATATTTTTCTTAATTAATTTTTATTTTAATATTATTTTGCGGTCAACTTTTAGGCCAACTTTTCCACTTTCACTTCCACATTACCATCTAAACACCGGAAAAGACATAATATTTTCCAAACCACACTTCCTAATAACATCCAAACACCAAAAAACTTACTAACCAATTATCAAGTTCCAAAGGGAAATATTACTACTTCCTCACTTCCACCGCTAACCAAACAGCCCCTTAATGTTTTTTGTGATTGGTTAACCGATATTGAGTGCTACATTGATTAGTATGAGTTATTCGATGCCGCTAGAGTCCTATTTGCTAGAAGAAAACTCGTAGGATTGGCTAGAAGTTACTGAGAGTCGGTAGAGAGATTATATGAGATGTAGAATTGCCCTAAAGTCTTAAGAAGAATGAAAGAAAAGCTTATAGAGAAGTACCTTCTCAAATATTATAGGAACTATCTCTAAGACTAGTTAAACAAACCTCTATCAGGGTATATGTTCATTCAAGATTACATAGCCACATTTAAGAACTTAACCCGTTGTTGTGACGTGAGAGAGCATCATTCCTAGACGATAACTAGATTTGTTTCAGGGTTAAGATCCAAAATTAAGCATGCTATGATCACAAGCTCCCATGATGTGGTCACCCTTGAAGAGGTTTTTTATTTTGCTTTAAAAATAGACCTAATTTTCAAAGGGTTACTCATTGCCAATGCCTGAGAGCACAGTTTTAGGTATGAGGGATATGAACATTATTATTATCGGTGCCCCTCAGAGAGTCAAAATATTAGAATCTATGTTGCATGGACACGGCAATGTTGAAATGGACACAACATGTGGACACGTGACAAATTCTTAAAAAGACATACGACACGCGTATCAGACACATTTCGGATATGATACGGCTCTGATAGAAGTGTATGTGCTACATAACTAGAATTGTACCTAGTGATAATGTTGATTCGAAAGTTGTTGAAAATGTCAATTACTAGCATTGTTGAGGATACACTAGTTGATTATGATACACTGATTATTGATGAGGTCCATGTGTCTTCTGATAGTACCAGTGATAACGTGGATGAATAGTCGAATCTAATATACCCACAGAGCCTAATAAGTTATTGAGTTCCCTTGTGCTGATTATGGGTTTATGGTCGTTCCTGCTAAATTATCTTCTAGTGAGTCGTCTGAGTTCCTTGTCATGATCCAACAGATGATTTTTGGTGTTTCTTCTCTTACTGGTTGTATAGAGTTTGTACCTAAATCTAATATACCACCATTAGAGGGGTTAGATGTGTCCTAGGCATCCCGTATATACTATTTTTCCATCTATAAGAGTTATGCTTAGAGTGTCTACTGCATTGCATTTGCCTATAGTACGTGATAATAATCACATTAGACATATAACAATTTACAATGACAACTATAAATTTGTGACACCCATATAGTATTTTGTAGGAGTTCACAGTTGAAAATAAAGTGATAGTTACAAGTTACTTTGAGACTGTAAGAAAATTGCACGCTTGACGTACAGATTCCGAAAGGGTTCTAAAGAAGATTGTCTCTATTACTTACGAATTGGATACCTCATGAGATCCTGGTGTCAGCTCAGCCCTTAACAGGGATGATTCACTTCTAATTGCAGCATATGCCTTCTTTGAGCTTTCATCATTTGCAGCCGGTTCGTCACAGAAGCCAGCTCCACCCTCCATCATCGTGGTTTCGACGTGATGCACTAGTGCGGATTCCTCGACCACAACCACATTGAGATGCTTCGTGAGGATAGCCCTCACTCGACATGGTCGAATTTCTCTCAACTCGAGAAAAATGATGAGGATATCACACCAGTTGCTAATTCTCATTATGCCTTGGTTTATTTTCAGTTTAGTTGTTTTCTTTTATTATGACCTTTAGTACACATCGATTATATTCGAGAACCAAACTTTTGTAAAACCTATAAATATGCCTCAGAACTTCTCTTATTGGCAGACGATGAATAAATATAAATTTTTCACTTAAATTTCTTGAGCCTTAAGTTCATGAGATTATGGGGTGAAGCCCGCGGTGCAAGGGGTGTGAAGCCTAAATTTGTCTCATTTTCTCATCTCTTTTTTCTAAAACACTAATTCCCCTTCCTATTTTTTTTTTAAACTCTAGTTCCTAAATTTTAGTTTGAAAGTGATTGCAATCCATTTGTTTTACATCAACATTTATAGGCAACCAGGTGATCAACTTTAAAAGTGAGTGGGAGATCAACTATATATGCTTAGAATTAATTTTTCACAAAAATTTGAATGGTCATGCACTACGTGCATGCAATTTCTTTACGGTACCGAAAGGATACCATTCTGGACATATCTGAACCGTCACATAGTCTCCTTCATTAAATTCTTGTGCCTTTTTGTGTAAATCTGCATAAGCTTTATAGTTTGCATTGCTTTTCTGAATTTGAGTGATGAACTCTTTATGCAAATCATGAATATGCGATGCAAATGATGTAGTTGACTCAGACATCCTAGTTTGATGAGATATCATAGGAATTAAATCTACGGGTTGTCTAGGTTAATACCCATGCACTACCTCAAATAAACTCATTCTTTTGGTTCTATTGACAGAAGTATTGTAAGCAAACTCAGCAGCATGTAACACAAGATCTCATGTCCTTAGACTCTCACCAATTAGACACCGTAAAAGATTACCCAGACTCATATTGACTAGTTCAGTTTGTCCATCAGTTTGTGCATGAAAGGCACTAGAAAACTGAATTTTAGTTTTCATTTTATGCCATAGGATTTTTCAAAAGTAACTTGTGAGCATGACATCACTGTCGGAGATAATTATTTTGGGCAAACCGTTTAATCTAACAAATTCATTAAAATAGATCATAGCGATCTGAGAGGCATCAAAAGTCTTAGAACACAGTAGCAAGTGAGCCATCTTCAAAAAACGATCTACAAGTATGGAATCGTGCTTTTATGTAGTCTTTGGAAGATCAAGAACAAAATTCATACTGACATCCAGTCAAGGGCAATTTGAAACCGGAAGTGGAGTATAGATGCCCATGTTTTGCTTATGTTGATTGGCTAGTTAACATGTGCGACATTGGCCAACAAGTCTAACAACATCTCTCTTCAAGCTTGGCCAATAGAAACGATGTTTCACAACTTCAATTGTCTTGTTCCGTCCAAAATATCCAACAAGCCCCTCAGCGTGTAATTCTCAGACTAAAAATTCTCTCATAGAGATGCGAGGGATACATAATTTACGAGAATGGAGCAAATAATCATCTTGTAAGAGAAAGTCATCAACCTCATCAGTCAAACCATTCCTTAAGACAATGCATATATTTTCAAAATCTGAGCATGATTCATAAGGGTCATTAATTTTCTCAAGCCCAAACACTTCAGTGCTCGTGACAGAAAGCAGTGTGCGACGACGTCCAAGTGTTTTCGACCCCGACCTTAAGTTTGAAGACCTAGGTATAATCTTGAAGAAACTTTACCCACCTACTATGCCTCGAATTTAGTTTCTTTTGGGAGTTGAGATATTTAAGGACTTCATGGTCCAAATAAATAACGAATTCTTGCGGTAATAAGTAATGGCGCCAATAGCGCAGAGCTTGAACCACCGTACAGAACTCCTTATCGTAGGTGGAATACTGTTGCCGAGTATCGTTTGATTTTTAACTAAAATAAGCGATATGGTGATTTTCCTGTCTCCATACACCTCATATCCCAATGCCCGAGGCGTCACAGGTGATTTTAAAAAATTTGAAAAATCTGGAATACTCGTAACATGAGCTTTCGTCATCCTCTCCTTAATTTTCTGGAATGCTTTGGCAGCAGCCTTAGTCCACCTGAGTTCTTGTTTCAGATAGTCGGTAATTAGGGTGATGATGGTACTAAAGTTTCAGATAAACCGTCTGTAGAAAGTGGCTAACTCATGAAAACTTTTCACTTCTCTAATGTTGCAGGATTTTGGTCACTCTACAATGGCCCTAATCTTATCAGGGTTCGTAGACTCCCTTTGAAGACATAATTCTCAAAAAAATGACTTGATCTGTAAGAAAAATACACTTTTGGGGGTTGACATATAAACTTTCCTTTCTTAAAACTGCACAGACCTGCGAGAGATAATCAAAATGTTGCTCTGTTGATTTACTACATATGAGGATGCCATCAAAGTATACGACTATAAATTTTTCTTATAAAATGTCGTAATACTTGTGTCATCACTCTCATAATCTCATAGCATTAGACAAGCTAAAAGACATGATCATGTACTCATATAGCCCATCTTTCGCCTTAAAGGTTGTCTTCCATTCATCTCCCGGGCAGATTCGAATCTGGTGGTAACCACTCTTTAAATCAATTTTTGAAAAGATAGTGACACCGGACATCTTCTCAAGTATATCATCCAGCCTGGAAATTGAAAAACGGTATTTCACCATTATTTTGTTGATACCACGGCTATCCACACACATTCGCCATGTACCATCTTCCTTTGGCATCTACAGTGTGAGGACCGCGCAAGTGCTCAAGCTCTCTCGTATGAACCCTCTGCTCAACTCATGGCTTTGTAATTCAGCATGTTCCATCGGCTTCACCCGATAGTGCGGCAAGTTGGGCAGAGTGGCTCCCGGTATCAAATCAATAGCTTGTTGGATATTCCGTATTGATCTCAATTGATCTGGGAGATCCTTAGGAAACATATCTGCAAACTTGGTGATGTAGGAGTCACTGCAAAAGGAATCGTCTCTTAAGATTCTTTTGCAGCTTCTCAAGCAATCAGAACGATGATTTATGTCACATCAATAACTTTCTTTCAATTTTCATAGGGTTGATTAAACTGAGGTTCTTTTCCATCCGTGTTTCAGTCGACGTCGTCTAACTGTTTGGATTTTGGTTGACTTGAAATCAACTTGATCCGTTGCCTTTCATGGTTGAAGGTAATGTTGGACTCATGGTTCAAAGTCGCGATCTCAGCCGCCGACTCGACGGGCACCGCTCCACATAAGTTGCGGCGTCTCGGAATGGAATCGGGTGATACGCACAAAACGCTATAAATAAAGCCCAAAAAATTCTAAAAAAAATCATGACAAATCTTTAAAATATATAGACATCAATTTCATGCATCATATGTCCAAAAAATTATTTTGAGGGGGTAATTGGAGAGAGATGATGATTTGAGGGGGGTAAATATAAGAAATATATTAATTTGAGGGGTAAATTCAAAAATGTGAAAAATACGAGGGTAAGTCAAAAAAAAAGAAACACAAAATTATAATATAGACAGAGAGCGGGCGAGAGAGAAAGATTGGGTGAGAAGAGGGGGGAGAGAGATCAGAAAGGGGGGAGAGAGAGAGATCAGGTAAGAAGAGGGGGGAGGGGGAGAGAGTTCGGAGGAAGGGAAGAGAGAGGGGAGAGAGATCGAACCTCCCTCTCTTCCCTCCCTCCGATCTCTCTATGATCGTGTGGCTTGACTTGGCGGAGATCGACGGCGACTGGCGCTGGTCGACGGCCACTGAAGGTAAGTATGTTTTCTTTTTTGCTTTTTCACAACGGCAACGGGCGTCGGCGAAGGTAAGATTTTTTTTTTTTTTGGGCTTTTATGGCTCGACTCGGGGAGAACTCGGAGTCGACTCGGCCATATCAGCCAAGTCAACCCAAATCCATGGTTGACTCGGCCAATGTGGCCGAGTCGACTCAGATTTTTAGCCGAGTCGTGTTAGTTGGCCAAAAAAGCTGGAACGTCGAACAATTTCAAACCGGTCTCCTCCGTTCCGGTTCCACTCGAAACCAGAACGGGCGATGCTTTGAACCCTGGTTGGACTTCCCCCACAAAGTTACGTCCATATCAAACAACCAAGGCCGACCGAGAATCAACTGACCAACATCTATGGATATCACATTGCACCAAATTTTATCCTTGTGCATTACAAATTGCACAGATATAAGACATCGTTTATTTCCTCCATAGATGTTGCGTTAACCCAAACAACTTTGTATGGGCTAGGGTGAGGAACAGTTTTTAACCCTATCTTAGAGACCAAAGTGGATGACAACATTTATGCAACTTCCACTATAAATAATGATTTTTTAGTTCTTACCACCAATCTTTGTTCAAGTGTAGAAGACCGTGAATCTACACCAATCATGGTTCAAAGTCGTGATCTCGACCGCCGACTCGCGAACACTAAGACGCATTGGTTGCGACGTCTCGGATCAGTCTTGGGCGATATGCGTAAAACATTACATACAAAGCTCAAAAATTCTAAAAAAATCACGACAAATCCAAAAAAATGTAGACATCAATATTTATGTATCACATGACCAAAACAGTCAAAGATCGGTAAAATTATTTCTCTAAAGTCGAAGTCAAAAGACGGGATGGTAAATATTAAGAAAAGTTCTAAGTGGTTTATAAAAAAACTAAATGAAGAAGGCTTATATACAAATATCAACAAAAAAATATAAAAATAACAACTAACCCTAGAGAGATCGGGTGAGAGAGGGGAGAGAGATGAGACACAAAGAGATCGGGTGAGAGAGGGGGAGAGATGAGACACAAAGAGATCGGGTGAGAAAGGGGGGAGAGATCAGGGAGAGAGGAGAGAGAGAGAGATCGGGTGAGTCAGAGAGAGGGAGAGAGCAAGTGAGAGGGGGAGAGAGATCGTGTGAGGGGGGAGAGAGATCGAGTAAGAGAGGGTGAGACAGAGAGGGAGAGAGCAGGGGAGAGGGGGAGGGAGAACAGATTCACGCAACGACGATGATGGGACTGGCGAGGAAGATGACGACTGGCGGGGAAGACGACGGCAGCGACGGGTGGGGAAGACAATGACAACGATGGGGAAGACAATAACGATGATGATCGTAGGTTTTTTCCTTTTTTTTGTTTTTAACTCGCTGTTATTGGCCTCGAGTTTTGACAGACTCGGGGCCGACTCGGTCGCGACTTGACTTGGCCAACTCAGCCGAATCAACCCGAGTCGCATCGGGACACGGCCAAGTCAAGTCGCGGCCGAGTCGGCCCCGAGTCGATCAAAACTCAAAGCCCAGGGCGACTCACGTCTCAGTCTCGTCGCGATGTCCGTCGAGTCGGAGATGACTCGGCCGAGTCATTTCTGACTCGGCCGATACTTCGAACCTTGACGCCAGTCATCAGTGTATTTAGGCTGCCATAGGATACATCTAACAATAGCAACTCGCCTGGAGTTAAAGAACTTTTCGTGTCATGTATCATCATCAGAACCGACCCTCATTTCCTATGAACACCTCCTTGTGAGACTCGTCCTGCACCTCATCTGATTGATCATCCAAGAAAAGAGCTCTGGGTTTACTTGGGCAAAACTTCTCCACGTGTCCATAACTTTAACATTTAAAGCATTGAGTGCGAGGGTTCGTCCAGGGTACGCTCTCGGCTGGGCCCTTACGTTTGGGATCTTTTGTCGGAGTGGTTTCTGTTGTGGTTAGCCTTATATTGGGACTATCCAGAATTATTCCTAGTGCTCTAGGACATAATCCGAACTTCTCTGATGATAGGAACCTCGGGAAACATCTAAGTCACGAACTATCTAGTAAGCATGCTCAAGATTACAAACACCTGGTGCAAAGAGTTCTTTACACAGGTCGTCAAGAAGGCCAGATCTAAACCTAGAGGGGGTCATCATAGGAGGCTCTTCGACAAACTCGCCGCACCGAGTCATAAATTCATCTAACTTTTCAATGTACTCCGCAGTAGAGCGAGTTCCCTAGGTTGTCTAGTTGTTGATCCTGAAACGTAAGTGGAAGGTACTTCTGGTTCAACTTGGCTTTCATTTCAACCCATGTTCGTAGGGGTTATTCCCTCTTCAACGCCATTAACATCTCGACGTTTGACCAGTATTGTCACACTTGTCCCACCAGCTTCATGGTAGCAAAACAAACTCAATGCTCTTGGGACATCTCATACAACTTGAAGTACTCTGGACTCGTTACCCAATTGTGGTAATATTGGGGGTCCAAGTGGCTGTCAAAATTTGACACTTCCATTTGATGTTCTTTAGGTAACGCCTATCATCCTCATATCGGTCGTAGTTCCTATTAATTCTATCCTCTCGGCGTTGGTTGGGTTAATGATCTTCATTACGATCTCGATCACAATGTTCAGTCTCAATCATATCAACTCTTCGGCCTAAGTTGACAACTTGGTCTCTAATGTCTTCAATCATAGCAAGGAGGCTAGGGATCTAGAGATGTGTTAGGTTTCTCTGAATTTAAACTCATTATGTTAGAACTCATGGTGTCACTGATTTCACCTAAATTGTACTCCCTCTACCACTACGTGTGGGTATGCACAAGTACTACTACTATCTCCAAATGTTGAATTATGCCTTTTGTGTTTATTTTATTTTATGAATGCAATCTAATATTTCCTATTTACAAGGTGCAGGATGATGCAGGAGATGAAGAGAATCAGCAACAGTTCGGCCAAGCAATGCACACAATAAAGCTAATTGATTTGTCGAAAATCTTGAAAATTCAAAATAGGGGTTGGATGTAATAATATGGCAGTGGACTTCAAAATATTGAAAAAATAATTTTATGCAACTGTCTCGATCTCCATTTTGTTTGAGTCCCTAAATTAATATTAAGATGTGCGAATAAAGATGAAACAGATACGCTCCCTTATAATATAGTGGATAGTAGATAATCAATGAAATTATAATGATAGAATTAGGGTAGTACCAAAGATTCGGTTCAAAGGAAATCGTACATGAGTACTGATTACCTGGAGCGAAGCTCTCACTATCACGAACTCAACAGCTTGAAAAACATCCAAAACAGACTCCAAATCGCCAAGTTTTCTCCCAAAATGGACTGGATTGGTTATCGAGTCTGTTTTGTACTGTGGATCAATACTACAGCACGCAGGTTGGAAACTGTAGCTTAACGGATCTTAGACTGTTGTTGTTGCTAAGCAAATCAGATATTGTAGCTCTATCGGGTCGGATTTCCTCTTGAAATGGATCGGATCCGAGTTGTTGTGGATCGGTAAGATCAAACTCAAGTTGGATTTGTCTCCTACAGTTGCAGGTCGACGACGACTGCGAGGGCGACTAGACGAAGGCTCGATGACGGCGAGGGCGTCTTCGGCGGCGTCAACGACAGGAACAGGGCGAAGGTCGGCAGACGCGGGCAGTGACGTTGGTGTTCTGACGTCGGCAAGGCGGTGAGGGCGAACGGGAGAGAGATGTGGGTGGGCTTGTCGGTGGGGCCTGGCTCACGCACAGGCGCAAGATCTTGGCGGTAATTATGGCGGGTGGCGTCGGGGCTCGTCGGCGCGACGCGACGAGGAAGGAGAGAACGGTGAGGATGCAGACGACAGAAGTGGGAGGCGGCGATGGTGCAATTGGGGAAAATTATGGGCGCAAGGGGGAGAGATGAAATTTAGGTGGCATGGGCACACATGGAGGGAGGCGGGATCTGGGTGTCGGCGCTGGAGGACTTGCGAGATGGAAGTGGTCGGTGATGCTTGCACAGGGAGGAGGTTGTGATGTTGAAGAGGGCGGAGTTGGCTTGTGCTGCCGAGGGAAGATAAGGGAGATGGTGTCGTATTCGTTGGTGAACACGCGGAAGAAAAAGACGAGGAAGAGGTGTCGAGTATGCGGCGACGTAAGGCTAAGGATAGGAGAGAGAAAGAGAGTTTTGTGGCAGCTCAATTTAGGGTTTTGAAAGTGGATTTTTTTTGGATGCTGGAGGTGGAAAAAGAAGAGAGAGGGAGAGATTAGGTTAGGGTTTGTAGAAGTTAGGATTTTGTGGAGGGAAAATTTTTGTGGATGAATTTTTTTGAATTTTTAGCTCTGATACCAATATGATGGAGAACACAAATTGGGAATCTCTCCCTAGGGTTTCTCACCCAAGCACACTGGCTACAAAGCTTTTCAAAGCAAATTTTAATTCATCCAAAACTGAGAAAATCAATAGTTGGCCTTAAAATAGGCCTACATCAACAGAGAAGTCTCATCACAACCGATGTAAGCTTAAAAGAAGACTAAATATCAATTAGAAAATAAAAGAACTAAGATAACTAGTTCAACTATACTCGAGTCCTCAAGCTCTAATCAAACCAAATTGACAGGGTGCAGCGACGTCTCCTATTGTAGAACCGCAATCCTGGAGTGATGTCCCATCAACGAATTAGCTTAACCTACAGCATTAAAAAGCAGATAACAACTATCCTTATGCCAGGTCCTCTAGGCCTTCTAGCAAAAGTTGGATCATGCTTATGCTTATCAAAGTCATTAAGCGCTCTTTTACATTCCCTGTGTTATGACTTGTGAGCAAGTCCCTTTACTTCATAAACTCTTAAAAGGGATGCAATGTTAGTGAATTGACCTCCAATAAAGCACCAAAGCCAATGGTTGTTCAAGTGAGCATGGTCTTCATTTCTTTCCTGAAGTTCTTGGGAAACTATCTCTATTATCAGGATGAACGAAAAGAACAAATTAGGTCAACCTTCTTTCGTGTAATTCATTTCCTCGCATGTCACATATGCATATTCACACACATGTAACCTACTGGTACATAGATGACTACATAGTATAAATTATATCACAGCCGAATACAAAGTTTTTACAACAAAAATAACAACAAAGCTTTTATCCCAAACTTCACGTCGATAGCACCCAATGTCGATGTGCAATAAGTGAAGTTTCAAAAGTCATATATCCTACACTAAACAGGTGAGTTTAATTAATTCGACAATATTTTAATTGTGTCATGCATTGCTACTATTAGAGTAAAAATAGGATTCTTTGTTATAGTAGAAATAGGATTTTTCTTTTCTTTATTCTGGTCTCCTACTCTAAGTTGGAGATTGTGTATTCTCCTATAGTCCTATTAGGACAATGCATTTCTTTTCTTTATAAATAAAATATCACACTCTAATTGAGGGTAATACAGTTTTCTCTCCATTTTCTTCATCTCAACATAGTATCAAAGCAAAAATTGTAACCGTAGCCTCTTCTTTTAAAAAAACTTAACCCTAACTTTTCTTGTCATCGTCTTAAAAAAGGGTTAATGTCCAAAATCCCTGAAAATCACCCAAAAATCCCCCGAAATTAACACGGGCTTATGTTCATCATCTTCCTCATCTTTCTTTCTCCTCACCCAAAAACTCAAAAAAAAAAAAAAACTAAGCCCATCTCCACCCCTACTCTCTATCTTCTTCCTTTTTCCTCCTCCCAAACCTAACCCTAGAAACCCCTCACCCTCTTCGACATCACAAACACCATCAACCTCGTCATCTCCGCCACCACAGGCCACCTCCAACTCCGATTGCACCTCCACCAAATCTGACTACGAACGGTGTCCTTTCCTTCAGTTTTCACCCGTTTCACCTGATCTTCTTTCAAACCTCCCCGTCGATAGCATTTATGCCCTCAGATCTAATCACCGACAGCATCTGCTCCTGCCCACCTCTTATTTGTTCGTGAACTTTTCTGCTGACACAGAGCACTGCAGACCATATCTTTGACTTTGCAGGTCTCCACTGTCAACAGCACATGCAGACATCAACTGCCACTTCTCCAACCCTCTCTGACCACTACTACTGCTCTGAATCTTGTCACCAGTGACTGCAACAACTTATTCTATTTTATGTGCACTGCAGCGGTTTTGATTACTCTATTATTAGCTGCAAGTATTGAGCTGTCGTCATCTTCTCTTATTTGCTGCTGGATTGGCCTTGCCGACTGTCTTTACTGGTTCTTTTATTGGCTTGAATGCAATCAGCTGTTGAATATTGCTACAAATATTGATACTATGTTCTACTAGAATATTGTTGATTGTACTCTTGGCTACTCTATATTGTTGCTATATCTTCTTCTATTGATGGTGTTCATTTGCATCTGGTGATTATATCTGCTTGCTGATTTCTTGACTTCTCTGCTACTGATCTATCAGGTTGTGTGTTCTTCCCATTGCTATATATATCTATTATGATTGAGTATATGGATGATCGAGATAATATTTCTCGAGGTCGTGGTGGTATGTCTTTTTGTGGTCGTGATTTATCTACTAGAGGCCGAGTTTTTGGCTATGGTCAGAATAATTCTCGAAAGTGTACTCTTTGCAATCGAACTAATCATATGATTGACCAATGTTAGGAGTGGCATGGCAAACCTTCCTAACCTCCTCCAGCTACTTATTTATCTAGTACTACTGGTTCATCTACTGCACGTGACTCTAATGCTCTTCGTACTTTCGCCAACAAATTTGTGAGGTACTGAGTATGATTCTCTGATTCAAAAAATGCATCAGTCTCTTACATTGACACATTCAGGTATTTCTTGTTTAGCAAGTTCATCACTTTCATCTTAGATCATTGATTCCGGTGCGTCAACCCACATGACTAGTAAATCTATAATTTTTTCACTTTTCACACATCTTCTGCCCCTTTTATAGTTTTTGATGATGGTAGTTCTAAACGTAGTACTGATACTAGTACTGTCAATCTCACTTCTTCTCTCACTCACTATTATTAATTATATTCTATATGTTCCTTTTAATCTTGTATATGTGAGTCATTTGACCAAAGCTCTGCAGTGTTCTATAACTTTTCTCCTTCGTCATGTTATGTTCAGGACTTGCAAACGAAGAAAATGATTGGTGAGGGGTGTAAACAAAATGGTCTATATTATCTTCAATGTGGTGATCAACCTAAAGTAGGCGTTTCTGCTCTGGCATGTGATGAGTCTGCGATCCAGTGGCACTTACATTTGTCATCCATTTCTTAAAATTTATTAAATAGTCATTTCCTCCTATTAAGATTGTGTCTAAATTGCAATGTGAGTCATGTCAGTTTGGTAAACATCATAGAACTTCTTTTTCATTAGGGTAGTTGTGATGAAAAAAATCTCACTAGTTTGTGGTGGACGAATTTCCGCCACAAGCGATTAAATGCTCCCGATCAGACCTGTTAGATTGCACAAAAATTGACATCTTTCAGGTTAGGAGCACCGGTCTGGTGTCAGTCTAAGACCCTCGGGCGTGAGAATCAATAGATGAAAAGATGAGATAACCGAGTAAAGAGAACTGCTGGTTGGTAGACTAGCACAGGGAAACTGCAGTGTTACTGACTAGCACATGGAAACTCCTAGGGGAACCTGTTAGGGTAATAGGGTGACTAGCACAGAAAAACTGCTAGTGTGGTGGTATATGTGTTCTTAGGGTTAGGGAAGCAACCCCCTCTCCTTAGAAAAGAAGGATAGTATATACCTGACATAGATGATGGCATAGAGATGGAATTGATGAATTGTTGTAGCTGCACCACGTGCACATGCTGGATTTGTTGTAACAGTCGTGATCACCGGTGCTGGTTGGTTAGGATTGCATGCCAAGAAATCTGCCACCGTCCATAAATGCTCGCGATGATAGGGCGTTACAAGTTATGAACGTGGGAAAGGATGTAGTTGTATAACTGTCAGCGGAGATAAAGGATGATCTGTTATTGGAGCTTCAGGATCGAAACTGAAGCCTTCAGAACGGAGAGGGTCTCAGAGTGGAGAAGACCGTGAGGAAGCGAGAACTTCGGGGTGGTAAAGGCCTCAGAGTGGTAAAGGTCTCGAAATGTTAGAATTTGGCTCCATGTCGAAAATGTATTTGGGGTGGAAGGCAGCTCCGGGAAGGCCGGATTTGGCGGAGGCTTCGGGATGGACTCTAAGAGCTGTGGATATCTCGAGGGAACCCCTCGGTAGTTTGGACACGTGGCATCATCCTAATACGGGTCAAATTTTTACCACTACAGATACCCCCCGCTTCCCTACATGCCGAAACTTGCGGAAGAAGTCGGGGGGAGCGAAGTGGATTAGAAGGACTCTCAATGCCTTAAGCTTACTTTGGCACTTATGGACAGAGGAGCGTACAAACGAATCTCTTCGAATCATTACGGATCGCTTGGAATTAATAGGAGATTGTACAGCTGGCTGCCAGTTGTTACATCGATTGGCTGAATTCCTTCAAAAGTTGCATCATGCGTCTCTTCGAATCTTGACATCATTAAGATTAAGGTTGTAAGGTTTTATGGTTTGATGGTGATGGTTAATCTTCTGCTTTTTCTATTAACCGAAAACCTCTGGAATTGGACCGACTTTTCAGGGATTGGTAGTTTGAATTGAAAGTTGTGTGGCTTCTTATCCATCTATAATAGAGAGATATCTGTGATCTTTGCTGTCTTCTTCAAAAATCTTACTTCAAAACCCTAACTTCTTTCCTTGTTAGGCCGCCATGCTATCCTCTTTTCTCTTCATCATATGGAGGAAGGAACAGTAAAGGGAGGATGAGAATGAGGAAGCAGTGATCAGACTCTCTTCTATAGAGTTTGGATGCTGTGTCGTATTAAGTTGCCGTGAAGGGGCTGTTACGGCGCATTAGTTACCGTGCCAGGGTCTCGCCATCGAGAATGATAAGTAGGATTCTTGCTTCAACTGGATCGAGCGATCTAGTTTCTGGGTTGCTCGATCTTGGGCAAGCAAGCTTCGACCTTAGGTTGTCAGCCTCTTTCCTAATAGCGTGTGCGAAGGAGATGGAGCTCGCCGGCTGGATGCTCTGATGAACCACTCCTCTTCTTGGAGTTTGGAGCCCTCCCATAGAACACCTCGGAGGGGATGTGATACCATCACCTTCTTGTGTGTTATCATAGTCAAGCTGGTGTCGTGGATGTTGTCGTGCCCCGACATCAAAATGCATAAGCACTAAGTAGTCTGATAAGGGATACTCCCATCAGCGGGATGAGCTGAAACGGTTAGGAGTAAAAAAATATATATTTTCATTCGATGATTCGAGACATAAAATACTGAAGGGTTATCGAAAGAGGTACTTTGTCTTCATTGGAGATATGGGATCACTCTATCACTTTGTACTAGGTGATCATGTGTTGTGGTTAGGTAGGAGGTGGAGCGATTGGTCGTCTTGCACCAGAGGCCGCCTCAGAGGTAAGAAAATACTCTTTGAGGAAGTCTTGGCGGACAAGTTCTTTCGGGTACCACCGAAAGCTTCTGCAGTGGGTGGTCTTGTGTCCTTCCTGTCGTGGTAAGTACAATAATCTTCCCCTCTGGGAAGTGTAGGGTTGTGTTGGATCGACTTCGAGCGTCTTAC
Source organism: Agave tequilana (assembly GCA_038442645.1). NCBI lineage: Eukaryota > Viridiplantae > Streptophyta > Magnoliopsida > Asparagales > Asparagaceae > Agave > Agave tequilana. Next base: position 297,109 of record JAVJIF010003726.1, read on the forward strand.
CCATGGTTGATCCTTGTCGGCACTGAAGATTTCGTTGATGGGAGCCTTAGCGGGGGTGAAGTGTTGTTCCATCCTGAAGGCTCAGAGGAGATTTGGCGAGAGGACCGGGAACACCTGCTTCTAGAAGGCGGGTTGCCCCTGCTTTTGGTTACCGGCATGGGTCAGAGTCTCACGTTGCGAGTTCGTCTTCTCTTTGTCATTGTCGTGTTTGAGAGAGTGGTTGATGTTACTCTTCATAGCCTCCTCCAACTGAATCTGAATGTGAGGTCGGGCTCGGGATAGGACGTCACTCATCTATGTGACTTCGTGCTTCAGCAGGTGTTGTATAGGAGGTGAGAGACCTGTAACCCACTGATGAACGTGAGTGCAGATACATCTTCACTGTAATTGAAAACTTTGGCGTGTTGGCTCAGGAAATAGCTCATGTAGGACTTGAAGTGTCACCCTGCCTCATTTTGATCGGGAGTACGTGGTGGTTATTTTTCTTGGCCTCCCGGTGGGAGGCATATTAGGTGAAGAACACCTCAATTATCTCCTCGAAATTGTGAAGTGAATGCGACGGCGACAGAAAGTAGAACCAATCTGAGATCATGCCTTTCAGGCTAGGTGAAAAGATTGGGCACATGAGTGGATCATTGCGGGAGTGACCACTATCTTATCTAGAAGTGTCTGATGTGTTAAACTGGGTCGCTCACTCTGGAGCAATAGCCGAAGGTCGGAGTTGTGAACTTCTTCGGAAACTCGCGCTCCAGCATCTCTTCGGAAAGGGGAGTCGGAGACTCTAACAGCTGCCAGTGTCGGTCCGCTATGAAACTATAGCTTCGCCTCCAGGATCTGCCTTTGGATCGATTCGTCGAGGGTTTGACATCAGGAAACTCTTCGATCTTTCTCCAAATCTCGCCGCACTGAACTCTCATTTGATAATGAGGTGAGTCAGCTTCGTTGTCAGAGCCGTCTCCGCGCAGGAGAGACGTTGGTCTAGGCCGACTCGATTCGTAATGGGCCCATCGCCTTGCGTCCCAGTTCGTCCATCGGTTGTGTCTGTCCTCTGGATGGCGGCGATATGTGCCTGGAGTTAGTTGTTGAGTTGCTTCAACGCCTCCTATCCATGAATGGCGTTGTCGTGGTCGAAAGCCGCCTACTCTCGATCACGATCTAATAGGGCTTGGTGCTCCATCTGCTCTATATCAGCGAGCATCTGAAGGATATTGCCTTCGTATAGCGATGGTTGGGTGTTGGTGGCTATCCACTGAGATGAGGAGTCGGCGTCATCTATGGGACACTCGAGATCGGCGGCGTATGGGGTGACTGTGCCCCAGTGTTGGTCTTGGTCCCGCCTTTAAAAGGGCACCGTTGTGGATGATTGTCTACTTCCTGGGGCCATTGACGCTAGGAGAGATTTTTTTTAGGAAGGTTTGGCTGGAAGGGAGGGAGACCTCGAGTGTAGACTCAATATCTCAATGAAAGCACCAGTTTGTGGTGGATGAATCTTTGTTACAAGTGACTGGATGCTCCCGCTCAGACCTATTGAGCACATAAAGAAAAGATATCTTTCAGGTTATGAGCACCAGTATGGTGCCGGCCTAATGCCCTCGGACGTAAGAATCAGTAGGTGAAAATGTGGGAAGACCGGACAGGAAAATTGCCGGTGTGTTTTGGTGGTAGACTGGCAGAGGAAGACTGTCAGTGTGTTGTGCTCTGCTGATTAGGGAAGCAACCTCCTTCTAATTGGAGAAGGATACGATAAATCTGACATGGATGCTGCGAGACGGAATTAGTGGATTGTTATAACTGCACGATATGCACGTGCTAGATTTGTTGTCACGGTCGTGATCACCGGCGTTGGTTGGTTGGCATTGCATGCAGGAAAATCTGCCACTGTTCATAACTGTCAGCGCTGATGGGGGCATTACACGTTAAGAACATCTGGGAGGACGGAGTTACATAACTGTCAGCGTAGATCAAGGATGATCTGTTGCTGGAGCTCCAGTTCGGAAGCTGAAGCCTTCGGAACGAAGAGGGTCTCAAAGTGATAAAAGCCTCAGAGTGGAGGAATGCGGTTCTGGGTCAGAAATGTCTTCGGTGGAGGTCAGCTCTGGGAAGGCCGGATGTGGAGGAGGCTTCGGGATGGACTCTGAGGAGTTGTGGATCGCGGGAGGGCCTCGGTAGTTTGGACACGTGTCATCATTCTGGTGCGGGTCAAATTTTGACCAATACAGTTGCCTACATACAAAGTGTAGTTTTCTCCATTCAGTGCTCTTGAGCCCATCTCCTAGGTTAAATTATAAACTAACATATCAGCATCAGTCTCTATTATTTAATCAGCCTCCATCCTTGTAGCTCCATTGACTGCAATATTTTCAATCCACCTGATAGGTGCACTTCTTAGTCTCTACAGCACATGTCCAAGCCATCTCATCTAGTTATCGTTGTTTTATCCTCAACTGAAGCTACCTCTGATTTCCTGTGTCATCTCATACCCTGTCCTTTACCCCCATTGCCACTGACCCGTCTCAACATTGTAAAGCGACAAAGCATTGTAGCATAAATTGGCATTGGTTTTGAAAGGTTTTATTGCCCCCTCGCTAAGCCCCGCGTTCCAAACAAAACTAACACCTCCAGCTTAAATGGCAATTTTTATCATCACCCAGAAGGTGGCTTTCTCCGAAAATGGGAATATTTAAGATTATCCACACACTCATTAATAATAAAACCAAGCAACTAGCAATAAAGACAACCAAACAGAAATAAAACAACCCGCACAAAACAATACGAACAAATTCTCCCAATCTCAAACTGAAATCAAACCTCTTTCAAAGTGAATCGATCATTGAATATCAACGCGAGCACGAAGCTCCCAGCTATCAGAAAGTAATGCCGAAACGTGTCCTGCTCCTTATCATAGCTCCGCCTCACCACGGGATGCCGCCTCATGCACCAAACGATCGCCATCGAGCTCGAAATGAACACCACTTTCATCACCGTGTTGTAAAGCGAGATGAAATCAGTGAACAGATCCAGGTATCGGGTCACAAACACCAATGCGTAAAGCTCCTGAGTCTTCAGCGAAATCCCTAAACCCAAATGTTCGATTCGATGGAAATTTTGGAAAGGAAACAAATAAGAGAAAAAAATAAAAATAAAAAATTAGGTCTTGGTACCGGAACAGGATTTGGTGGCGTAGATTTTGAGGAAGAGGACGAGGACACTGATGAGGTGAGTCATGTCACCGGCGAATCGGAAGATGTTCATGACGTTGAAATGGGGATTAACAAAAAAATTCCTTAGAGTTTTCGGAGAAAATTTAGGGTTTTTGATTTTGGAGAGACTGAGGAAGGAAACGTTACTGAAATGGGGGAGGTTGAGCCGACGTGGCAGCAAGGGGACTGATCTCGCCTCCACGAAGCGGACAGAAATTATTGTATTGTTTTCTTCTTCCTTTTTCGAGGCGGAAAAAGTGGAAAAGGGGTAATGAGGTGCGAAATCCCAAGTGAGGGTGGATCCGGCTCGGGTCACCTTGACTTCAACCCGACCCAATTATTAATCTGCTACAATGAAGTCCATTTTACATACCACTTGAGGATTACTCAAGTGGTATTTCACTTCTTTTTCTTGTGGGAGCTTTTAGGTTCGAATCTCTTCATCAAAGAGAATTTTTTTAACTAAATTAGTAGAAGGTACTAAAAGTACATCACGTACAGATCAACTTGTCTGCTCTGCACAGATGCCATTAGGTTTCTACTAGCAGTTCATAAAGGCTTATTCATGATGCACGAAAAGCTATACATAGAGGCTACCGGCAGTTTTGCGAAGGCTCTTATTGAGATTCATAGATATGCAATGGGCATTTCATTTTCTCTTATGGTATTTCTTTTCTCCATTGTGACGGGGTTTATTTTTTCCCCCCAGGACTGTGATGTCTATGTATCCAATTATTTAGGACAAGACGCTCCAAAGGGCTCACTCTATTCTAACCTGATTAAAACTGGATTATGCTAGTTAGAGTTTGGCCCTTGCTCGTTAAGACTGACACGAATCAATATTTTTATGTATTAGTTTTGGTCAACTTGTTAGAACTGGTCCAGATCGTTACCTCTATGAAAATAAGTGAGAAGCAAATAGTATTGAAACTGCATAAAAGTTTTGTTTCATTGGTTGGAATGAAGATACTCTGGGTGGCATATTGCATACAAATTTATTATATTGCCTCTTGTTTTTTAGCGAATGTGACTCACTAAATTACAATCTAAAAAATTGTTTGGGTAATATATTACTAGAATTTACAATAAAACAACTTTATTTTGAAGAAAATAACTCTCTCTTTTGCTATGCTAGCAGATCAAAACGGAGAAAGAAAAAAATAAATAATAAATAAACAGTCTGTCACAGTTTATGTCACGCCTGCATTAGGACCCATCTCCATGTGCATCTCAAGGGTGCAATCACCACTAGGGTCCGTTTGGTTGTCGTAACTGGCCGTAATTCATAGTTGTAATTGGTAAAGTCTTTTACAATTGTAAATGAGTTACATGTATGTAAATTTTACGGTGTTTGGTTGGTAATATAAAATTGTAAAGTGGGAAAGTGTATTGTACTTTACGGTGTTTGGTTGTCGTAATGTATAAGTCGTAAGTGAAAAAGTTGACCACAAAATTAACTATTTGGTGATTTTAAAAGTTTTAATACTGCAAATAAATATTAAAAAATTTAAATATTAAAATTTTTTAATATTAATATAAAAAAATATTTAAAATTTGTATGACCACAAAATTAACTGTAACTGGGCTGTAAATGAGTGGTAACTGGGTTGCAAGTGAGTCTTAGTTGAGTTACGTAAGTCTTTTACGAATTACGATCCAAATAAACACCGTAATTATAACTGGGTAATAAATCATTTACGAATTACAGAGTTTTACGCGAAACAAACGGCCCCTTTGCAGCAAGCAGCGGGGGAATGGAGCCATCTGAGTTGTCATATTCAGCATTGATGTTTGTGGTCTTTACTTCACAATTGATTTAATTTTTGATTTAGTGATTATGGTGTCATAAGAGCCAAAAAAATGCGCGAGATGTTATTGAAGAGGGTCAGGAGTAGTTAATGCTTATCTTTTGTAATTCAAGAGATTGGGATATCTATTTATACCATTTTAAAAATTTTTATCAAAAGTTACCAGATCGTAAATCAATTTTTACTAATCCATCAAAGAAATAATCTTTGAATAAAGATTGTCATTATTTACTCAATTTCAAAGTGAAAATAATTAACTTATATTGCTTTAAAATTTAACAACTTTAACCCTTTGATGATCTTTTTGACGAGATAACAAATCAGATTTTTTTTAACTTGCATCGAGGTGATGTCATCTTTCCCCTGTCATCATCAGAAGCTGAGCTTAAGTACAATTTAATTGATAAGAGTTAGATCAAATCTTCACTCTTTGTTTTCTCCAATTAAAGAATAAAAAGAAAATAGGATCGTTGTTCTCTTGCCCCAAAAAAAAAAATTATCATTCCTTTATACTATCCAAATTTCTTTTCATTTCTTTTGGTCACAAATACCCAAGGTGATTCTTCGTCTTCGTTGCTCGGCTTCTTCTTGATTAAACATGAAATTGGAAAAGGAAAAGAGAAGGACCCAATCACCATCTCCATCGCTCGTCTTCCTCCTCATCTGCCGACATCCTCCTCCACGACACCTCGGACACCCCGCTGCCGCGTCCACCGTCGGTGTCGCAGCGGTCTCCACCCTTGTCATCCTCGCTAACAGTGTGGTGCTGATACTCACTCCCCCTCTTTCTCTTTTTTCATTTAGTTGAAATTGTTACTTGTTAGGGCTCCAATCTTATTGCTACTCATCTGTAAAATTTTCTGCCGCTCATGTGAAAATTTGTTATTAATTTTGGGTAGTGTTGCATCGATGGTTTATTTGAGCACAAAGACCAAAATTGATGGTTAATCTAAGCCTATGTTCAAAGGAAATTTTCCTTAAATAATCCACAACTTTATTTGTTTCTCTCTCACTACTTAATATTTGTGCAAGTTGAAACTGTTGAAGGTGTTTGTTTTGAATGAAGTACTTCCATTTGTCTTTTTATATTTGTTAGCTTCTGGTTGCTCTACTCTCCAATTCAAAACCGACCCTAAGAATAGTTGTGTCCTGAACGTAACTCTGATTAGTATGTTTAGAAGCACAATCTAAAAATCTGCCCAAGGCATTAAATGTTCATGGACCATTCTGCATACATGCAAACTCTATAAGTGCATGTCCAATATTATACATAGTTAAGCAAACTCGTGGAAGTTTGAACTGAAAAAAAAAAGGCTATTTTACGATTTTGTTCTTTATGGTTAAGATGGAACACTATTTTACAATCTTTGTCCATTACAGTACAAACACCCTTGTGTCGTAATATCCTGCCCTAAAGTAGAAATTATATTTCTATTTTTAACTCAAGCCTTTTAAATCAGTTCTAATTTAGGCTTCATGACACGTGAACATAAACAATGTAAGGATAAACAAACCTCACAATCGATGATTATGACTTCTGAATTAGATTTGACTTAGGGAGTTCTAGATCTCGGTTGTTTGGATTGAAACCCAAAATTAAAAGAGAAAGGAAATCTAGAAAATGAGTCGAGGACAAGTGGGGCTCACTTTTTCCTAGCTTTCCTACCAATTTCCTTTATTTTGTTGGGAAATATGAAGAATTAAATGTGAATCTTTGAGTTGAATTATGGCAAGATCTGCTGATAGTATCAATTGGATATTGGTTGGAGTGTGTTATCCTTCCATTGGGAATAAACGTGGTACATTCACATGTTTAATTCCGACTTCGAATGAATGAGATATTCAAGTCTAAAGTTTGCCTAATTCAAAAGTCAAAATGAGACTAAAGGTAGCTAAAAGCATTTAGCTCCACATTGGTCATGGGATAGAAGTTTGAAGTGTTTAAATAGAGAAAAATAGGAACAAAGGTTGTGCCCTTTGGGTACTTGGAGTTTTCGCGCGCGATTAGGGGGAAACCATGCCCGCGCGCGCCGCCGTCGGGCCCGGGCCCGGGTTCTAGTTTGGGTTCTCTACCCGGTCCGGTTCTTTTTGAACCGGGTCTCACGAGAATAGGTTACAGCAGATCGCACTCGTTCCGCTATTCAGACCCACAACAGCGCAACGGTTGACAAGAAACCGCCGCGAACCGTTACAACGGTTGTGCGATTTTATCTGAAATGAACTGTTGCAACAGTTCAAACCAAACCGTTACAACCGTTCAGACGGATTTGCCCCTACCTGAGCGCTATAAATAGCTCTCCTTTTCTCCCATTCTAACACACAGCAAAAACAACACAGAACAAACTTTCCCTCTTCTTCTTCTGCACTCTGAAGTGAAAGTCTGCAATTCGGATTCCGGATTCCGGAGTGAATTGAAGAAGAAGTAACTCGGATTCTGAAGATTCGTTCTGAAAGAAGGCTCAGAAAATTCAATAGATTCTTAATAGAATTGTTGTCTGAATCTGTGACTTTCAAAGAAGAATATTCTTCTATCTCTCTCCTTTCTCTACAGTGGGTGTTCCTCCAAAGTAAAGACAAATATTCTCCCTAAAATTTGTCTTGATCCTGCTGCTTTGATATGTGAAGGTACTGGTTAACTACGGCTCGACCGTACGGTGATTGGTAGTGCTATCCAAATACCATGAAGGAGTGTTGTATCTTGGGAGACCAGCGTCCAGTGACCCGTTAGCACTGTAGCGGGGGACGTAATTGTCTTAAGGAGATTCACTGTAAGCGTACCTCTCTCTAAGTACTGTATAAGTGAATTAATTTTCTTTATACAGGGGTTATATTGATATTCAGTATATTGAGACTGACTTATACCGGTCTAATTGGTGTTTAATCAAGGAAGGTAATTGAAAGGCGGTTCTGTAATTAAGGAACATTTTATTGAATGGAAAACCTCCCACCTGATATTCACCGACCTGGCCAATTAGATCGGTGACATTGATTAGTTGTCAGATTGATCCTAGAACTAACAATCTTAAGACAATTATTAGTATTGAAGTTACTTCTATTCTGCTTGAAATTACAGAAAATGTCTGAGACTAATCAAGACAGCTCAAGTATGGCTCCAAACATGCAGATTCAAACTTTGATGCCTGCCCCACTTCCTAACCCGAAGCCGGAGAAGCCAGGAAAATTCGATGGCACAGAATTCAAGAGGTGGTAACAGAAGATACTCTTCTATTTGACCGCTTTGCATTTGGTCAAATTCCTACAAGAGGATCTACCAGAACCCGGAACTGATCGGGACTCAGCCCTTGCAGTCGATGCATGGACTCAAGGTGACTTCCTTTGTCGAAATTATATTTTGAATGGACTGGATGACTCTCTTTACAATGTCTACAGTCCAATCACAACGGTAAAGAAATTATAGGCCAGTCTTGATAAGGAGTACAAGACTGAGGATGTCGGTACCAAGAAGTTCATCGTAGGACAATTTCTGGAGTACAAGATGGTAGACAACAAGACTGTGATCAGTCAGGTGCAAGAGTTCCAACTTATCTTGCACGAGATAGAGGCTAAAGGTATGAATCTACCTGAAACTTTTCAGGTTGCTACTATTATGGAGAAACTCTCACCTGTGTGGAGAGATTTCAAGAACTACCTGAAGCACAAGCGCAAGGAGCTGAAGTTGGAAGATTTCATTGTGAGGCTTCGAATTGAGGAGAACAACCGAAAGTCCGATAAAAGAAGCAATAAGAACTCCTATGAAGCCAAGGCCAATGTGATCGAAGACTCAAAAGGGAAAGCGTCTACTTTCAAAGGCTTAAAGCAGAAGAAGACTGCCCAAGGGTACAAAGGCAAGGTTCAAGAAGGCAAGAACATGCGCTTCAAGGAAACTTGCTACATCTGCAACAAAGAGGGGTATACGGCGAATGACTGTCGCATCCGTCTGAAAAAGAACAAGAAGAACCATCCACAGGCAAACCTGACCGACCATGCGTCGCAAAACCTTTCAGCTGTGGTGTCAAAAATAAATCTGACGACCAACAATAAGGATTGGTGGGTAGACACTGGGGCGACTCAGCACATCTGTTCTGAGAAATTATTATTCTCTGAATATTAAAAACTAGAGTAAGATGAGCAACTCTTTATGGGAAACTCAACCGTCTCCAAGGTTGAGGGAAAAGAAAAAGGTCATCCTGAAGTGGACATCAGGGAAAGTGCTTACTCTGAACGATGTGCTACATGTTCCAGATATCCGCAAGAATCTGATCTCTGAATCAATACTTAGTAAGAAAGGATTTAGAATGATTTTTGAATCAGATAAATTTGTACTTACTGAGAGTGGGATGTATATGGGAAAAGGTTATCTTGTTGATGGCCTTTTTAAAGCCAATGTTGCAGTGGTGGATAAAAGTCTATATATTTGTACCCTAAGCTTATAAATAAAGAAAAGTCTTCTGTTTATTTGCTTGGGTCTCCTATTCTATGGCATGCTAGATTAGGGCATGTAAATTACAAGCTTTTAAAAAACTTATCTAATCTAAAATATATTCCTAAACTCAACTTGGAAGAAATCCGCAAGTGTGAGATTTGTGTTAAGGTCAAGTTCGCGAAAAATTCATTTCACTCAATTGATCGAAATACAAAACCTTTAGGGTTAATTCATAGCAATTTGTGTGACTCGAAGTTTGCGCCAACTAGAGACGGGAAAAGTATTGTATTACTTTTATTTATGACTGTACAAGATATTGTCATGTGTATCTTCTAGACAGTAAGAATGATGCAATGAATATGTTTATAACATATAAAGTCAAAGTTGAGAATCAACTCAACAAGAATATCAAGATTCTAAAATCCGATCGAGACGGAGAATATGAATCAAATGATTTTATTGAGTTATGTGCTAAGTTTGGTATAATCCATAAAACTACAGCACCATATACTCCTCAGCAAAATAGAATTGCTGAACGGAAGAATAGAACTTTGAAGGAGATGGACAATTTCATGCTCGTAAGTTTTGGAGCTCCGCAGAACTTGTGGGGGAAGCTCTGTTAATTGCAAATTATATTCTAAACAGAGTACCCCACAAGAAACTTGGTCTTATACCATTTGAGTTATGTCATGGAAGAACACCTTCCTACCATTACCTAAAAATGTGGAGGTGCCTTGCAAAAGTACTAGCACCATTACCTAAAAACACTAAGTTGGGAGCAAGAACTATGGACTGCATATTCATAGGATATGTGCCTTGTGTTGGCCCAAGGTTACAATCACCCATGATTAGTGTATTTTGATGATTACAAAACATATTAGTTATTTGTACTAATAATATTTGTTGTTTAAGTGTGTTTCAGATTTCTATTCATTCTAGAAGTCTTCTCTCACAAATACAAGGATTTGGACTCAAGTCAACTCCAATTGGGCTCAAGGAACAAGTATTGAAGATTATATGAAGAAGCCTATTGAAGATCTTGAAGTCCTTAGAAACATTGTAAGAAATAGAATGTTAAAGTTTGAGTATATGAAATTTGGCTCTAGGATTTGCACACACACTTGTTTCATATATTTCCTATGTTTTGAAAATGGCTATTTCTAAGTTTTATGCCTTAGTTTATATATACATGTACCAAAAGCTTTATATCTTGAAAATCTTGTATATAACATGTGTATAAACTATTTTCTGCATAATACTTAGCTATATGTATTTTTAAAAGATTTCTCAAAATTTTTCTAACTCAAAACCAGCCCAGTTTTCTGCTTCAGGCAACCCCGGCCGACCGGCCCGGTCGACCGCGATGTGTCTGGACATGCACTGTTTGTGCATGTCTGTCGTCGACCGGACCGGTCGACCGACGGAGAGCAAATTGCTCACAGGTTTTTTCGGTCGACCGGACCGGTCGACCGGAAGAAGGAAACTGTGTTTCCTCTTTTGGGACGGTCGACCGGACCGGTCGACCGAGAGCCAACGGCTCTTTGCAGCTGGGCTGGCGGTCGACCGGACCGGTCGACCGCCAAGCCTGCTGTAGCCTAACGGCTCTTTCCTCTTGGGCTATTCTGAAAAACTGTTTTTTGTTTTCAGCTTTAACAGATTTTTGGAGAGTTGTTGGGAGCTTTTGCAGGTCAAATTAGGTGTAAAGAAATTGTTTTTAACCTATTTTCTAACCCTATAAATAGAGGAGAAGTCTCTCTTGCATATCACTAAGAAAAATCCTCAAGTTTGTGTTGTTTTCAAAAGAGAAAAGAAAGAGTTTAAAGCTTTCATTCCAATTCTTTTTGAGCTTGTTTTTCAGTTGTGTTTGATTACTAATATCACTCTACAACTGAAGTTTTTCTCACCACACTTCATAGAGCCAAAAATCCTATACTCATTCTATAGTGAAGTTGTAATAGAAGTGAGAGTGTTTGTAAAAGAGTTTGAGAAAAGTGTAGTGATCTTGTTGTGATCACTTTGTTCTTGTAATCCCTTCCTTGTGGAGCAACCTCTTCGGTAGAGGTCCTTTGTACTCGGTGGAGCTCGGTGCTCGGTCTTCGGTAGACCAAATTGTAAAGGCGTCCTCGGTGGATAGTGGAAACCCTTCACGGAGGTGAAGGCGGGGAGTAGAGCGGTGGCTCGAACCTCGAAACAAATCACTTTGTTTGCGATTGCCTTTGCATCCAACTCTTGCTTTACTTTTCAATAGTTCCTTATTGCTTTCTATTGCATACTTGTGATATTGTTTAAATCTCTTGTGCTACTATTTGCTTGCTTGTAATTCTTGCCATATATCATTGTGTTTGCATCATTCTTCATATCATCCATTTCTTACTTGTGTGTGCCAATCCCGTACTCATCCAACAAGAGCTTCACATAGCGCCTCAACCCATATCAAGGGGAATCAAGAGGAGTTTAGTCCAGAGCCTCGCAAGAGGAATTCGGCTACACTTGTTGAATTGTACTAAGTTGAGCCTCACTTGTTTTAGGTTCCGCATTTAGAGAGTTAAAATTTTAAAGATTAGCAATCACACCTATTCACCCCCCCCCTCTAGGTGTTTTTCAATTGGTATCAGAGCTTGGACTCTAGGATTTGGTTTAACAACCTTAGAGAAGATCCTAATTTGCTAATCATTTCATTCATATTCATATAGTAAAAATGGCCGATGGAATTAAGACCCCTCCTAAGTTTGATGGACTTAGCTTTCCCATATGAAAGTTAAGATGACCGTGTTTTTGCAATCTCTAGGTAGCCGAGTTGCAAAAGCCGTGACTAAGTCCTTTAGTGTACCCCCCGGTGACGAATCCACTTGGTCCGAAATAGAGACTAAGGAATTCGATGCCAATGCCAAAGCTCACTATGCACTTCTACAAGCCCTTAATGATGATGACATTTCTAGGGTTATCCATTGCAAATCCGCATATGAGATTTGGTCACACTTGATAGTCACACATGAGGGACCTCACAAGTAAAGAAGGCTAAGATTGACCTTCTTCGGTCCCAATATGAAACATTTAGCATGCAAGAAAATGAAACCATACATGATATGGTTACAAGATTTACCAAGATTACTAATGGACTCTCTTCTTTAGGTGAAGATATCAACAATGATCAAAGAGTAAGGAAGATCATCCGTGCTCTTCCTCCTTCATGGGAAGTTAAAGCAACAACCTTGAAGGAACTCAACGACAATGAAGAGATGGAGCTTATAGGTCTCATTGGGAACCTCAAAACCCATGAGATGGAAAGGAAAGCTAGGGAGGATATGGCTCCTTCCAAAAAGAAGACTATCGCCTTCAAGAGTCAAGCTACACACTCCGATGAAGACGATGAAGAAGAAGATGATGAGGAGCTCTCACTCCTTGTTAAGAATGTCCGGAGGATGTACAACAAGGCGAAGTACCAAGGTAGAAGAAGATGGCAAGGAGGCAAAGAAGAAAGAAGGATCACTTGTTTCAATTGCCAAAAGCCCGGACACATTGTTGCGGAGTGTCCGGACAAAGCTAAGCCCTCCACATCAAAGAAGCCCTACAAGAAGAAGGCTATGAAGGCAACTTGGGATTCGGAGACCGAATCCGAGGAAGAAATAGACACCGCCAACATGTGCTTCATGGCTAATGAAGGCACAAGCAAGGTAACATCTTCCCCTTCCTATGATAATGAGCTTTCTATGGATGAATTAGAAGAGGCTTTTGTTGAGTTGTCACAAAATTATGATTTCTTAAAGAAAAAGTATTTAAAAATGAAAAAGGAAAATGAATCTTTAAGTCATCAAGTTTTTACTCTTACAAAAGAAAAGGATGATTTGGTTTCCACCTTGGCCACTACTAAAAATGATTTTGAAAAATATAATTTCTTGCAAAGGTAAGGCCCCACTAATTGATTCTAATGAAGTTTCTATATTTAAGGAAAGATTAGACTCATTAAGTGTTGTTTTGAAAAATTGTGAGTTTAACAAGAAGAAAATTGAGGCTATGTTTCCTAAGAAACAAGCCCCAAAGAAAAAAGCTCATGCTCATGTTCATGTTCATGCTACACAACCTAAACAACATGGCAAAACCCAAAACATGCTCACACTACACATACACATCATGCATTCATGTATGGTAGAGTGTTCTCATGTTCACATTGTGGACGGAAAGGGCACTTAGCCAATTTTTGCTATGATAGATTAAACGTATCACGTCATAATGTTTAGGTTCGAGGCACTATGTACCACCCCGCTCCAGAATACGTACTTAGTTGCGTATTCAGATTTTCGGTCGTATTTTTCGATTTACTTCTTGTATTTGTTTTGCATTATGAATTATTCATATGATTGTTTTGTTTTGGATTTGGATTCGTGGACTCGGAGTCAGCCCTAGTCTGAACCGAGGGCCCGATCCTAGGGTATTACTCGATTTGGTCATTCTGGTATTCCGATTTGACCGGTTTCTGTTTTAAATATCATTTTCCAATATTTTAGATTTTCTATGATTTTCTGGAATTTCCTGAATTAAATTGGAAATCTTCAAAACCGGTGTCGACAAGTGCCGCTGACCGATTCCCGGATTTTTAATTTACAAACTAATTGGAATTACTAAAAGTGTCTTTAGACATTATTTCTTAAAATAACATTTCCTACCTAAATGCTTTTTCTGAGGATTTTATGAATTTATGAAAATTCCACCGGAGTCGGTATCGGCCAGTATCGCTGATTGATTCTGGGATTTTTAGTTTTAAAACTATAAAGTATTTCTTAAAACGGATTTCATCATGATTCTTAAACTAATATTCTTGATTTTGAGAATTTTTGCGGGTCGTACCGAGATACTTGATTTCGGGACGATTTCGGTATTTTCCGAAAGTTTTCCGCATCCGCAACTGAATCCCGGGAATCCGCCACTTTCATTATTTTCATTTTTTCTTCCAAGAAAATATCCTACTTTTCCATTTTCTTTTCCTTTTCTCATTTTCTTCTTTCCTTTTCCTTCCACCACAAGCTTCCTTTTCCTTCCACCATAAGCTTCTCCAAGCTTCTCCAACACTCCACCACAAATATCTCCACCTCACCCATCTCCATGGCTGGCCATGATTGGCCAAGAGAAACACCTCACCCTCTCCATTTTACAAACACCCCCTCTCTTTTATTTATTTGCATCACCTTCACAAATCCAAATTCCTATAAATACCTTTCCTTCTCCATTCCACTTCATTTTTCTCTTCACCACTTCACCAACACCTTAACCTCTACCAACTCCTCCTTCATCTCCACAACAACAACTACTACAACTCCTCCAACTCCTTACCTTCATCTTCTTCCTCCTCCATCTCCATTTAAACCACCACAACTCCAACAACTCCACCAAAGACTTCACCTTCTTCTTCACCTTCTCCAAAACTACCACCATCATCAAAACCTCTCCACAAAATCACCATCCCACCACCATCTTGAAGGCCGGCCACCTCCTTTGGATTGGGGGCCGCGCTCTTCTTCGTCAGGCAATGCTTTAGGGCCGGCACCCTCCTTTTGGATTGGGGCCGCGTTCTCCTCCGTTGGCAAGACTTAGGGCCGGTACCCTCCTTTTAGATTGGGGCCGCGTTCTCCTCCGTTGGCAAGACTTAGGGCCGTACCCTCCTTTTGGATTGGGGCCGAACTTCCCTTCGTCGGGCGCAGCAAAGGAATCACCTTTCCTCCTCTCTGTTTGTTTCCTAACGCGGATCTCACCCCGCGTCTGGGCAATCCCTTAACGCGCTCCGCGCGTTTCTGTATTGACACGACGCAGAGTCTATTCCCGCGTTTGTGTTCTTCTTGTGTTAACGCGACTCAGAACCCATGTCCACGTCCGCGTTTTCCTCGCATCCGCACTTGAACGCAGACCTCGCGTTTTGTGGCATCTATGCGACGCGAATCCCGCGTCGCTATCCTATCCCGCGTCTGCAATTCCGCGTCTGCCATTCTCGCGACGCGAACCTCGCGCCTGCTATCCCGCGTCTGCCATTCTTGCGACGCGAACCCCGCGTCTGCTATTCCCGCGTCTGTGATTCCCGTGTCTGCTATTTTCGCGACGCTAACTCCCGCGTCTGCGAACCCTCGCGTTTCACCCTCAAAAACCCCGCGTCTCCCTGTGCACTCTCTCCTTCCATAATTATGGCGCGTCCCGAGTTTCGTGGATTTCGGACCTTTCGGCATTTCTGGTGATTTAGGCGAGTGATCTCGCTATCCTCTTGCCTTACTATTTTATTGGTTATGCGAGTGTTCTCGCTCTCGCCTCCATTTGAGTTTCCCGCTTCGTCGGGTCGACATGTATTTTACTTCATGTTTTCCTGTATCATGTATTGGGCTGAGTCCCTATATCTGTGTATGGCCGAGTGCCAATATCTGGACATGTATTGCTCTGTGACGAATGCTTGTACTAGGGTAGTTTCATTCCAGTACATATACCATGCTTGTGATGTACTTGCTACTTTATAACGTGTGGTACTAACATTGCAGGTCTCTCCATGCTTCAGCCTCCGGTCACTCACTGTCTCGAAAAGGGAAGTGATTGGGACCGGCAGGTCTTTCCGTTCTGCAGCCTCCGGTCTCTCACTATCAGTGATTTAGACCGGTAGGTCCCTCAGTTCTTCAGCCTCCAGTCCCTCACTATCTCGAAAGGGAAGTGAGTTTGGACTGTCAGGTTTCTCTGGACCCTTCAGCCTCCGGTCACTCACTATCTCGAAAGGGAAGTGATTGGGACCGTCAGGTCTTCAGCTCCGCTCCGCTTGGTTGTGCTCAGCTACTGCTTTACTACATGCCACTACTTTATACTTGTCAATTACATGATACTATTTAACACATGTATATCACCTGACAACTGATGTGTTATCATCTAATACCTGGCATGCTACTACTTGGCAAGACCTCTTGACATGACTTGTCACCTGCCAAATATCACCCTCCTGTCATGCTATCACCTGACACCCAGCATGATATACTTGACCTTGTGATTATCACGTTTACGGGAATCCTGCCTTGTTATCCTGTATTGTATACAGTGACCTGTTATCCTGAATGGAACTAAGTGCCACACGGAGCAAAGTGCCACATCACACTCGTGGTGGGGGGCCACCTCTTGAATCTGTGGGGGCCACCTCTTGAATCTGTAGGATCACCTCCTGTCTGTACCTGATCTCCTGTTATGATTCTTGTTATGTACTCCTGAACTCCTAATCATGTCTTGTACCTGCTATTCCCGTAAATTGATAATCACATATTAAATTCTAATAAGACAACTTGTACCCGGTTTGGGGGAAACTGATGGGCCCTGATTAATCATGTTTATGGTGGTCTTATCAAGCCGCGCGTGGCCACATACTTGAGGGATCACCTGGCGGCCACCAGGGATTCCGTGGGGTGTGCTGGCACCCCTACTCCTGATTATTCCTGCCGGGTATGCACACGCCCTAGGCCTATTTCTATGGGATCTGCGATACTCTATTCCTGTTCGGGCGACCATAAGTCCCAGTACCTAGCGGTACGTTCCGGCTCAGCACCGGATACTCCTGAACCGTTGTCCCGGGCATGTACGGGGCCCATCCGAAACATGATTCATCGAACTTTATCAGTTTCCAAATAACTTGCTATATAAGTTGTGAGTGGAAGTATGTGGAATGGGACACATAATGAAGCCTGGAACTTAGACGGCTCTAACTATAATAAGATGCTAATATACAATTTGTTGTGCCGTTTTGTAACTCGGGTTGTATGTACTTGGGTTCGGTGACATGGGATAAAGGTATATAGATGAGGTTTCCTCTTGTTTGGATTATTCCTTCGAGGTACTAGTCTCATGGGGCCGTGACCTAAGCTTGTACAATCGGTTTTGCTCGTAATCGGTTTTATTCGGTTTTATCGATTTTTATCTGTTTTATGTTAGTTTAGGAGATACCTGGTGTTGCCCTATCTACTTTGCTTCTCATCTCTTTACTTTCTCTTATCTTATCATACCATGAGTAGTTCCTACTTGATATCACTTGTTTTATATCTACTTGCTCCTGCATGCTTACCTATGCTCGCCACTTGGCATTCGTATCACCACTCGCCTGGGGAGTTCTATCTGACTCCCCTGGATCCTCATGTCCAGGTCATGGAGCTTGGAGCGTGTGGATTCTCCCAGTTGCTGATCAGAGTGGCGCAGCGGTAGCGTGGATCTCCAGCAGACCGTCCAGAGTTCCATCTTTCCAGACCCCCTTGCTCGGCTCTAGAGTTTTCCTGTTATGACTCTGAGCCTGTCTTTGTACCGTTCATACTTGTACATCTACTTGTATTCTCGCAATTGCGCATATCAGTGATGTAAATATTCATGTAATATTGGATCACCTCTGGTGATAAACTTTGTAATTGTACTCATGTGTTGGAATGTATAATGCACCACTTGCTTCCGTACTCTGATTCTTGCCTGTACTGATGCTTAGCGTATATACGTGAGGGTATTTCTGACCTGCGTATATACGTCGCAGTGACGTCCCCGTACCCGCGGATCGGGGCGTTACAGGTTGGTATCAGAGCTTAGGCTCTCACCTCCTCAGTACGTCCAGATGGCAAATTAATGGTAAAGAAATTTGCAACTGGAATACAAGAGTCCTGGTTATACATTCCAACTACAAGTGCAGAGTTATCTATTTCTTGATCATCTTTCCTTTGATTCCTAATCTCTTCCATCTTCCCCTGTTTTGGTTTTATGAAGCCTTTATACTAACTTAAGATATGGATATACTAGAAAGGTAGTGGCTGGTTCTGAATGAAGCTATTATGTGGTCTCTTCGGTCACTCTATGAAGCTCGGTATTCTTTGGATTGATCCTGATCGGGTTATCTTTCAGAAATCAGTAATCGGGATTCTCTACGGGTATTCTATATTCTCGGCTATATCTCTCAGAGTGATCGATGCCTGGTATTCGGAATTCTCAATTATCGGTCTTCTTTATTATGCTCAGGACTATCAGGGTTTCCTTTATCTCAGTATTCTGGCTTATTCTCGGAGGGCTATCAAGTATGCAGTACAACTGGAATTCTATGGCACAGCAACGACATCAGTCAGTATTATTTGGTACCGTTCAAAAATGTATACAGCCGGAAGTACGGAGGATGATTATTGTTCAGTCAAATTGAGAGCCCTACCTATAGTGCTTCATATCTTGATTGGTATAAATTCCACCTTTGTCCCTTTGTGTTCATTTTACCCCTATCGAAATTGCGAGGACGCAATTTTTTGTAAGGTGGATGGATTGTACCACCCCGCTCCCAGAATACGTACTTAGTTGCGTATTCAGATTTTCGGTCGTATTTTTCGATTTACTTCTTGTATTTGTTTTGCATTATGAATTATTCATATGATTGTTTTGTTTTGGATTTGGATTCGTGGACTCGGAGTCAGCCCTAGTCTGAACCGAGGGCCCGATCCTAGGGTATTACTCGATTTGGTCATTCTGGTATTCCGATTTGACCGGTTTCTGTTTTAAATATCATTTTCCAATATTTTAGATTTTCTATGATTTTCTGGAATTTTCCTGAATTAATTGGAAATCTTCAAACCGGTGTCGACCAGTGTATCTGACCGATTCCCGGATTTTTAATTTACAAACTAATTGGAATTACTAAAAGTGTCTTTAGACATTATTCTTAAAATAACATTTCCTACCTAAATGCTTTTTCTGAGGATTTTATGAATTTATGAAAATTCCACCGGAGTCGGTATCGGCCAGTATCGCTGATTGATTCTGGGATTTTTAGTTTTAAAACTATAAAGTATTTCTTAAAACGGATTTCACCATGATTCTTAAACTAATATTCTTGATTTTTGAGAATTTTTGCGGGTCGTACCGAGATACTTGATTTCGGGACGATTTCGGTATTTTTCCGAAAGTTTTCGCATCCGCAACTGAATCCCGGGAATCCGCCACTTTCATTATTTTCATTTTTTCTTCCAAGAAATATCCTACTTTTCCATTTTCTTTTCCTTTTCTCATTTTCTTTCTTCCTTTTCCTTCCACCACAAGCTTCCTTTTCCTTCCACCATAAGCTTCTCCAAGCTTCTCCAACACTCCACCACAAATATCTCCACCTCACCCATCTCCATGGCTGGCCATGATTGCCAAGAGAAACACCTCACCCTCTCCATTTTACAAACACCCCTCTCTTTTATTTATTTGCATCACCTTCACAAATCCAAATTCCTAT
Organism: Agave tequilana; assembly: GCA_038442645.1. Taxonomy (NCBI): domain Eukaryota; kingdom Viridiplantae; phylum Streptophyta; class Magnoliopsida; order Asparagales; family Asparagaceae; genus Agave; species Agave tequilana. The sequence goes on from JAVJIF010003726.1 coordinate 316,780, forward strand.
AAATACTTTCCTTCTCCATTCCACTTCATTTTCTCTTCACCACTTCACAACACCTTAACCTCTACCAACTCCTCCTTCATCTCCACAACAACAACAACTACTACAACTCCTCCAACTCCTTACCTTCATCTTCTTCCTCCTCCATCTCCATTTAAACCACCACAACTCCAACAACTCCACCAAAGACTTCACCTTCTTCTCCCTTCTCCAAAACTACCACCATCATCAAAACCTCTCCACAAAATCACCATCCCACCACCATCTTGAAGGCCGGCCACCTGCTTTGGATTGGGGGCCGCGCTCTTCTTCGTCAGGCAATGCTTTAGGGCCGGCACCCTCCTTTTGGATTGGGGCCGCGTTCTCCTCCGTTGGCAAGACTTAGGGCCGGTACCCTCCTTTTGCATTGGGGCCGCGTTCTCCTCCGTTGGCAAGACTTAGGGCCGGTACCCTCCTTTTGGATTGGGGCCGAACTTCCCTTCGTCGGGGCGCAGCAAAGGAATCACCTTTCCTCCTCTCTGTTTGTTTCCTACGCGGATCTCAACCCCGCGTCTGGGCAATCCCTTAACGCGCTCCGCGCGTTTCTGTATTGACACGACGCAGAGTCTATTCCCGCGTTTGTGTTCTTCTTGTGTTAACGCGACTCAGAACCCATGTCCACGTCCGCGTTTCCTCGCATCCGCACTTGAACGCAGACCTCGCGTTTTGTGGCATCTATGCGACGCGAATCCCGCGTCTGCTATCCCGCGTCTGCAATTCCGCGTCTGCCATTCTCGCGACGCGAACCTCGCGCCTGCTATCCCGCGTCTGCCATTCTTGCGACGCGAACCCCGCGTCTGCTATTCCCGCGTCTGTGATTCCGTGTCTGCTATTTTCGCGACGCTAACTCCCGCGTCTGCGAACCCTCGCGTTTCACCCTCAAAACCCGCGTCTCCCTGTGCACTCTCTCCTTCCATAATTATGGCGCGTCCCGAGTTTCGTGGATTTCGGACCTTTCGACATTTCTGGTGATTTAGGCGAGTGATCTCGCTATCCTCTTGCCTTACTATTTTATTGGTTATGCGAGTGTTCTCGCTCTGCGCCTCCATTTGAGTTTCCCGCTTCGTCGGGTCGACATGTATTTTTACTTCATGTTTTCCTGTATCATGTATTGGGCTGAGTCCCTATATCTGTGTATGGCCCGATTGCCAATATCTGGACATGTATTGCTCTGTGACGAATGCTTGTACTAGGTAGTTTCATTCTAGTACATATACCATGCTTGTGATGTACTTGCTACTTATAACGTGTGGTACTAACATTGCAGGTCTCTCCATGCTTCAGCCTCCGGTCACTCACTGTCTCGAAAAGGGAAGTGATTGGGACCGGCAGGTCTTTCCGTTCTGCAGCCTCCGGTTTCTCACTATCAGTGATTTAGACCGGTAGGTCCCTCAGTTCTTCAGCCTCCAGTCCTCACTATCTCGAAAGGGAAGTGAGTTTGGACTGTCAGGTTTCTCTGGACCCTTCAGCCTCCGGTCACTCACTATCTCGAAAGGGAAGTGATTGGGACCGTCAGGTCTTCAGCTCCGCTGGTTGTGCTCAGCTACTGCTTTACTACATGCCACTACTTTATACTTGTCAATTACATGATACTATTTAACACATGTATATCACCTGACAACTGATGTGTTATCATCTAACACCTGGCATGCTACTACTTGGCAAGACCTCTTGACATGACTTGTCACCTGCCAAATATCACCCTCCTGTCATGCTATCACCTGACACCCAGCATGATATACTTGACCTTGTGATTATCACGTTTACGGGAATCCTGCCTTGTTATCCTGTTGTATACAGTGACCTGTTATCCTGAATGGAACTAAGTGCCACACGGAGCAAAGTGTCACATCACACTCGTGGTGGGGGGCCACCTCTTGAATCTGTGGGGCCACCTCTTGAATCTGTAGGATCACCTCCTGTCTGTACCTGATCTCCTGTTATGATTCTTGTTATGTACTCCTGAACTCCTAATCATGTCTTGTACCTGCTATCCGTAAATTGATAATCACATATTAAATTCTAATAAGACAACTTGTACCCGTTTGGGGGAAATGATGGGCCCTGATTAATCATGTTTATGGTGGTCTTATCAAGCCGCGCGTGGCCACATACTTGAGGGATCACCTGGCGGCCACCAGGGATTCCGTGGGGTGTGCTGGCACCCCTACTCCTGATTATTCCTGCCGGGTATGCACACGCCCTAGGCCTATTTCTATGGGATCTGCGATACTCTATTCCTGTTCGGGCGACCATAAGTCCCGGTACCTAGCGGTACGTTCCGGCTCAGCACCGGATACTCCTGAACCGTTGTCCGGGCATGTACGGGGCCATCCGAAACATGATTCATCGAACTTTATCATTTCCAAATAACTTGCTATATAAGTTGTGAGTGGAAGTATGTGGAATGGGACACATAATGAAGCCTGGAACTTAGACGGCTCTAACTATAATAAGATGCTAATATACAATTTGTTGTGCCGTTTTGTAACTCGGGTTGTATGTACTGGGTTACGGTGACATGGGATAAAGGTATATAGATGAGGGTTTCCTTGTTTGGATTATTCCTTCGAGGTACTAGTCTCATGGGGCCGTGACCTAAGCTTGTACAATCGGTTTTGCTCGTAATCGGTTTTATTCGGTTTTATCGATTTTTATCTGTTTTATGTTAGTTTAGGAGATACCTGGTGTTGCCCTATCTACTTTGCTTCTCATCTCTTTACTTTCTCTTATCTTATCATACATGAGTAGTTCCTACTTGATATCACTTGTTTTATATCTACTTGCTCCTGCATGCTTACCTATGCTCGCCACTTGGCATTCGTATCACCACTCGCCTGGGGAGTTCTATCTGACTCCCCTGGATCCTCATGTCCAGGTCATGGAGCTTGGAGCGTGTGGATTCTCCCAGTTTGCTGATCAGAGTGGCGCAGCGGTAGCGTGGATCTCCAGCAGACCGTCCAGAGTTCCATCTTTCCAGACCCCCTTGCTCGGCTCTAGAGTTTTCCTGTTATGACTCTGAGCCTGTCTTTGTACCGTTCATACTTGTACATCTACTTGTATTCTCGCAATTGCGCATATCAGTGATGTAATATTCATGTAATATTGGATCACCTCTGGTGATAACTTTGTAATTGTACTCATGTGTTGAATGTATAATGCACCACTTGCTTCCGTACTCTGATTCTTGCCTGTACTGATGCTTAGCGTATATACGTGAGGGTATTTCTGACCTGCGTATATACGTCGCAGTGACGTCCCCGTACCCGCGGGATCGGGGCGTTACACACTAACTTTAAAGGACCCAAGAAAGTTTGGGTACCAAAATCAACAATTATGTTAAATGATGTAGGTACTTTCCAAATCCCAACGACGTAGAGGATTGTGGTATCTTGATAGCGTTTGCTCAAGGCACATGACTTGGGACATCAACAACTTTGCAACCCTATCAAGATATCATGAGGTGGCACCGTCACCTTCGGAGATGACGCCAAGGTTAAAATCATCGGTATTGGTAATGTAAAACTTGGCACCTCTCCTTTATGAAAATGTAGTTTTTAGTTGATGCCTCAAGCATAATCTCTTGAGTGGTAGTCAACTTTGTGATAAAGGTTTTGATGTTGTTTTTGATAATGTTGCTTGTAAGTAATTGATAGAACTTCTAATGTTTGTGTATTTTCCGTTTTTCGTGAAAGTAATGTTTATATGATTGATATGTTGAATATGTCTTGTAATATTACTTGTTTGAAAGCTTTCGATGATGACTCTTGGTTGTGGCATAGGAGATTAGGGCATATTTCTTTTGACACATTTCTAGTTAAACACAAAGAAATGGTGAAAGGTATTCCTTGCTTGAATTTTGAAAAGGACCGAGTTTGTGACGCATGTCAATTGGGAAACAAACTAAGTCTTCTTTCAAGTTAATTAAGGATATCATGACATCACGTCCTTTGGAGTTAATCCATATGGATCTTTTTGGCCCTACACAAACAAAAGTCTAAGTGGGAATAGATTTGGCTTATGTTTTGGTTGATGACTTTTCAAGATTTACTTGGTTTTCCTTCTTGAACATAAAGCCAAGCATTCTCTTATTTTCAAACTTTTAAGAAAAGAGTTGAAAGGGAAAAAGATGTTTCGATTTTGAGAATAAGAAGTGATAGAGGAGGTGATTCTTAACCAACCCTTTACCACTTTTTGTGATGAACATGGAATAAAGCATGAACTTTCTTGTCCTAGAACTCCACAACAAAATGGAGTAGTTGAACGGAAAATAGAACATTACAAGAGATGGCTAGGACAATGCTAAGTGAATATGGTCTACCACATTATTTGTGGGCCGAGGCCGTAAATACATCATGCTATATATCAAATCGTGTTTTTCTATGTAAAAATACTACTAAAACTTCTTTTGAAATGTACTTTTCTAGAAACCAAATGTTTTCTTATTCAAAGTTTTGGATGCAAATGTTTTTTTTAAATACAAAAGATAATTTAGGAAAGTTTGATGCTAGATCTTATGAGGCTATTTTTGTAGGTTACTCAAACACTAGTAAGGCTTATAGAGTTTTCATTAGATCATCATGACTATTGAAGAGTCTATTCATGTTAAGTTGAGGAATCTAACAAGTTGTTAAGAATGTTGTAGAATAGATGTATTGGATGAAGGTTTGGAGAAGTGACCTTGGAGGATGCTTCTACTATGGAGACAACCAAAGAATGATGAAGGAAGCGAAGCTAAGGTGGAAGAGGCACAAGAAATGAAAATCAAACACATGAGGTGGAGCCTACTCAACCACTACCAAAGGATT